>CM047810.1:25991455-26490306 GCA_026214975.1 Gentiana macrophylla | reverse complement strand
TCCATGCAGCGTCCATGGTGAGCAGCGTTAGCAATCTCTGAGCAGCGTCCATAGAGACAATCTTGTCTGAGAGAGTCGAGCGGAGTTTGAGCAGCGGTGAGGAGTTCGAGAAATGCGAGCGGCGTCCGTGAAGCGGAGCGGGCGTCCGTCCGCCGACTTAGTGAAACCGCCTCAAATCTCTATAAATACGGCCTATTTTCACACATTGAGACACGAGTTTTACAATCTTAAAACCCTAAACCTAGAGGCGGCCTTGGCTGCGATTTACACTTTTTATTTCGGTTTATGCAACTTTAAATTCAATCAAAGTAGGCTAGTTTCATCTTGTTTTTATATCCATTCTTTGAGTTGCCGAGGATGTTCGAGAGGCTAAAACCTCCATCAAGCGAGTTGTGAAGCCATCAACGTGAATTGATCTCTTTATTTAGACTTTTCTTGTGAGTATTTATTACGGTTGTTTCTTATCTATGCATATTCTTGTTTTAACGCAATTATATTGGAAGATATGTTGTGTGCTTGATATGTTATTGTTTGATGAAATCTTGAATAGCATAGATCACCATAGATAAGAATAGTTCATTAGATTTACATTAACGGAAGTTAGTAAGTCTAAAAAACTAGATCGTTAACGTAAAAGTTGGCACCTTGATCTCTTTAACGTGTTAATTTAGTATTGGAAGATATTAGGTTAATAGATGAATTGCCCAAGGAATTAGGAGTTCATATTTAGGTAAGGTAAATCACAACCGAATTAAATACCACGTAAAATCGAGATAGGAGATCAATGCATGTTGATAGGTGGATCAATCCTCGTTTGTCTTTTATAAACTTGATTTACAATCCTCATAGCTTAGTTTAGATTAGTTAATCTATTTTCCTGCACTTTTAGTTTATTTTATAAGCTTTCAAATCTCTCCTAGCATTGGATTAATCTCCTCTGTCTAGTTATTTTCTGCATATTTGTTTAGTTAGTTATTCGTTAGGTTAATAATCGTGACAATAATTAGTTAAAAACAAAAGCTAGGGTTAACATTCGTCTAGTTCCCCGTAGGATCGACCCGGCATTAACCTCACAGACTCACGATCCTTATACTTGAGGTTAACGGTTTATAAATATTATTACTTGTTTATTCGCATTAGATAAATCCGGGACAAGTTTTTTATTGCCGTTGCGGGGAACCGGACGGTTTGCCTAGTTTTTGTTTTGTGTGTTTTGTTTTTACTGTTTTTGTTGAGTTTTCTTTCTATTTTCTGCGTTTTAATCCTTGTTTTTAGGTCGATTTCTAGAGGATTTAACCTTTAAGTAGTTAGGAATTTAGTGTTTAGGATTAGGGTTAAAGTCTTTGTTTTGTGGTTAGTTCTTTTTCCACTTGTTTTCTGCTCGCTCTCTGCTTTCGTTATCGCCTCTCTTTTGGAATTCGTTTACATTTCTGGAAAATTTTGCATATGGACGACGTCCATACCTATGAACGCCGTCCCACTGTAAAATTTCAATCTGTATCAATTCTTGACCTCCAGATTTAAGCGTTCATATATTTGGGCGCCCCGTCCAAAAAATTTTTGAAAAAATCGAGCGGCGTTCATCGTTGAACGCCCGTCTGTTCGAAAACGAGTGACGCTCGTCCATATTTTTGGGCGCCCGATCCGTCTGCTTTTTTCTTTCTTTCTTTTTCCACAGGTCTTGATAATGGTTCTAGATTTCAAACCTTTTAGATAGATTCTTAGGTTCCTTTTCAGTAGTTTAAGTTTTTAATTTCGTAGTTTTCGTGTTTTGTTCAATAGAGTTGGGTTTCGGTTTATGCAAACTCGAAGTCGAGAAAGGGCCATTACTCTTTACACCCTGAGGCGGACCATAGTCGGACCCAATAAGCGGAAACTGTTTCACCGATCCTTCGAGACGAAGAAGCTCAGACAACCAAGAAATTGAACAAAAGTTGATAGAAGAAATCGAAGAAATAGTAATAATGGCGGCGAGAGGATCGACGTACGTTGGCGGACTCACGCCATGCCTGGTGCGATCCTTTGTCAACCCGGCTATAGTCTTGCCCGCCATTCTTCGCTCAAACCTTCGAGCTCAAGCCAGGGCTTATCCGGATGATGCGGCATGCATCAATTTTTCTGACTTACCAATCGTAAAAAATCCATACCCACTTACACACGTTCTTAGAGATATGCGGTACTACGCATCCAAGGTGTAAGTGAGGATGCTATCAAGCTCAAACTTTTCCTTTTTCCTTAAAAGGAGGCGAAAGAATGGTATCACTCTTTTTCCCCATCCATCACTACATGGGCCGGACTCGAGAAGGAGTTTTTGAGTCAATATTTTCCACCCTCTAAGACGGCCCATTGCTTAAATGAAATTTTCACATTTTCTCGGAAGGAAAATAAATGCGTTTTTCGAGGCCTGGAGGAGGTATAAATCTCTTCTTAGAAAGTGCCCCCCATCATGGCTTGCCTTTGGATAGGTTAGTCATTACTTTCTTTAGCGGATTGACCGAGCTCACTGGGGCATGGTCAATAGTTCATCTGGCGGGACGTTTCGAAGACTCCAGACGAAGGATGGGCATTGTTCAAGACATTGCCAAATATAACTATGCTCCATCCTATCGTGGCAATTCAAGCTCCTCCTCCTCAAAAGTGGAGGAAGTAAATGTTCAAAAGTCCGATTGCCATCTTGCTGAGGCGTGATGGCCAATCCTCAAACTCCAAATCCTACGAATCGAACTCTTCGCTTCCGCGAACCCTCGTGGTTACGTATTGCGAATCTTCTTTGTCGATCGTCACGTAAATGGCCAATGTCGGTTAAACCCCAATTCTTCATACCAAGTCAATCATCGTCCATGCGGATGGACAAGACACTCGTGTCCAATGCCAAAAGCTGCGATAATATGGGGCATACTTCAGATTCTCGTCCTATGAATGGGCGAGAATCTTTGAGTAAATGCGTTCTATGGCGAGAACACCCAAAGGTTTAATCAACCATCCGGCCAGAATCAATTCCAACCAAGGGTTCAATCAAGCTTCCAACTTCAATCCGACCGAGTTTTAATTGAATCGAGTTTCAATAAGAACCTGGTTCCGCTTCAAAACCAAAACTCTAATTTTTCCAGTCAAACACAAAGGTTCAATCGAGAATTGGCCTTCTAATTCCAATTCCAATCTTCAAAATCGGCCCGCCACCATACTCGTCAAACTTCCATCACTCTCAAGTTCCTCAATTCAAATGATCTTAAAAATGAATGGAACTCATTCAAAGAAGAGCAAAACAAGAATATTCAGCTCTAATGAGTACCAATAAGAATCTTGAGAGACATCGGGCATTGGTGAGCAATTAGCATCAAGACCCCGGGCATCTGCCCGATTTTACCGAAAAAAAATCCTAAGGGTGGTCATGTTGCTCAGCCAGATTGAGCGACTCAATGTCTTGACCTCGTAACAACGCATTATGGACAAGAGGAGGCTAGTACAATGAGTTTAAGTGGTACACACAAATGAGTGGTCCCCACGGCTTCCAGGAAACCACTAGCCCCTCCGCCATTGATAAGGCGGGGAGGGAAGTTGAGCACCCATCATCCCCTGGCGCAAGCAAGTACTGAGTGGTGATCCCACGATAGGTGAAAAGGTTGCAAATCCTCGGTGGCTGTTCCTCACGGATCGAACAAGTTGGAAATCCTCAAGTGGTGACCTTCAGGACCGAAAAGGGAAAGAAAGTCGTGGCTGATCCACGACTACGAAAGCCTCGAAAAGGCGGTTCGGTGGAAGGATGTGGAAGACAAAGCTATCGAGCGCATCCTCAAAGAGAGTCTTTTCCGAGAGTGATCTGAAGAAGCTTCCGTTTCCACCGAGGAAGAGCAACATTCCATTGGTTGAAGACAAAAAGTGCGAGAGGTGCTCAACCTTCGAAAAATACTCGAGTAAATCTGCCATTATCCGAGGTCTTGGTCGAGATGCCTAAGTATACAAAGTTCATCAAGGATGTTGTATCTTCCAAGAAGAAGTTAGCGGGAATGGACCAAGCGGTTGGTAAAGAATGTTCTCACGGTCAATAATGAAAGCTTACCAATCAAGAGAAGCGACCAGGAAAATTTGTGCTCACATTGCGGATGGGAGGCCTAGTCTTCCCAAATTCCTTATGTGACTTGGGCGCATCTATCGAAACTTGATGCCATTGTCTCAGGTGCCAGCAATTGGGTTTACAAAGTCTTACAGAACCCACGACCATGAACTTGCAGTTCATTGATCGATCTTCTAAGAAAGCCTCGTGGATCTTAAAGGACATACTAGTTCAAATAGATAGGTTTACCTTTCCAGGTGGACTAGTCGTCTTAGATATTGAGAAAGGTGAAAATGTCCCATTAATTCTTGGAAGGCCTTTTTCATCTACATGCCAGAGCCCTCATCGATTGTGATGGTGGGCATGTGACCATTCGGGTTGGTGACCAGGAGGTGAGCTATAGTGTATCAAAATCTATCAATGTACCTTCTGCGGAGCTCCAACCGGCTTTTTTCGTTGAGGAGACTTCGATGATTTTGACGACTTCATGGATAAGCAAGTCATGGTGTAGAATCGAATATGAGCTGACTAATTGATAAGTTTGAATAGTCATGGTGTGGTCAATCTAGACCAATTAGCGGTGATTTCGAGGATGAGCTAAGAGAAGAAGCTTTGGCAAAGAGGACCACTAAGTAAGCTCAGCGATGTTGAGTTGAAGAGTGGCGATCTTAAATCAAGTCTGAGAGATCCTCCCACAGATTTGATGCTGAAGCCGTTACTAAACATCTTAAGTATGTGTTTTTAAGAGAGGGTGACAAGCTTCCCTTGATCATCTCTGCCAAGCTATCTCGTATAGAAAGAGCTAAAGCGCAAACGTCTTGCGCAAAAATGAAAAAGCCTTTGGATGGCGGTGGGAGACATCCGAGGATATCTCCGACATCTGTATGCACAAGATCAAGGCGAGGGGGTGCAAACGCGAGTTAGGCTGACCTCGAGAGAAGACTCAACCCTCACATGCAAAAGGTAGTCAAGAAGGAAATTATCAAGCTTCTAGATATGGGTATCATATCGCCATTCTGCAGGCAGTGAAGTGGGTGTCCCCAACTCAAGTGGTTCCCAAAAAGGTGGAATTACGATTGAGAAAAATGAGAAGGAGAGGAGATAGCATTGAGGCTGCGTCCACGAGCTATCGGTCTGTGTATTGACTATAGAAAACTCAATGAGGTCACACCGAAAGATCATTTTCCCTTCCATTCATTGACCAGATGCTTGAGCGTCTGGCGGGCACGCATTCTCTGCTTCTGGATGGATATTCGTGGATATTTCCAGATACCCATCGATCCTGTTGACCAAGAGAGACCACTTTCACCTGCCTATGGTACATTTGCTGCAGCGGATGCCATTTGGTCTCTAGAATGCCCCACCACCTTTCAAAGGTGTATGATGGCAATCTTTGTGAGCTAGTTGAAAAGTGTATGGAGATTTTTATGGATGATTTCTCGGTCTTTGGTAAATCCTTCGACGATTGCCTCGATAATCTTGATCATGTGTTGTCTAGATGTGTGGAAAAGGACTTAGTGCTTAATTGGGAAAAATGCCATTTCATGGTAGATGAAGGTATAGTCCTTGGTCACAAAGTGTCCGCCCAGGTATAAAGTAGATAGGGCCAAGGTAGAAGCTATTGAGAAGATGAGTTATCCTAAGAATGTTGGGAAGTCCGAGGTTTTCTCGGACATGTCGGCTTCTATAGGAGGTTCATCCAGGACTTTTCAAAGATTTCCAAACCCTGTCTACTTTACTCAAAGAAGACGTTACCTTTGATTTTGATGAGAATTGCAAGCGCGTTTGAAGAGCTTAAGTAGGTGATCTCACTCCAATTCTTATATCGCCAGGTGGAACTTGCCCTTTGAGCTTATGTGCGATGCATCCAACTATCTTTGTTGGTGCGATCTTGGACAAGCGCATCGAAGGAAAGTTCGACCTATCTACTACGCCACCACACGTTGAACCCCTTCAAGTTAACTATACGACTACGAAAAGGAATTATTGGCGTAGTGTTTGCTATGGACAAGTTCCGTAGTTACTTGCTAGGTGCTCAAGTGATCGTGTGGGTGATCACGCTTTGCATTATCTCATGACCAAAAGGAAGCTAAACGGCGCTTCTGCGTTGAATCTTGACCCTCCAAGAATTTGACGTTCAAATCAAAGATAAGAAGAGCGTTGAGAGCGTAGTGGCGGATCATGTCTCTAGGATGATAAGTGAGGAAAAGGGTGATCCTGAAGATATAGATCTTTACTTTCCTCTGCGGAAAACATCATGTTGATCGATGGCGCTCTCCTGATGTTCCATGGTATTCGATCCATTGTGAATTACCTTCATGCCCGCTACCTTGACCCGAGATGTCGTATCGGGAGAAGAAGAAGTTCTTCTCGATATGAAATATTTCGTTTGGGATGAACCTTATTTGTTCAAGATCTGCAAAGATGGTTTGCTTAGAGATCGCGTCTCGAATGAGAGCGAGAGATTATCGAGCAATGCCATAGTGGACCCACAGGTGGTCACTTTGGTCCTTGGAAAAGCGATTTGCGAAGATCTTCCAGTCCGGTTTCTATTGGCCTCACGATCTTTAAAGATCTGAAGCTTTACGTAAAGCTTGCGATAGGTGTCAACGAACCGGTACTCACGACAAAGCGATTTGACATGCCTTTGAAACCCATCCTTGAATGCGAAGTCTTTGATGTTTGGGGCATCGATTTTATGGGACCATTCCCATCATCTTGTGGCAACAAATACATCTTAGTCTGCGTTGACTATGTTTCAAATGGGTGGAGGCAATAGCCACTCTCACAATGATCATAAAGCGGTCATGAAGTTCCTAAAAAGAATATCTTTGTGAGATTTGGGTGTCCTCGAGCCTTGATCGAGTGATGAAGGAACGCATTTTTGCAACCGACCTCTAGAAAAGTTCTCGAAAAGTATGGTGTGCGCCATAAGACCGGCACCCCATACCATCCGATGACTAGCGGTCGAGTTGAGCGAAGCAACCAAAGCATTAAAATGATCTGGAGAAAAGCGTGAGCAGTCATCGCAAGGGCCGGAGTTTGAAGTTGGATGATGTCTTATGGGCTTATAGGACCGCCTATAAAACTCCTATGGGTACATCTCCATATCAAATGGTCTCTGAGGAAACCATGTCATCTCGCTCGTCGAGTTAGAGCATAGGCGCGTGTTGGGCTACAAAGTTTCGAACTTTGATTCGAATCTTGTGGGAAACATCGATTCAGGCGATTACATGAGCTGGGCGAGTTCGGACTCCAGGCCTATGAAAGTGCCAGGATCGACAAAGATAAGATGAAGCTGCTCCATGATGCGAAAATTAAGCGAGAATTGAGTCGGCGAACAAGTTCTCCTCTACAATTCTAGGTTACATTTGTTTCTGGAAAGTTGAGGACTCGTTGGTCCGGCCCTTTCGAGATTCTCAAATCATTCTGGAGGCGTTAGAACTTCGTGGTTATAGCGGTGACCCGTTTGAGTCAACGGTCAAAGGTGCAAACACTATATCGGTGAACCTAAAGAGGCATCTTTGATTGTTAAATTTCTCGATATTCTCGGATGTGGTGTTACTCGAGTCGAAGAATTTAACGAGTTATCACCCGACTTGTTCTCCGAGAATGACGGTAGTGATCCTTCACGAAGAAGTTCTAGCGGGTAGTGCGTGATATGGAAGAGTTTGAAAGGGAGCGGCAGTTGAAGCGTCATCGAGAGGACTCGAGTATGAAGAGGTCACCCATGGGGAGGTTCAAGCGTATGTGGAGGGCTATTAAAACTTTTCCCCATGTGTGAGATGTTGTTTCGCAGCCCACACCGCTAATCAAAGCGTACCGCAAGTAATGGTGGCGAGAAAAGTCAAATGGCTTTGATCCAGTGAGCTTAGGATCGTGTCGAGCTAACGACATTAACCAAAAGCGCTACTTAGGAGGCATCCTGATATCCCTTATTATATTAGCTAGGTTACATTTCACGCTTTTAGTGTTTTATTTATTTAAGTTTTAGTTTGATTCAGTTATAGCTAACTAAGTTGTTCTATTGTTATCTGTCAGTTAGTGTGCTTTTAGGTATGGATTACGGAGTTCTTCCTGAGGAGTTCCCTCTCATTAGTCGGATCCCGCTGATCACAGTAGATGATGGACCGGGAGGCACTATAGTCCTTCATGTAGATTTTGACATTAGCACTCAGGTTAAGACCATCACGTACGTTATCATAGTTCCACCTTGTTCGGGAGGCAGCGATTTCACGACTGAGGAGTTGCAGGAGGCCATAGGACGTCCCTACACGATCCTTAATGATCCTATCTTGACGGTTGGGCACTAAAGCCGCAGTGAGCATTTCGAGAGGTGTTGAGGTAGCCGGTGAGGATTGGTGTTTGCAAGATGAGTACGACTTTCCTCATTTGTCGACATGCTTCGACGTCTCATTCGCGTAGTGGATTGGGATGAAATCTCACGCAGACTAGTGAGTTCTTAGTTAGTTTGGTTTTAAATGAGCCCCGACGTAAAGCGAGCGCTTAGTGGGAGGCAACCCAACGCTTTAGTTATGTTTTTAGTTGCTTCTAAGCTATTTTAGGTCTTTGATATTTCATCATTGTACTTTTGAATTTTGTTTGACATTAATAAGAATGGCACTTCAATTTTAATTAGCTTATGTGTGAACAAGTTTAATTTTTATCACTCTCTCGGTGGGCCTGCGTTCATTCAAATGAACGCCCGTCCGGCTTGCTCATTTTTGGACGTTATCAAAATGGTGAACACTCGTCTGCGAAATTCCTCCTATCCTGAATGTAAAAATGCCTATGGACGGCGTCTAAAATTATGGACGCCCGTCCGATTCATCATGATTACAAGTGAACGCCCGTCCGTAAGGATGGGCGGCGTCCGTTCGAGGCCTATATATATCTGCTCTGGCGTGAACCCTCATTTTTGTGATTTTCAAAAGGAGAACCCGACTCTTTCCTCCTCCAAACCTCAAATCTTCGTTTAAACCAAATTTGGCGATTCTTGTTGCAAAAGAACGCTCCTTGCACCTTCTTTTCATTTATCTAGTCCATTCCTCCAACAATCAGCGGAATTTGAAGAATCGAGAGATTTTTCATCAGTGCAATTTGGACAAAATTTCCGATTTTGGTGACCAATCTTGGTGTTTCGGGCTTCAAATCCATTCGATCATCATCCTTACATAGCATTTGGTAAGTCTATAGCAACTTTTCTTGACTCCTTTCACGTTTTTGTGGGTTCGATCTTGGGTCGGCTCATTCTCTTGAAATTTCTCTCATTTTGTTGTTTGTTTTCTTCTTATTTTGGTGTTGTGATGGTGTGGTGATGTTGGTTGTGGTGGATGGGTTGGTGTTGTTGAATTGAAATCCCGATTTGGACGATAAACGGGTAACCATTTGTGTGAATGGTTTAGTTTAGTTATAAGTGGACAATGGTGCGTAAGAAGGAAATCGTGAAGCGTTATGGTAAAGGTTTGGCCAGGAGCAAGGTAAGCGACAACGTCTTGAGTTTGATCCATCAATTAGACCACTAACAGAGGAGTAGTCTTTCGAGAGCAACCCCCAGTAAGTCTCACCACTTAGGACCGAGTTAAGAGATGAATCCTCTTCAAATCTCAAACCGAGGGCGATGATGAGGTCCTCTCGTAAGAATGACTCGGGGGCACTTTCGGGGTGGTGAATCTTCTAGAGCTGGGTTGGTGCTTGAGAATGTCGTTGGGGAGGAGGGCTGAAACCGGAGCTACACGTGCACCCCCAGAAGAAAGCTAAGAATGTTGCCCTCTTGCTATGCCCGTCGATTCGTCAATCCACGAGCTCATAGTGCCTACACTAAGGATTATGTAACTCGGAGTATGATTTTTGTGAGAGAGGTCAAGACACAACAAGTTGATCCGGCCTTCGTGAAGATGCTAAAGGCTCGGAAGTGGGATGAGTTCTTCAAGATTCCTCCAACCCGGTTAATGATTCCATAGTGAGAGAGTTCTATGCGAATTGTTCGAGAGGCGGATTTGGATGGCGGTTTTGTGATGGTTCGAGGTGTCAAGGTGCCTTTTTCCGCCAAGGTGATCAACCGAAATATAAGTTGCCGGCGTTTAGTGGCTTGGATTACAAGGAGGAGATCGCTTAGGCGGGCAAAATGAGGAGGGTAAGGACCCAATGGAGGAGCTGCGATTGAGAGTTTGTCCGGATGTGGCATGGGTGTTGAGACCGAATGGTGATAGGAAGGAGTTAATCACCACGACTTGGGCCGAGGATTAGGCGCGTATCTTGTCGGTTTATCCAGAGTCGGTTGATTCCCAAGAATAATCTCACACATTTCTATATTAGTGATCTTGGGATGTTGTATCGCGTTGGTTTTCGGGTTGAATGTTGATGTTGGGCAAGCTTTGTTTGATGATGTTTTGGCCAACCGAAGGTATCTACCCGGAGTTTGATAGTGCCTCATTTGATACATCGCTTATGTTTGGATCTTTGGGGTTCTTTGAGTATACATCGGACCACAGGACTAAGAGTTACCCCTATTCGTAGAGAAAGGTTGTTCCGTTTACGAACCTGGTTCCACATCGGCACCGCCTCAAGCCTCGATTCTTTCGATTATCTTCTTCCGAGATTACTCGGCATAGTATGGCCCATAGTTTGAGGCAATGTTGAGTGATATCCGGGATGGCCAGGACAATATCTTATCGGTTTTGGAGTGTATGGTTGATGGTAGGCAACCGAGAGATCGGAGGGTATTCAATGCGAGTAATATGGATTACGTCTTCTCCGAAAGCGAGATAGAGAGGGTGATAGCGAGGTGGTCAAGATGGAGGAGAAGCCCGAGTCGGATGAGGAGAATGAGCCCCGGTAGAGCACACGCTCTGCGTCTACTCTACGCACTGAGCCTACACCGGCGCCGCCCACTCGTTCTTTGTACCTACTCAGGATCCTCCTCATGTTGATGCTCTGTTCTTTGAGACGACTCCGGGGCTACCTTGATTTTTATTTGCTTTACATCTTTACGGTTTGTTGCACTTTTTGATACATTTCATTCGATTTGGTGTACTATACATTTTATTACTTTCCTTTTAGTTCTTATTCAAGGATCATATACTTTACGGTTTCTGGTTACGTGACTTGTGTTGACATATTTATTTGATGGTCCTATTTTTTTCATCCGTTTGAATTATTATCTCTCTGCTATATTATACCCGTTTCCCCCGAGTTTTCTGTTTTCTCGAGTGTTGCGAGGTGGTTTTGTCGAGTACTCGTTGAGTTACGTTTGACGCGTTTTTTTCCACGCTTTTTGCGGCGTTGGCCCTTTCATGCTCCAGGCGACCAACATCTCGATTTTTCTACGCAAATACAAACTAAGTTTCTTCTCATTTACCTTTACGCACAACATGAGGACATGTTGAGTTTTTAAGTGTGGGGGAGGGGATAGTTGACGCGTATACGTTTAATTACTACGTTAGTTTATTTATTATGCCAAAAATATATGCCAAAAATATGCTCAATTTTCAAAAAAAATTTCCTATACTTGTGTTTTTGTTTTGTCCCGAGTAGGCAATTCGACGTGAAGTTCGTTGTTTTTGCAATCATCTATGCGATATTTCATATGTTTGATAAGTTAGTTGTGTCACCAAGATTTACATTTCACGAGCCATAGTGAATGATGAGCTATTTTTATAAAGCTATACCCCGTTTTGGATTAGTAATTTTGATTATCTTATAAGTCATGTGCTTAGTGCTACGTGCATATCGTGAGACTTATGATAGTTTGTATTTAGTTCCGTGAAATGCGTTATCTTGTGAATATCTAGACGTTTGAATGTGATAAGTAACACGGGACTAATGTCAATTAAAAGACAAGTTAATAGTTGGTTAATATGGGTGTGTCGGAAGCTAGTCGATGATTTGAGTGAGGTAGGGTGTACCACGTATGTCCTATACCACTATGATGACTAAAAGCTCACGACAGTTAGGAAAAGCTGCCTTATGATTGGAGTAAGGTAGGGTATTATCTCGAAATGTCCTATTCTGCTATGAGGGCAATAGCTTCTTCTAATGTATGTTTAAAGTGAAATAGTTAAATCAACTAAGAAATGGTTACGAAACGAATAAGGCTTAGTTCTCGTTAATCTTATCCCAGTATAAACCGATGGATATGTTGTAGGGATTATCCTCTGAGTATTTGAAAAGGCCCTAGATATATTCGATCATCTTTCGGGATATGTCACGTTTGTAGGGTGCACCTTATGAGTGTCATTTATTACTATTACTGCGAGGGGTAATAGCTAGTTTTGCTTGAATCAATTTCAAGTTTGGATCTAGTGGAAGTTCCCTATGGCTATGCACTCACACACCGGTGGACATCTAAGTTATTGGATGTATGTTATATTTGTTTAGATGCATGCTTTCCTTTCTCGAGCCTAACTTTCGTTTTGTTTTGCTCGGGACGAGCAAAGTTTAAGTGTGGGGGAGTTGTTAAGGGTGAAAATCTATGTTTTATTATGATATATTTTACGATATTTTCCCCCTTTAATTGGATTGAATGCATGATAAATAGCCCTCATATGGAAATATCGAGCATACTAGGTTTTTAAGGACTTATTCGCAATATTGAATAAATTATGTGTTTTCATCATGAATTATAATTAATTGGACTTTATTACAGTTTTGCGATGTTTTCCATGTATTGTAGGTGCGTTCAATGTGCTCAAATGATGATCAAAAAGGGTTAAAACTCGAGCTATAAAGATTTAAGAAGAGATAATGATGAAGTGGATTGAAGAAAAGAGATAAAGATGCAAAAATCGCATTCAAGTCATCCTGAACGTTCGTCCATGCAGGCGTCCATGGTGAGCGAAAGGCTAGCAATCTTGAGCAGCGTCCATGGAGACAATCTTGATCTGAGAGTGCGAACGGAGTTTGAGCAGCGGTGAGGAGTTCGTAATCTGAGCGGCGTCCATTGAAGCGAGCGGGGCGTCCGTCCGCCCGACTTAGTGAAACCGCCTCAAATCTCTATAAATCGGCCTATTTTCACACATTGAGACCACGAGTTTTTACAATCTTAAAACCCTAAACCCTAAGGGCGGCCTTGGCTGCGATTTTACACTTTTATTTCGAGTTTTATGCAACTTTAAATTCAATCAAAGTAGGCTAGTTTCATCTTGTTTTTATATCCATTCTTTGAGTTCTTGAGGATGTTCAGAGGCTAAAACCTCCATCAAGCGAGAGTTGTGAAGCCATCAACGTGAATTGATCTCTTTATTTAGACTTTTCTTGTGAGTATTTATTACGGTTGTTTCTTATCTATGCATATTCTTGTTTTAACGCAATTATATTGGAAGATATGTTGTGTGCTTGATATGTTATTGTTTGATGGAAATCTTGAATAGCATAGATCACCATAGATAAGAATAGTTCATTAGATTTACATTAACGGAAGTTAGTAAGTCTAAAAACTAGATCGTTAACGTAAAAGTTGGCACCTTTGATCTCTTTAACGTGTTAATTTAGTATTGGAAGATATTAGGTTAATAGATGAATTGCCCAAGGAATTAGGAGTTCATATTTAGGTAAGGTAAATCACAACCGAATTAAATACCACGTAAAATCGAGATAGGAGATCAATGCATGTTGATAGGTGGATCAATCCTCGTTTGTCTTTTATAAACTTGATTTACAATCCTCATAGCTTAGTTTAGATTAGTTAATCTATTTTCCTGCACTTTTAGTTTATTTTATCGCTTTCAAATCTCTCTAGCATTGGATTAATCTCCTCTGTCTAGTTATTTTCTGCATATTTGTTTAGTTAGTTATTAAGTTAGGTTAATAATCGTGACAATAATTAGTTAAAAACAAAAGCTAGGGTTAACATTAAATGCAGTTCCCGTAGGATCGACCCGGCATTAACCTCGTACTACGATCCTTATACTTGAGGTTAACCGGTTTATAAATATTATTACTTGTTTATTCGCATTAGATAAATCCGGGACACCCAGCCTTTGGTGCCATAGCTCAATTGTCCCTGATCTGAATCTATTGGAGTAGTGTAGTTCAGGAACATTTTCCAGGACATATAGATCACCCTTTCTTCTCCCTGTAGTCAGTGCTTCCTGTTTAGGGTGATTTTACATGATTTATAACGTTATATTTTATAACGATTTCCTCCATATTCAGTATAATTTGCATAGAAATTAAGGGTTTAATCGAATTATTGAGCAAATGAGTTTTAAAAGTGTTTAAGTGCAAATTTGTGTTGTTTATGTGGTTTCATTGATAAAAATCTTTGAGTATGAGATGTTACATTTTGCACGATGTTATCATGAATGTAGATGCGCTTGCATGTTAAATGAGGAGCTTAAGCGAAGATCGGATGAAGGTTAAGAAGAAAGCTCGATTCGAATAAAGAAAGCTTGATTCGATTCGGCCCAAACTTGGTGACCAAGGTTTTCAAAATATCACATTAAAAATATGTTTTGGGGCCTAAAAGATTGAAGGGATAGAAGAAGATGCCACAAGCTTACGAGTTCAAAACGGATCAAATTTTTCCAACGCACTTCTACCGTAGTCTGTTTTCGATGGAAAGTTGACCCGACTTAGAGGCATTTTCAGGGAAGAGTTCTTGACGAAAGTTGTAGATACTAAAATGAGCTTTCCAACGCATTTTGAATCACGTCAATCGGAGTCTACAACTCAAGTTATGATTTTTTTTACCGAATCTGCTTGGAACTTGGGACGAACCGGAGATATTTTTGGCTCAATTGATGCATGTGGGGTGTAATGATGAGTAGTAACATGCTTGTAACTAACTCTTGCATGACTCATCACCTTCACATGTTTAACTAATCATCACCTCTCACATGCATCTTGGCTAGCAAAAATATCTTGGATATTTTCTACAACTTCCTAGCATATTCTAGCATATTCCTTGCATGTTACTTGCATGTGGCATGTAATGATTTCTCCTAACAACCTTCACATGCTCCTACATGACTCACCACCTCCATGTGAAGACTAATGATGGCAAATATTCTCCAAGATCACCTTCACATGCTAACTCATCATTATCTCCATAACAAACTTCCAACCTCCCCAAAATACTACCTCCCTTTTAACTAACTTCTACCTCCCCAAATGAACCTATCCTTATACAATCTCTCCTATATATACTCCTCCATATCCATCCATCTTCCTTGCCCTCCTTGGTCACTTTTGGCCAAGCTTTTACTTTTCCGTCTTTTATGTAAATACTCTGTGGCGTTATGCGAGAATAAATTAGAATAGTAGTCTTGTTGTAATCTTTGGAGCTACGACCCCGATTCTCAAATCATAATCGAGGATGATTGGCTAAGGTCTCTAAGCTAGAACCACCTTTGTGAAGCCACCATCACCGGAATAAACAAGGATTTCGTTTTCATTTGTTCTAGTGAGTTTCTTGTTCTTCCTTCATGTTTGAATTGTTTATGTGCAATTTGTATGATCTATACTTATGTTGCATGCTAATCGAATTTAGATACGATAGTTGATAAATTCGTAGATTACCGTGAAGGAGAATGATAATAGTCTTCCAACATACGTAAGTTGAGGGTGAATGTTGTCAGATTAGGATTTATATCCATATCTTTGATCCGTAAATGCTTTAGTTGTACCGGAGTGGTGAACTAATTAAAAGGCGATGAACCGAAAGGAAAATGCCTCTTTAGCGAATAATAATCCAAGAACTTACGAATGAATATGTGTCTTTCTTGTTATTTTCGGTGGGGTGGTGGATCATCGGTGCGTTCTAGTTGTTTTAAATTATAAATTTTTATTATCGTAGTTTTATTTATTTTCACGTTTGCTACCTTAGTTTGTTAATTGAAAATCCGAGATCATAATCATCAACTTTATAAAAGAAATCGAAGGCAAAAACTCTTTTTCGTTACAAGTCCTCGCGGATACGATCCGGTTTCACCACTAGCCGCGAGCCTTCGCACTTTCAAGTGACATCGGTTTTATTTTATTGTTTTTGGATACTTTCGGATAGCTATCGACCCCACCGATCAAGAAAGACTACCTTCACCGCCTCTGCGTACCTTCGCTTACCGAAGAATGCCATTTGGTCTCTGCAATGCACCGGCTACATTTCAAAGATGTATGCTGGCTATCTTCAATGGTTTAGTGGAGAAGGTGATGGAAATTTTTATGGATGACTTCTCGTATTCGGGACGATTTTAGACTCTGTTTACACAATCTTGATAAAGTTCTGTCCCGGTGCATAGAGAAGGACTTAGTCTTAAATTGGGAGAAGTGCCACCTAATGGTGGAAGAAGGAATTGTTCTGGGACACAAGGTGTCCAAAGAAGGTATAGAGGTTGACAAAGCGAAGGTAAAAGCTATTGAAAAAATGACATACCCCAAAACTGTAAGAGAAGTAAGAGGATTCTTGGGTCATGTTGGATTCTATAGGCGGTTCATTAAAGACTTTTCTAAGATAGCCAAGCCTTTGTCAACTCTCTTAAGAGAGGATGTGAAGTTTGTTTTTACCCCGAATGTGAAAGAGCGTTTAAAGAATTAAAAGACAAGTTGGTTACCTCGCCAATTTTATAGCACCCGACCGAAAGCTCCTTCGAGCTTATGTGTGATGCTTCTAATTATGCAGTCGGTGCGGTGTTAGGTCAGAGAGTGGACGGAAGGTTCCAACCCATCTACTACGCTAGTCACACTTTAAACCCAACGCAAGTAAATTATGCAACAACTGAGAAGGAGTTGTTGGCAGTAGTTTTTGCCATGGATAAATTTAGAAGCTATTTGCTTGGGTCGGAAGTCACAGTCTGGACAGACCATTCTGCGTTGAAATATCTGTTAAACAAGGCTGATGCCAAGCCTCGTTTGTTGAGATGGATCTTGATTTTACAAGAGTTTGATGTTCATATCCGGGACAAGAAAGGTAGCGAGAATGTGGTAGCTGATCACATGTCTCGGTGACCGATGAATCCTCAGGTAGAGTCGGATGAAATTGGAATGGATTTTCCAACTAAGCACCTAAGGACCTTTGTGGGGTGCGAGGTTACTCCTGCCCGTACTGGAAAAGGTTCTCCTTGGTTTGCACCTTTTGCAAACTTCTTGAGCGGCAGATATCTGGACCCTGACCTGACATATCAGCAAAAGAAGAAATTCTTTTCGGATTTGAACTATTATGTGTGGGACGACCCTATTCTCTTCAAGCGTTGCATGGATGGATTACTCCGTAGGTGTGTCCCTGAGTTTGAGCAGAGGGACATTATGGAGCAATGCCATGACGGACCTGTGGGAGGTCATTATGGAGTTGGGAAGACTGCTGCGAAGATTTTTCAGTCTGGTTTCTACTGGCCGACAATTTTTAAGGATACAGAGAGTTTTGTAAAAGGGTGTGACCGGTGCCAGCGCACCGGTAAACTTTCTCGGCGAATGGACATGCCTCTCCACCCCATTCAACAATGTGAGGTTTTTGACGTATGGGGTATTGACTTCATGGGACCGTTTCCATCCTCGTATGGGAACAAGTACATTCTGATCTCAAGTCGACTACGTGTCAAAGTGGGTAGAGGCAATAGCAACACCGCGGAACGACCACAAGGTGGTCAAGAGCTTCCTGAGGAAAAACATTTTTACACGGTTTGGTTGTCCACGAGCTCTCATCAGTGACGAGGGAACTCACTTCTGCAATACTCCATTAGAAAAGATTTTAGAACGATATGGGGTGAAACACAAAACTGCTACCCCTTATCACCCTCAGACGAGTGGACAAGTTGAAGTAAGTAACCGAAGCCTGAAAAGCATTCTTGAGAAGACGGTGAACTCTCATAGGACAGACTGGAGCCAGAAACTGGATGATGTACTCTGGGCCTACAGGACAGCTTTCAAAACTCCTATCGGCACATCTCCGTTTCAGATGGTTTATGGTAAGGCCTGCCACCTGCCAATCGAGCTTGAGCACAGAGCATTACAGGCTATTAAATTCTTGAACTTCGACGGCCGGTTATGCGAGAAAAAGCGATTGTTGCGATTCAAGGAGCTTGATGAGTTCGGACTCCAGGCCTACGAGCTCAAGAATCGATAGAAAGGACTAAACTTCTTCACGACAAGAAAATCAAGCATAGAGAATTCAAAGAGGCGAATGGGTTTTACTATATAATACCAGGTTACATCTGTTTCTGGTAAGCTACGCACCCGTTGGTCCGCCCTTTGAAATTTCTCAGTTTTCCCTAGTGGAGCCGTCGAATTGAAAAATAAGCGAGGAGAGTTGTTCAGAGTGAATGGTCATCGGTTGAAACACTATATTGGTCAACAAAAGAGCGACGACGGTGGTTTTCCATCTAAACGACGTCCCTAGTCAAGACAAACTCCGATCTTTTGGAACCCGATGATTTACGTCTCTCAGTGAATTCTTTGATGATATTGTGATTACCGATGATACACCTCGACCTTGTGGGCCCGAAATCTAAAAAGAAGAAGAGAAGAACCATAGGAACAAAGTGAATACAGAGTTTACTAATATGGCCAATACGTTGGCGAGACTTTGTTTTTGTGGGATCCATACTATTGACCCGAGGAAATCAAGAATGATTCGGAAAGAGGCCTCACCGGCCCGACCGGGTTGAAAATTTTTGGGTTGTCGAGCAAACGACATTAACCAAAAAAAGCTACCGGGAGGCAACCCGTTTTAAAAAAAAAAAAACAAAAACTCTACATTTTGCATGATACTTTACTCATACTTTGGATAATAGTTTTCTAATACTTCGGATTGATTTTCATTTTGTTTCACCAAGTCTCAGGATGAATGTTTGAATGTCATTTAAAGGGAACGATTAGGAGGTTATCCGAAAATCCCGAGGGAGTACAAAGAAAAAATTCAAATGCATCATTTCTTAGATTTAGGTTGTTAGAACAATTTGAAATAACCCTTGAGGATCTGGGTATAAAAGACTCATAGTTAATACTTTGTCACATATTTCATATCATGACCTAGTCTGATTTAAATTTTCAAATAATGTGTGACATGTATTAATTCAACTACTATGCAACTAAGGGAATAGGAAATTCAAAGCTGACCCGAGTTGAAATTTTATTGTCTAGTCGAGCTCCCGACTATAATTAAGCCCTACTAGGACGGTAACCTAGATATCTTTTCTTTTTTGTCTCAGTAGTTTATTTCTGTCTTTATTCCATGATGTTGCCTTGTCTATCATCTTTTGTGCCCCTATCCCCGAGGTACGTCTTGTTTTCCCATGATGTGCAGGATATTTGCGATAGCAATTGTGAGTTTCAGATGATGCCAGTTTTCCGGTGGATGGTCCACAGTCTACTGCTTTCATCGAGCATTTCTGGAGCTGATTCTAGGCCACTTCCGGAATTGCCACTTTCGAACCACAATCAGCTAAGTGTTCTTTTTCTTTTTACATTCTGCACAACCTGAGGACATGTTGTGATTTAAGTGTGGGGGAGGGATCGGTTTATGTGTATCTACCATTTGCTTAAATTATTTTGATTCTATGCTAAATGGGCTAAATTTTCAAATTTTTGTTTAGTCCCGAGTAAACAATGCATATCTTTGTTCGGTTTTTATAGTCATTAATGCTATATTCCGTATGTTCGATAAGTTAGTTGTTTCACCCAATATATTTTTCACGAGCCATAGTGAATGATGAGCTAAATTATAAAGCTATACCCCTTTTTGATTAGTGATTTTTGATTATCTTATAAGTCATGTGCTTAGTGCTAACGTACGTATCGTGAAAATTATGATAGTTTGTGTTTATAGCCGAGTATGATATATTGTGAATATCTGAACGTTTGAATGTGATAAGTGAAACATAACTAATGTTCTTGCACAATAATTAACAAATAAATCATTGCTTGAGGTGTTATGCTCAAGAGGTTTGAATTGCTTTTAGCATGTTAACCACTTTACTGCGTAAATCTCGAAAAAAGTAATCAATTGTGTGTGTCGAAAGTCGGTCGATGATTTGAGTGCGGTAGGGCATTATCTCGAAATGTCCTATACCACTATGATGACCAAAAGCTCACGCAGCTAGAAAAAGTCGCCTTATGATTTGAGTAGATAGGGATTATCTCAAAATGTCCTATTCTAGTATGACGGGCAAAAGCTCATTCGATGTGTGTTGAAAAAAAAAAAAAAAAAAAAAATAAAAATCAAAAAAAATTTTATTATTATGAATAAGTTAAGGACTTAGTTATCGTATACCTTATCCCCGGTATAATGTGATGTATATGTTGTAGGGATTATCCTCTGAGTATATCGAAAAGGCCCTAGATATATTCTATCATTCTTTTCAGGATATGTCACGTTTTGTAGGGTACACTTATAAGTATCATTTGTTACTAATTTGAAGGGGTATTTGCTAGTTGCTTGAAATTTTCGAGTTTGGACTTAGTGGAAGTTTTCTATGGCTATGCACACACATCGCAGGTGAACCTCGATTTATTGAGTATATGTTGTATTTGGCTTTGAGGTGTCTATCTTTTCGAGCCTTGATTCTTGTTTTGTTTTGCTCGGGACGAGCAAAAGCTAAGTGTGGGGGAGTTGTTTAGGATGATTTTACATGATTTATAACGTTATATTTTATAACGATTTCCTCCATATTCGTATAATTTGCATAGAAATTAAGGGTTTAATCGAATTATTGAGCAAATGAGTTTTAAAAGTGTTTAAGTGCAAATTTGTGTTGTTTATGTGGTTTCATTGATAAAAATCTTTGAGTATGAGATGTTACATTTTGCACGATGTTATCATGAATGTAGGTACGCTTGCATGTTAAATGAGGAGCTTAAACGAAGATCGGATGAAGGTTAAGAAGAAAGCTCGATTCGAATAAAGAAAGCTTGATTCGATTCGGCCCAAACTTGGTGACCAAGGTTTTCAAAATATCACATTAACAATATGTTTTGGGGCCTAAAAGATTGAAGGGATAGAAGAAGATGCCACAAGCTTACGAGTTCAAAACGGATCAAATTTTTCCAACGCACTTCTACCGTAGTCTGTTTTCGATGGAAAGTTGACCCGACTTAGAGGCATTTTCAGGGGAAGAGTTCTTGACGAAAGTTGTAGATACTAAAATGAGCTTTCCAACGCATTTTGAATCACGTCAATCGGAGGTCTACAACTCAAGTTATGATTTTTTTACCGAACTGCTGGAACTTCGGGACGAACCGGAGATATTTTTGGCTCAATTGATGCATGTGGGGTGTAATGATGAGTAGTAACATGCTTGTAACTAACTCTTGCATGACTCATCACCTTCACATGTTTAACTAATCATCATCTCTCACATGCATCTTGGCTAGCAAAAATATCTTGGATATTTTCTACAACTTCCTAGCATATTCCTAGCATATTCCTTGCATGTTACTTGCATGTGGCATGTAATGATTTCTCCTAACAACCTTCACATGCTCCTACATGACTCACCACCTCCATGTGAAGACTAATGATGGCAAATATTCTCCAAGATCACCTTCACATGCTAACTCATCATTATCTCCATAACAAACTTCCAACCTCCCCCAAATACTACCTCCTTTTAACTAACTTCTTACCTCCCCAAATGAACCTATCCTTATACAATCTCTCCTATATATACTCCTCCATATCCATCCATCTTCCTTGCCCCTCCTTGGTCACTTTTGGCCAAGCTTTTACTTTTCCGCCTTTTATGTAAATACTCAGTGGCGTTATGCCGAGAATAAATTAGAATAGTAGTATCTTGTTGTAATCTTTGGAGCTACGGCCCCGATTACGAAATCATAATCGAGGATGATTGGCTAAGGTCTCTAAGCTAGAACCACCTTTGTGAAGCCACCATCACCGGAATAAACAAGGATTTCGTTTTCATTTGTTCTAGTGAGTTTCTTGTTCTTCCTTCATGTTTGAATTGTTTATGTGCAATTTGTATGATCTATACTTATGTTGCATGCTAATCGAATTTAGATACGATAGTTGATAAATTCGTAGATTACCGTGAAGGAGAATGATAATAGTCTTCCAACATACGTAAGTTGAGGGTGAATGTTGTCAGATTAGGATTTATATCCATATCTTTGATCCGTAAATGCTTTAGTTGTACCGAGAGTGGTGAACTAATTAAAAGGCGATGAACCGAAAGGGAAAATGCCTCTTTAGCGAGATAATAATCCAAGAACTTACGAATGAATATGTGTCTTTCTTGTTATTTTCGGTGGGGTGGTGGATCATCGGTGCGTTCTAGTTGTTTTAAATTATAAATTTTTATTATCGTAGTTTTATTTATTTTCACGCTTGCTACCTTAGTTTGTTAATTGAAAATCCGAGATCATAATCATCAACTTTATAAAAGAAATCGAAGGCAAAAACTCTTTTCGTACAAGTCCTGCGGATACGATCCGGTTTCACCACTAGTCGCGAGCCTTCGCACTTGGGGTGACATCGGTTTTATTTTATTGTTTTTGGATACTTTCGGATAGCTATCGACCCCCATTTGATCAAGAAAAGACTACCTTCACCGCCCCTCCGGTACCTTTCGCCATCGAAGAATGCCATTTGGTCTCTGCAATGCACCGGCTACATTTCAAAGATGTATCTTGGCTATCTTCAATGGTTTAGTGGAGAAGGTGATGGAAATTTTTATGGATGACTTCTCTGTATTCGGGGCGGTTTACCATCTGTTTACACAATCTTGATAAAGTTCTGTCCCGGTGCATGAGAAGGACTTAGTCTTAAATTGGGAGAAGTGCCACCTAATGGTGGAAGAAGGAATTGTTCAGGACACAAGGTGTCCAAAGAAGGTATAGAGGTTGACAAAGCGAAGGTAAAAGCTATTGAAAAAATGACATACCCCAAAACTGTAAGAGAAGTAAGAGGATTCTTGGGTCATGTTGGATTCTATAGGCGGTTCATTAAAGACTTTTCTAAGATAGCCAAGCCTTTGTCAACTCTCTTAAGAGAGGATGTGAAGTTTGTTTTTACCCCTCGAATGTGAAAGAGCGTTTAAAGAATTAAAAGACAAGTTGGTTACCTCGCCAATTCTTATAGCACCCGACCGAAAGCTCCTTCTTGAGCTTATGTGTGATGCTTCTAATTATGCAATCGGTGCGGTGTTAGTCGTAGAGTGGACGGAAGGTTCCAACCCATCTACTACGCTAGTCACACTTTAAACCCAACGCAAGTAAATTATGCAACAACCGAGAAGGAGTTGTTGGCGAGTTTTTGCCATGGATAAATTTAGAAGCTATTTGCTTGGGTCGGAAGTCACAATGCGGGATGCACCATTCTCGCGTTGAAATATCTCATTAAACAAGGCCGATGCCAAGCCTCGTTTGTTGAGATGGATCTTGATTTTACAAGAGTTTGATGTTCATATCCGGGACAAGAAAGGTAGCGAGAATGTGGTAGGCGATCACATGTCTCGGTGACCGATGATCCTCGTGCAGAGTCGGATGAAATTGGAATTGATTTTCCAACCGAGCAACTCATGACCATTGATGCGTCTGAGGTTACTCCTCGCCAGTCATTGGAAAAGGTTCTCCTTGGTTTGCACCTTTGCAAACTTCTTGAGCGGCGATATCTCGGACCCTGACCGACATATCGCCAAAAGAAGAAATTCTTTTCGGATTTGAACTATTATGTGTGGGGCGACCCTATTCTCTTCAAAGCGTTGCATGGATGGATTACTCCGTAGGTGTGTCCTCGAGTTCGAGCGAGAGGACATTATGGAGCAATGCCATGACGGACTGTGGGAGGTCATTATGGAGTTAGGAAGACTAACTGCGAAGATTTTTCACCTGGTTTCTCTTGGCCGACAATTTTTAAGGATACAGAGTTTTGTAAAGGTGTGACCGGTGCCAGCGCACCGGTAAACTTTCTCGGCGAATGGACATGCCTCTCCACCCCATTCAACAATGTGAGGTTTTTGACGTATGGGGTATTGACTTCATGGGACCGTTTCCATCCTCGTATGGGAACAAGTACATTCTGGTCTGCGTCGACTACGTGTCAAAGTGGGTAGAGGCAATAGCAACACCGCGGAACGACCACAAGGTGGTCAAGAGCTTCCTGAGGAAAAACATTTTTACACGGTTTGGTTGTCCACGAGCTCTCATCGGATTTGAGGGAACTCACTTCGCAATACTCCATTAGAAAAGATTTTAGAACGATATGGGGTGAAACACAAAATCGCTACCCCCTATCACCCTCGCACGAGTGGACAAGTTGAAGTAAGTAACCAAGCCTCGAAAAGCATTCTTGAGAAGACGGTGAACTCTCATAGAGACAGATCGAGCCGTAAATCTGGATGATGTACTGGGGCCTACAGATGACTTTCAAAACTCCTATCGGCACATCTCCGTTTGAGATGGTTTATGGTAAGGCCTCGCCACCCGCTAATCGAGCTTGAGCACGAGCATTCTCGGGCTATTAAATTCTTGAACTTCGGCGGCCGGTTATGCAGAGAAAAGCGATTGTTGCGATTGCGGGAGCTTGATGAGTTCGGACTCGTGCCTACGAGCTCAAGAATCGATGAAGAAAGGACTAAACTTCTTCACGACAAGAAAATCAAGCATAGAGAATTCAAAGAGGCGAATGGGTTTTACTATATAATACCAGGTTACATCTGCTTCCTGGTAAGCTACGCACCCGTTGGTCCGGCCCCTTTGAAATTTCTCAGTTTTCCTGAGTGGAGCCGTCGAATTGAAAAATAAGCGAGGAGAGTTGTTCAGAGTGAATGGTCATCGGTTGAAACACTATATTGGTCAACAAAAGGAACGACCGGTGGTTTTCCATCTAAACGACGTCCCTAGTCAAGACGACTCGATCTTTTGGAACCCGATGATTTACGTCTCTGTGAATTCTTTGATGATATTGTGATTACCGATGATACACCTCGACTTGTGGAACTCAAATCTAAAAGAAGAAGAGAAGAACCATAGGAACAAAGTGGATACGAGTTTTACTAATATGGCCAATACGTTGGCGAGACTTTGTTTTTGTGGGATCCATACTATTGACCCCGAGGAAATCAAGAATGATTCCGGAAAGAGGCCTCACTGGCCTGACCCGGGTTGAAAATTTTTGGGTTGTCGAGCAAACGACATTAAACAAAAGCGCTACCGGGAGGCAACCCGTTTTAAAAAAAACAAAAAAAAAAAAAAAAAAAAACTACATTTTGCATGATACTTTACTCATACTTTGGATAATAGTTTTCTAATACTTGGATTGATTTTCATTTTGTTTCACCAAGTCTCGGGATGAATGTTTGAATGTCATTTAAAGGGAACGATTAGGAGGTTATCCAAAAAAATCGAGGGAGTACAAAGAAAAATTCAAATGCATCATTTCTTAGATTTAGGTTGTTAGAACAATTTGAAATAACCCTTGAGGATCTGGGTATAAAAGACTCATAGTTAATACTTTGTCACATATTTCATATCATGACTAGTCTGATTTAAATTTTCAAATAATGTGTGACATGTATTAATTCAACTACTATGCAACTAAGGGAATAGGAAATTCAAAGTCGACCGAGTTGAAATTTTATTGTCTAGTCGAGCTCCCGACTATAATTAAGCCCTACTAGGACGGTAACCTAGATATCTTTTCTTTTTTGTCTGTAGTTTATTTCTGCCTTTATTCCATGATGTTGCCTTGTCTATCATCTTTTGTGCCCCTATCCCCGAGGTACGTCTTGTTTTCCCATGATGTGCGTGATATTTGCGATAGCAATTGTGAGTTTCGAGATGATGGCGCTTTTCCGGTGGATGGTCCACGCCATCGCTTTCATCGAGCATTTCTGAGTGATTCTAGGCCACTTCCGGAATTGCCACTTTCAACCACAATCGCTAAGTGTTCTTTTCTTTTACATTCTCGCACAACTTTGAGGACATGTTGTGATTTAAGTGTGGGGGAGGGATCGGTTTATGTGTATCTACCATTTGCTTAAATTATTTTGATTCTATGCTAAATGGGCTAAATTTTCAAATTTTTGTTTAGTCCCGAGTAAACAATGCATATCTTTGTTCGGTTTTATAGTCATTAATGCTATATTCCGTATGTTCGATAAGTTAGTTGTTTCACCCAATATATTTTTCACGAGCCATAGTGAATGATGAGCTAAATTATAAAGCTATACCCCTTTTTGATTAGTGATTTTTGATTATCTTATAAGTCATGTGCTTAGTGCTAACGTACGTATCGTGAAAATTATGATAGTTTGTGTTTATAGCCAGAGTATGATATATTGTGAATATCTGAACGTTTGAATGTGATAAGTGAAACATAACTAATGTTCTTGCACAATAATTAACAAATAAATCATTGCTTGAGGTGTTATGCTCAGTAGGTTTGAATTGCTTTTAGCATGTTAACCACTCGCTCGCGTAAATCTCGAAAAAAGTAATCAATTGTGTGTGTCGAAAGCTGGTCGATGATTTGAGTGCGGTAGGGCATTATCTCGAAATGTCCTATACCACTATGATGACCAAAAGCTCACGACAGTTAGAAAAAGCTGCCTTATGATTTGAGTAGATAGGGGATTATCTCGAAATGTCCTATTCTAGTATGACGGGCAAAAGCTCATTCTGATGTGTGTTGAAAAAAAAAAAAAAAAAAAAAAAAAAAAGTGAAATAAAAATCGAAAAAAATTTTTATTATTATGAATAAGTTAAGGACTTAGTTATCGTATACCTTATCCCGGTATAATGTGATGGAGAGATATGTTGTAGGGATTATCCTCCGAGTATATCGAAAGGCCCTGAGATATATTCTATCATTCTTTCGTGATATGTCACGTTTTGTAGGGTACACTTATAAGTATCATTTGTTACTAATTTGAAGGGGGTATTTGCTAGTTGCTTGAAATTTTCGAGTTTGGACTTAGTGGAAGTTTTCTATGGCTATGCACACACATCAGGGTGAACCTCTGATTTATTGAGTATATGTTGTATTTGCTGAGGTGTCTATCTTTTTCGAGCCTTGATTCTTGTTTTGTTTTGCTCGGGACGAGCAAAATCTAAGTGTGGGGGAGTTGTTTAGGATGATTTTACATGATTTATAACGTTATATTTTATAACGATTTCCTCCATATTCGTATAATTTGCATAGAAATTAAGGGTTTAATCGAATTATTGAGCAAATGAGTTTTAAAAGTGTTTAAGTGCAAATTTGTGTTGTTTATGTGGTTTCATTGATAAAAATCTTTGAGTATGAGATGTTACATTTTGCACGATGTTATCATGAATGTAGGTACGCTTGCATGTTAAATGAGGAGCTTAAACGAAGATCGGATGAAGGTTAAGAAGAAAGCTCGATTCGAATAAAGAAAGCTTGATTCGATTCGGCCCAAACTTGGTGACCAAGGTTTTCAAAATATCACATTAACAATATGTTTTGGGGCCTAAAAGATTGAAGGGATAGAAGAAGATGCCACAAGCTTACGAGTTCAAAACGGATCAAATTTTTCCAACGCACTTCTACCGTAGTCTGTTTTCGATGGAAAGTTGACCCGACTTAGAGGCATTTTCAGGGGAAGAGTTCTTGACGAAAGTTGTAGATACTAAAATGAGCTTTCCAACGCATTTTGAATCACGTCAATCGGAGGTCTACAACTCAAGTTATGATTTTTTTACCGAATCACTGAACTTCTGGGACGAACCGGAGATATTTTTGGCTCAATTGATGCATGTGGGGTGTAATGATGAGTAGTAACATGCTTGTAACTAACTCTTGCATGACTCATCACCTTCACATGTTTAACTAATCATCACCTCTCACATGCATCTTGGCTAGCAAAAATATCTTGGATATTTTCTACAACTTCCTAGCATATTCCTAGCATATTCCTTGCATGTTACTTGCATGTGGCATGTAATGATTTCTCCTAACAACCTTCACATGCTCCTACATGACTCACCACCTCCATGTGAAGACTAATGATGGCAAATATTCTCCAAGATCACCTTCACATGCTAACTCATCATTATCTCCATAACAAACTTCCAACCTCCCCCAAATACTACCTCCCTTTTAACTAACTTCTTACCTCCCCAAATGAACCTATCCTTATACAATCTCTCCTATATATACTCCTCCATATCCATCCATCTTCCTTGCCCCTCCTTGGTCACTTTTGGCCAAGCTTTTACTTTTTCCGCCTTTATGTAAATACTCTGTAAAGCGTTATGCCGAGAATAAATTAGAATAGTAATCTTGTTGTAATCTTTGAGCTACGACCCGATTCTCAAATCATAATCGAGGATGATTGGCTAAGGTCTCTAAGCTAGAACCACCTTTGTGAAGCCACCATCACACGAATAAACAAGGATTTCGTTTTCATTTGTTCTAGTGAGTTTCTTGTTCTTCCTTCATGTTTGAATTGTTTATGTGCAATTTGTATGATCTATACTTATGTTGCATGCTAATCGAATTTAGATACGATAGTTGATAAATTCGTAGATTACCGTGAAGGAGAATGATAATAGTCTTCCAACATACGTAAGTTGAGGGTGAATGTTGTCAGATTAGGATTTATATCCATATCTTTGATCCGTAAATGCTTTAGTTGTACCGAGAGTGGTGAACTAATTAAAAGGCGATGAACCGAAAGGGAAAATGCCTCTTTAGCGTGATAATAATCCAAGAACTTACGAATGAATATGTGTCTTTCTTTTATTATTATTTTCGGTGGGGTGGTGGATCATCGGTGCGTTCTAGTTGTTTTAAATTATAAATTTTTATTATCGTAGTTTTATTTATTTTCACGCTTGCTACCTTAGTTTGTTAATTGAAAATCCGAGATCATAATCATCAACTTTATAAAAGAAATCGAAGGCAAAAACTCTTTTTCGTACAAGTCCTCATGGATACGATCCGGTTTCACCACTAGTGCGAGCCTTCGCACTTGGGGCTGACATCGGTTTTATTTTATTACTTGTTATCTTTTGCTTTGCATAAAACCGCGAACACTTCCCCTGTTGTCTGTGCCTTAACAAGAAAATTATCATTAGTAAATTCATAGATTACAGGTTGGTCATGAGTGAGTTGACTGACTGATAGTAGACTTTTTGTGAGTTGTGGTACAAGTAGGACATCTTTTAATGGTAGTGTAGTGTGTTTTTGTTTGAGAAGTGACTGTCATATTCCAGTGATAGGAAGTGTAGTGCCATTTCCTATTATGATAGAATCTGAACCAATACTGTTTTGAATGTTATACAACATACCTGATTTACTTGTCATATGATGGGAAGCTCCTGTGTCTATTGTCCATTCAGTGTCAGCAATAGAGGTGTCCAAGGTGAGTGCAGCTAGTGCTTGGGGAAGTTCATTGGCTTGTTCATCCTTCTTGGGTACCCACCAGCAGATCTTTGCTATATGGCCCATCACTCCACAGTACTGGCACCTGTCATTCCTGTATCTTTCTCTTTCTTCATTTGTCATCTTCCTTTCCCCTGGTGGTGGAGGTCTTCTTTGAGTGTTGTTGTTAGTGTATTTTCCTGGAGTTTGCTGTGCCTGAAACCCCCTTCCAGAGGATTCAAATCTGCTGTTTTGTTCTGTCTCAGATCTGTTATTTTGTCCTGTAGAGGACCTGTAGTTGGATGTGTCTCCTGGTGCTTTGGCCATAGTATTCCATCTGTTGTGTTGTGTGTGTGGGAGTGAATGAGGAGAACTAGCTTCTCCTCTGATCTAGGTTTTGTAAATAGGACACCAATTCAGTGTAGCTAGGTCTTGGTGGCTTAAGCATATTTGTGGTGAAAGTTTCATAACTGGGACCTAGACTGGTGAGAAGAAAGTATACCTTTTCAGAATCTCCAACTGGTTTGCCAATGGCAGCAAGGCTGTCACACAGTCCTTTAAAGTTCCTTATATGCTCTGCAATGGTCATGTCTTCATCTTTCTTTAGGTAGGTTAGCTGCTGCTTGAGGGTAAATGCCCTTTTCCTGTGAATCCTGTGCATAAGCATTCTTTATAGCATCCCATATTGCAAGGGATGTGTCCAGACCAATCACTATACCTAGTGATTCTTCTGAGAGTGATCCAATGAGCCAACCTCTTAGCAATCTGTCGGACTTCTTCCATTTTCGGTATTCTGGATTTGGTGTGTCTGATTCTGTACCATCTGATTCTCGGCTTTGACAAACCGATCCGTGCGTGCAGTGTCTCACGAGTCAAATGTCCTACTAAGTCTTGGCTTTCAGCAAGTGCTAGTGCTTGTTCCCTCCATAGTGGATAGTTGTTTTGAGTCAACTTCAAGGTGATGAAGTTGCTGACGTTCAATGAAATTGTTGCCATGTTTTTATATTGTGAGATTTGTGTGAGATTTGTTTGCCTGGGACCGAAGCTTGTTGAAGCTGAATGCTTGGTGTGTGCTTGATTTATTGTTTTTCACTGGATTTGTGTTGGTCTGGTTTGTTTTGTGAGATTGTTGATTTGTGATTTATGATTTGTTTGGTTCGTTGGTTTGTGCAGAAATTCTCTCTGATACCATAAAGAAATCAGAGGCAAAGCGGAAGAAGGAAAAAACGCAGAAAAAACCAAAGTTAAAGAAGGTAAAAGCTCCTCCTTTTCTGTATATTTATTAATCGAAGCTTGTCGATTTTATACAAAGGTCACCCCTGTGTCTTGATTATCACAGACTCATTTTGAATTCAACCCTAGAGATAAGTTTGAAACAAACCTAATTTATCCTGATTTATTCGAAGTAAACAATTGGATTAACTGAGATACAAAGCTATTAAGATAAACCATCACTCTGTTTGATGACTTCAGATAAACTCATCATTTAATATTTCCGGATTTTCTGAATTTCAAGCTTATCACTCCATTTTTGAATGTTGAACCGATCTGTTTATCTTTTGCTGCATATGGACAGCATTATCAGTGTCTAAGTCTTTGTTGTCTGAGCGTAGATCGTCTGATCAAAAGGACTTTTACCTATGGGAACAAAAGGACTTTTCTTCGCCGCATAATATAATGGATCAAACGTATTATTATATAATTACAAGTCAGTCAGATGGTAGTAGTTATTAAACCATCAACGAATTTTCTCTTCTATATGTTATGATAATTAACATCCGGAAAAATATCATCCACCTCTGAAATATCTATTCCATTATGGAGTTGACGGATTCAAAAAATAAATAAACAAATATTAATTTACAGTTCAAGCAATTTTAAATTTTAAGCTACAGCAATAAAGTCATCTCCGCGTTGTTGCTTAATATTTTTTTTTTCCGTTTTACATTTTTGTCCGTTGACCCAATAATCAACTTCCTTCTACCCTATCCTTAAGGTAACATGAACGTTGATTTTATTTTGTTTTTACATTTCTTCACCTTCTGACCTAAAACCACCTAATTCCCTTCCCCTGTATCCTAAAAGACACGCTTCGAATATCAGGTCTACTATTTCTTCGCATCCCAATTTTATATTCCATATAATTAACACAATAATACGAAAAAGATTTTTTTTAAATAAAAAATCAATTGTAGAAAGGTTGATCGCTTTTGGCATGATACCGCTTATAGCGAGCTGAGCATGACACAGATGATGATATATGGCTCTAATGGCTGGGGAGTCAGCACATCACAATGATGTGTGGATTCGTGATTCTGGAGCATCCTATCATGCATATTAGTCCATGAGGTCATTCTCAACCCATGAGCAGATGGATACAAGATATATTTCTTTGGCAAACAACAAGGTCTGGAAGATAGTTGGGATTGACTTAGTTCAGCTAAGAGGACTGATGATGGTAGATTCTACACACGGAAAGATATTATACATGTACTACAAATGACCAAGAATTTTATATCTTTTAATCTACTGGACATCAAAGGGCTCAAGTTCAAATGTGAAGGTGGAGTATTGATTGTCCTAAAAAGCTCAGTCGTGGTCCTCAAGAGTATCAAGAAGGGAACCTTGTATCTATTACAGGGCTCTACAGTATTTGAATTTGTTCCCGTTGAATCATCAAAAGTTCACCAATCATAGCTGACCAAGCTACGGCATATGAGACTTGGTCATATAGGTGAAAGAAGGATGTACATTCTGTCAAAAGCTGATCTTCTTGTGGGGTATAAAGTCAAGAATCTGGACTTTGTGAGCATTGTGTGTTTATGAAGCTTAATCGGAGTATGTCCTCAAAAGGCATACACAACACAAAGACAACACTTGATTATATTCATCTGATTTTTAGGGGACACCACGTGTGGATTCTTTGGTTGGTCACAAGTATTTTGTGTCCTTCAATGATGATTATTCAATAATGACTTGAGTGGTGATGATGAAACACAAAAGTGATGCATTCAAGAATTCCAAACATCGGAAAGCTCAAGTGGAGAATTAGATAGGGAAGAAGACCTAAAGGCTCCATACAGTAATGGTCCTGAATTCGGTTGGTCCAAATCGATCAATTCGCATGATGAGAGTATTGCCAGGAACCACGCATTCAGAGATACCTCTCAACAAATTGGTGTGGCGGAAAGAATGAATCAAACTCGGCAGGAGAGAGCTAAGTGCATGCTCTCCATTTATGGTTTGTCATTTAGATTTTGGGCAGCGGCTGACAGCACAACTTGCTACCTAATCAACATGGGACCTCACACATGGATCAATCTCATAACACCAATTGCGATGTGGTCAAGCAAGCTTGCAGATTACTCATGTCTAAGGGTTCTTGGGATCATAGTTTATTATCATGTGAGTTAACGTAAGTGATATGCCTAAATGTACTTCGGTCCGCGGATCCTCATTCGGGTCTGACCAGCCACCAACATTAGTGGATGAGGCCACCGGCCATTACAACCCGCGGGCTCGAAAGCCAAATTAGAGCCGCGAGCCTTCGGATCAGTTCCAAGCCCTCAACCCTAGTCGACGACAAAAGAGGATTAGTGGCGGCACGCGATCTCATTCAATAAATGGGTCCACCAACACGACCGATCGATCATAACATTTAGAGGAAGAAATACGCCAAGTTCAACAAAACAATGATATAAATGGGCAAGAGATAGAGCAAGAGTAAGACAGACGGCGGCGAAGCGGCGACTCCACGCGATCCTATGAGGACGCCACGAGATATTCGATCCACTTACCATCTGATATTTAGTTTACTTAACTACTAAGTTTTACTTAACTACTAAGCTTTTCTTCTCCTATAAATAGAGGCTTTGTAAACTCATTAAAAGGATGGATCATAATCTATAAAACATATAAGCAGCCCCAAATCGCTCGCCCTCTTCTCTATATAAAGACCACCGCCGAAACCATTACCGCCACCGGGCACCACCGGCTAATACTCATTTTTATATACTTTTATAAAGATATCCTACATATAAACACCGCTAAAAGCGTGATCACATTTTCGCATCATCACTTGGCTCAAGCTTCTCGGAAATCGACATTTTAATCACTTTTCCGGTCAGATCTAGAAATTCCGGCAGCCTAAAACCGCCCCTTTTTGGTTTTCCGGCCAAGTCTTCAACAAATTCTTAATCTAGATCTACTAGATCTTAACCAAGATCTAAGAGATCTTTCTTTCAGATCCACAAATCTCCATCTTCGATGAGGTCCGCAGAAGAATGCACCATTCTTTACACTGAACAAGCAAAATTCTCTAAGCTTAATTTCAATCATTCATTCATCTCTCTGCAAAACTATCTTCATATCGTGGCCTGAAACAATGGAGAATTCGAGCAGCATTTCCGCCGGAGTTGTGACTCCGGTAAAGAATTCGAAGCTCATCCGATCACAAAGATGGCTAATCGAGAAATTCCGAGAATTCGGACCTAAACACGGAGAGCCCAGCACAAGCTCAATGCTCACCGGCGAAAGGCAGCGACTCCGGGCCAAAGCTGCGGCGGTCCTCGCCATGGATTCGAGCTCACTCGCTCAGCCACCGACGCCACTATACTAGATCTTCAATGTTCGGTTGAAGCATCTTCGAAGAACAATCTAGAGGTATTTCCTTTAAAAATCAAATTCCATGTTCATTGAATCGATTGCATATATATACATATATGTATATGTATATAGAAGGGGAAGAAGATACAGAGATGGTCCGGTTCCAAGTCAAAGTCTAGTTGAGGAGAAGATGTTTCAAATAAAAAAAAAAATAAAAAAAAATAAAAAAAAAAGAGACTTGGTATTCCTTGATAGCAGGATGTGGAAAGAAAGGAGACGTGGAGGAAGCTTTGAGTTTATTTCACTATTAGAAATGTTGATCTTTTCAATAAGGTGTGTATATCCAATACGACCAAATCGAGCTCACCCACTCGCAAGAAATCAAGCTCGCCAAATACGAGCTCTTAATCTCCACATTCGGGTTCTTATTACGAGCCCTCAACGAGCTCTCCAGAATTTCCAGTCGGCCAGCTCTAAGCCCGACCTTCAGCTCGGCAAGCTCTAAGCCCGACACCAGTCGGCCAGCTCTAAGCCCGACCTTCAGCTCGGCAAGCTCTAAGCCCGACACCAGTCGGCCAGCTCTAAGTCCGACCTCGGTCGGCAAGCTCTAAGTCCGATCTACTGGCCAGCTCTAAGCTCGACCTCAACATTTGTTTCAGGAAAGTTACTCGAGATCTCAATCTTGTCCAGAGCAAGGGGGCCGTGGGAAAATTTTCGAGCTTATACTTTGGTTCAGAATTTGTTCCCGGCAAGCTCGTTACGTCATAGCTCCGATCTTACTCAAAACAAGGGAGCCGCATACTGGAATTTTTCGATTCAGTCATCGAGCCGCCAAAAACAAAGGGCCGAGAGTTGAATGACTCAAATTCGACATTTGTTTCAACCAAGCCCACAACGACCTTGCTTAAAACAAAGGGGGCCACACATCGGATTTTTCGATTCAATCACCGACCTCAACCAAAACAAGTAAGGCTTTCAGCTCAGTTATTTTTAGCAAGTTCAATTCTTTAATTTCCTCGACCTCGCAAAAAAACAAGGGGGCTATATATATATATATATGTACGTATATCGAACCCAGATAGCAGACTCGAAAAAGATGGAATATTTCGAGCAAAAATAAATGTGCGAGCTCAAAAATACTTTGGGAAAATCGTCAAAATAGCAAAATAAACATGCATTCAAAACCCAAATCAGCGGCCACAAGTCGGATTCGGAAAAATAAAGTATTACAAACAAATGAAAATTCGAAAAAGACCAAGACCAAAAGAGTTGATAGATTGTAGGCTCCACATCAGCGAGCTCATTTTATTACAAGCTCTATATCAGCAAGCTCATTTATTATACGCTCTCTTATTACGAACTCTCTACTACAAGCCCGCCATCAACATGGATTTTCTTTCAACAAAAGTCCGTCCGCTTAATAGCGCGGCACAAACAGGCCCAGAGTTGCTTCGAAGGTCGCTTGCTTTAAAAGCACGGCCCTTAGTGAACAAGTCGCATCAGACGACAAGGTCGCAAAAGACAGGCCCAGAGTTGCTTCGAAGGTCGCTTGCTTTGAAAGCACGGCCCTTAGTGAACAAGTCGCATCAGACGACAAGGTCGCAAAAAACAGGCCCAGAGTTGCTTCGAAGGTCGCTTGCTTTGAAAGCACGGCCCTTAGTGAACAAGTCGCATCAGACGACAAGGTCCTAATAGACCCAAAATCATATTTGGAACTCGCCCTCGAGTGAGTATTTTATAAGTCCGACCTCAGCTCGGCGTCATATTTGGAACTCGCCCTCGAGCGAGCATTTTATAAGTCCGACCTCAGCTCGGCGTCATATTTGGAACTCGCCCTCGAGCGAGCATTTTATAAGTCCGACCTCAGCTCGGCGTCATATTTGGAACTCGCCCTTGAGCGAGCATTTTATAAGTCCGACTTCAACTCGGCATCATATTGGGAACTCGCCCTCGAGCGAGTATTTTATAAGTCCGACCTCAGCTCGGCGTCATATTTGGAACTCGTCTACGAGCGAACCTTCTTGTAAGACCGAACTTTAGGTCGGCATCATATTTTGGAGCTCGTCTTCGAGCGAGCCATCTACAAGACAAAGCTCTCAAGCCACCAAAGGCTAAATTAATCAACGACACGCAAGCAGCGAAAAGACCTACTCTGAGTACGGCACTTAGGCAAAGCTAACAGGCGATCCGCCACAACAGCGAGCCATCACAGTATTTCAAGACAACGGATCCGCAAACAGACTATTACTCCCCGCCTAACATTTCAAGAAAATGATTAAGGCACGGAGTAGGGGGCCATTGATATGCCTAAATGTACTTCGGTCCGCGGATCCTCATTCGGGTCTGACCAGCCACCAACATTAGTGGATGAGGCCACCGGCCATTACAGCCCGCGGGCTCGAAAGCCAAATTAGAGCCGCGAGCCTTCGGATCAGTTCCAAGCCCTCAACCCTAGTCGACGACAAAAGAGGATTAGGGGGCCGGCACGCGATCTCATTCAATAAATGGGTCCGCCAGCGACCTCGATCATAACATTTAGAGGAAGAGCTACCTCAAGTTCAACAAAACAATGATATAAATGGAGGCAGCATAGAGCAAGAGTAAGACAGGACGGCGAAGCAGGCGACCTACGCGATCCTATGAGGACGCCGCCGAGATATTCGATCCACTTACCATCTAGATATTTAGTTTACTTAACTACTAAGTTTCCTTCTCCTATAAATAGGGGGCTTTGTAAACTCATTAAAAGGATGGATCATAATCTATAAAACATATGGCAAAGCCAAATTGCCCCCGTCCTCTTCTCTTATAAAGCACCACCGCCGGAAACCATTACCGCCACCGGGCACCACCGGCTAATACCATTTTTATATACTTTTATAGCCAGATATCCTACATATAAACACCGCTAAAAGCATGATCACATTTTCGGCATCATCAGTAAGCTAGATCCAAGAGCCAAGAAATGGGTGTTTGTAGCGTATGAAGATAGAGTCAAAGGGTATAGAATTTGGTTATCAACTGACATCATGGTTATAATCAGCAGGAGTGTGATCATTGATGAAAACTCTATTCTCAACTCATCTATGAGGAGCTCATTTGAATTTGAAATTAGAGCTATATCCGAATCTTAGAGAGTTGACAAATGATGAGCGAAAAATTCACCCACTAAAAATACATTTATAAAGACTCGCAAAACCGTGGGTAAACTAACTCTCTAACTGGCAGAGTACCAGGTCGATTGCTAGGATAGCTACAGGAGTACGAGGTCGTCCCAAGAGAAATGTGGTTGTGAGTACCAAAGCGAACGTGTTTCTTAGTCTAGGCGATCAAAGTTTTAGGTGGAGTGTTTATACTAATGCGAAAATAAAGTTTAATTAACGAGATTAACTAGGTGATTAAAAAGCATAGCCGAGCCATGATCCAACAGGTTATCTCCCCACAGGAAAAACTTGATAAGGAGTGTGTTTTATCTGATTCAGTTTATATGACATTCACGGGTGTCAACTCTTTATTCTTGCGTTAAGATCTGAACCCTCACATTAGGCTTATTAACCCTCCCTTTAGAGAGATAACTTACCTAACATGGTTGACCAAAATAAAATACCGCTGAAAAACCTCACAAAAGCATAGTCCTAACATGTCACTTAGGTTGTCAATCTAACGATTAAGGCTATGTTTTAATGACTTTAATACCTGTTTCTACATCTCATAGCAATGAACAAGGTTGTCAATCTCATTCAAAACTATGAAAATGATCAAAACAAGTTTTAGAACATGATTTTATCATAAGAACGCTTAATTAAGCACACACAACTCCCATCTCGCTTCCCGAGGGTTAATTTCACCCGCTTTCACATAATTCGCCATGTTGAGTTTAACTACTCATATTAACTAAAAATAACAACGAAAATAACAAAACGAAAGAAAACAAAACGAAAAAGATAACTACAGCTATATAGATATACGTATAGATGTATATATAGATATATATAGATATAGATATATATATATAATATACGTATATATATATATTTATACTAATTGCATAAAATAAAAGAAAGCAATAAAAACGGAAACGAAATTATATTAAAATGATAACTAGTCGGGTTATTACACCGACATTATAACGACATATATATTACATATAGGCCCCCGACATAAAAATAAAATAGATAGAAGAAGAAGAAGAAGAAATGGAGAAAGAAGGGGGCCTCGTTCTTGATCCTGAAGGCTCTGTATATATAGGCAAAGTTTGAGGCCGGACTGGCCGGGAAAGAGCCGACTGGCCGGGTATCATCATCACAGATGACTCACCATGATTCTGATCCTTCGATTGTGTATTTATTTGTAATAAAACTTCTAAAATTCATATCTTGAGTTGTAGACCTCCAAAAATTATGATTCAAACGCGTCAAAATTAAGCTCTCGGAAAATTCTTCAACTTTCATGAAGGACTCTTCTTCAGAAAACGCCGTCTTGATAAGCAATTCATACTCCGAACGCTTTTGCGACATTTTCCCTAATACAAATCAATTAGCCACTTGACCACCATTTGAGTTGTAGAAGTCCGATTGACTTGATTCAAAATCCATTGGAAAGCTTTCTTGAAGATATACAACTTTTATTAAGGAAACTTCTTTAGAAAATGTCGTTTTGATGAGCCATTCGTATTACGAAGATATTTCGGGATTTCTACTAATACGAATTGATTAGTCAATTGACCATAACTTGAGTTGTAGAACTCCAATTGACGTGATTCAAAGTGCGTTGGAAAGCTTATGTGAAGATCTACAACTTTCATTAAGAAGTCATCCCCTGAAAATGCCTCTAAGCTGGGTCAAATCTCCGTCGAAACAGGTTTTGGTTTTAAGTATGTAAGATAATTTGATCCATTTGAACTCGTAGTTCACTTGGCATCTTCTTCTAATCCTCTAAACACATCTTTTAGACTCAAAACATGTCGTTACGTGGAATCTTGGTCAATGTATAATCCTGCAATGAACCACCAAAATACCAAACGTAAATCCGACAAGACACTCCGGTTACTAAACCGGTACAAAAACTAGTAAAAACACGATAAAAATACGATATTTTATATAATAACTACTACTAACATATTTAGATGAAACATAGGAATTAATGACTCGAACTGATATAAAAATACTCGAAATGATATCAGGAACGGGTTGAAAAGTTATAAAAATAACGGTGAATTTTTCCGTCATCACAACCCCCCACTTAGCTTTTGGTCGTCCTCGAACAAAATAAGCGATAAAATAAAATGAATGAGGAAAAATTCATGAAGATAAAATATGAATGATAATCTGATGATGCAACCATTCGAATCATAAATACACGTTAACCGCAATATAAATGTATAACAGAGTGAGTGTGTGACAAACCTTTTTCAATTTCCACTGTCCTCTCTTGAATAATTCAAGCAAACGCACAAATATCCATTCAGACAGTCCTAATGACTTTCCTAGGTATATGTAGTAACAATTCCACACAACGCCCTCCCGTGTACTTATTAGGATAATCCCTAAAGCATATCATTCGGTTTATACTTTGGGGATAGTTAAGATAACTCTCTCTCTTTTTTTTTTTTTTTCCATAGAATACTAACATATCCGAACTCATTGCCAAAATCGACTATCTTTCAAGCGTCATGAGGTGAGATCGAATACATTAATACCTATCTAACTCTTTCTTTTTCACAGTATAGTATATGCCCTCATTCCTAGCAATAGGATGTTTCGTGATAACACCCTAGCTAGACTACAATCATCGAGCAATCGGGAGCTTTTAAACCTCATAGTGATATAGGACATTTCGGATAACGCCTATCGCACTCAAATCATTGGCGCTACAACCGACATATAGATAGCTCACTTATTTTGATATTCTTTCTATCACATTCAAACCTTCGATATTCACAAGATACGCTCGTAAATTAGGTACTAAGTTACTACTATCTCTGTGATAAACCACTAGATAATGAATGGATACAGCTTTAAAATTTTCGCTTCAATATCAAAGGCTTACGTGAAGGAATTCATGTTATACAAATAGATTTCGGTTAAAATGCACTTACGGTTCAAATTAGTTATACATATCTAAATTGATCATTACAACTTCAAATCCATGAAATATATACCTTATACAAATTATTTTAATCAACTCATTAATGCTCTAAAATCAACAACTAAGGGTTTAAACACTTATCGCCATTTCTATAGCAACCATACTCTACCCCCCACTTACGATTTTGCATTATTCTCGAGTGTAAATGAGATAGAGAGAAGACTTAGCTTATAAACCAGGCAGAAGGTGCTATCGAATCCGTAACATCCATGAGAAAGCACGTCCCGAATCCCTCGTACTAAACAACCAAAACAAAGCCAACACAGGACATGGTCCTCGTGCAAAATATTGAACAGGATATGGGAATAATGAGATAATGGCCCCACACGTCGTAAAAATTCGATAGGCAATATAATAGCTTTAGATGGAAAAATAACCATACTCGGTAAAGCACGAAACATCTAAGCATATACGATCATATGAGCATATATCATAGTCAAGTCACTATTCCTAGATTCATTTTTATTACACACAATTTTATTAAGGCGGAATACTTACCACTATACTACAACGACCAGAAATTTGAAACAGACTAGATCATAAAATGAAATGTGTGAAAAAGTATTGAGTCTTTTATACCCAGATCCTCAAGGGTTCAATAACCTAAGTCCAAGAAATGATACATTTGAATGTTTTCTTTTTTCTCCATCGGGAACCTAATCATTCCCTCTTAATGAAATTCAAACATTCATCCTGAGACTTGGTTGTGCTTTGTGTTCATCTTTCATACAAATTCTACATTTCATTCAGACTAGTCTTATCCAAATTATCTTTATTATTATTATTATCGGGCTGCCTCCCGGTAGCGCTTTTGTTTAACGTCGTTTGCTCGACAGGGTGACTCTATCTGCACTCAATCAACCAAAATCCGAACTCAAGAAGATCAACAACTTTAGAAAAATTAACAATGCGAGAACCATTGAAATTAAATTGTCTAGAACGCACTGCTTGGCCTCGATGTTATCTCCTCCCACCAGAGAATCTTCTTTTATCACCGTCGAACCATCTTCTTTTGAAAATCACCATAAAGCTCATCCATCGTGAGTATACAAATTGGACCGCAGAAAATTCATCCTCACAGAGGGACGAATGTAATAATCCGGGACTCGCTATATCAAATATTACCAACTCTCCCGTGGTTCTACCAAAGATGGCCGATCACCCTCTCGCTCCTCTAACTCACATCTCCAAATCTTGCACTTTTTCTTTGCAAACCGAATTATCAACCTTATTCTCAACTCCGAACTTCTTCAGGTGATAACCTCATCATCATCCCCGACCACCTCACATGTCTCTCGCCTCTTTCACATACCTCACTAATTCAATCAATTGCCCCACCTTGTCTTGAAGATTTCTTATGGCGGAGTCGAAGATTTACCTTGAACTCCTCGCATGTCCAACAATCGCTTCTTCCAGCTCTCGTTCAATCGTTCTAGTTGCTCTATTTGACTGCCGGTGAAGTCTTCTTGTGGCACTGGGGAAAACCGATCATATTGACTTTGATTCATCGGAGGTAAGTAGCGATCTTCTTGCCATTCCGCATAATCGATCGTGGTGAATCTGTTGAAGCTATCAACGCATTGAGCATGAATACCGTAATCCTGATAAGCACCAGGTTAGGACAACCTCGTAATATTGTGGCTCATAACTCGAATAACCATAATTCTGGTCCTGGTATGCATTAGGGCACTGATAATCCCATGAACCTTGGTTATTCTGCTGTTGATAACGAGGCTGAGGCACGAACTGTTGTTGATACCATTGTTCAGGTGCCTGAGGTTGGTAGGAGTATTGTTGTTCAGGTGAGTAGTATTGATTGAAAAATCCATCCATTTAAGCTCAATCTGCAAGATCTCAGAAAACAACAAGAAAACAATAAAAGTTTTCTTTACTTTTTTTTTTTTTTTGTTTTTTTTTTTGTTTTTTTTTTTTTTCGTAAACACACGATATTTAGACCCCTCAAAAAGTTATGGTTGCCGAAGGCCCTAATCCCCAGTTTTAGCCAGACTTACAAGATATCACCCTCCGAAGAGGCTAAGTACCAAAGTCGTATTCAAACCGAGTTCATCCATAGCTCTTTGTCGACATCTAAATAAAACAAGAAAATAAAACCCTAGGCCCAAGCCTTCGGTTCACTTACAAGATATCACAACAATATCACACATTTCCCCGGCAACGGCGCCAATTTTTCTGATGAGCGAAAAATTCACCCACTAAAAATACATTTATAAAGACTCATAAAAACCGTGGGTAAACTAACTCTCTACCGGTAGAGTACTGTGTCGATTGCTAGGATAGCTACAGAGAGTACGAGGTCGCCCCAAGAGAAATGTGGTTGTGAGTACCAAAGCGAACGTGTTTCTTAGTCTAAGCGATCAAAGTTTTAGGTGGAGTGTTTATACTAATGCGAAAAATAAAGTTTAATTAACGAGATTAACTAGGTGATTAAAAAGCATAGCCGAGCCATGATCCAACAAAGTTATCTCCCCACAGAAAAACTTGATAAGGAGTGTGTTTTATCCGATTCAGGTTTATATGACATTCACGGGTGTCAACTCTTTATTCTTGCGTTAAGATCTCAAACAGCTCACTTAACCCTCACATTAGGCTTATTAACCCTCCCTTTTAGAGATAACTTACCTAACATGGTTGACCAAAATAAAATACCACCGAAAAACCTCACAAAAGCATAGTCCTAACATGTCACTTAGGTTGTCAATCTAACGATTAAGGCTATGCTTTAATGACTTTAATACTGCTTCTACATCTCATAGCAATGAACAAGGTTGTCAATCTCATTCAAAACTATGAAAATGATCAAAACAAGTTTTAGAACATGATTTTATCATAAGAACGCTTAATTAAGCACACACAACTCCCATCTCGCTTCCCAAGGGTTAATTTCACCCGCTTTCACATAATTCGGCTATGTTGAGTTTAACTACTCATATTAACGAAAAATAACAACGAAAATAACAAAACGAAAGAAAACAAAACGAAAAAGATAACTACAAATTTATATAGATATACGTATAGATGTATATATAGATATATATAGATATAGATATATATATATAATATAATGTATATATATATATTTATACTAATTGCATAAAATAAAAGAAAGCAATAAAACGAAACGAAATTATATTAAAATGATAACTAGTCGGGTTATTACAATCGACATTATAACGATATATATATTACATATATAGGCCCCCGACATAAAAATAAAATAGATAGATAGAAGAAGAAGAAGAAATGGAGAAAGAAGGGGCCTCGCTTCTTGATCCTCAAGGCTCTGTATATATAGGCAAAGTTTGAGGCCGGACTGGGCGGGGAAAGAGCCGACTCAGCCGGGTATCATCATCACAGATGACTCACCATGATTCTGGATCCTTCGATTGTGTATTTATTTGTAATAAAACTTCTAAAATTCATATCTTGAGTTGTAGACCTCCAAAAATTATGATTCAAACGTCAAAATTAAGCTCTCGGAAAATTCTTCAACTTTCATGAAGGACTCTTCTTCAGAAAACGCCGCCTTGATAAGCAATTCATACTCCGAACGCTTTGCGACATTTTCCTAATACAAATCAATTAGCCACTTGACCACCATTTGAGTTGTAGAAGTCCGATTGACTTGATTCAAAATCCATTGGAAAGCTTTCTTGAAGATATACAACTTTTATTAAGGAAACTTCTTTAGAAAATGTCGTTTTGATGAGCCATTCAGATTACGAAGATATTTTGGGATTTCTACTAATACTGAATTGATTAGTCAATTGAATATAACTTGAGTTGTAGAACTCCAATTGACGTGATTCAAAGTGCGTTGGAAAGCTTATGTGAAGATCTACAACTTTCATTAAGAAGTCATCCCTGAAAATGCCTCTAAGTGGGTCAAATCTCCGTCAAACAGGTTTTGGTTTTAAGTATGTAAGATAATTTGATCCATTTGAACTCGTAAGTTCATGGCATCTTCTTCTAATCCTCTAAACACATCTTTTAGACTCAAAACATGTCGTTACGTGAATCTTGGTCAATGTATAATCCCGCAATGAACCACCAAAATACCAAACGTAACTCCGACATTTACACTCCTCGTTACTTAAACCGGTACAAAACTAAGAAAAAACACGATAAAAATACGATATTTTATATAATAACTACTACTAACATATTTAGATGAAACATAGGAATTAATGACTCGAACTGATATAAAAATACTCGAAATGATATCAGGAACGGGTTGAAAAGTTATAAAAATAACGGTGAATTTTTCCGTCATCAACAAACAGGTGAAGCTTTAGGTCAACTCAGATGAATGTTGATTTTATTTTGTTTTTACATTTCTTCACCTTCTGATCGACCTAAAACCACCTAATTCCCTTCCATTGTATCCTAAAAGTCAAGCTTGATAGTAGGTCCACTATTTCTTCGCTACCATATTTTATATTCCATATAATTAACACAAGAATATGAAAACAAAAATTTCGATACAAAATCAATTTTAAGAAGGTTGTATAAAATTAAATGTATCATATCCTTTTTATAATGACATATTAGGGAAAAAGAGGAAGCAACTCCGACCTCCTTAGGGATCGCATATTTGGAATTGATGTCCTCATCATATTGAAGCTCAATTAGACGCTTATGAAATTTAATTTGTGCCCCTGGATTATAGCACAAAGGCAGCCCAGAGTTAGCAGGGTGCTAGTGTTCATAGCGGGCCAAACAACCGAGCTGCATCGATGCCTTGGGTAGAACCGAGGTTCATGGCAAGAGCACAAATGACTCTTATCTATTGAGGGAAGCATAAAGAACCTTTGTAGTATTGAACAACTGAAGAAAATATGAATCTTACAAACTATTGTCTAGGAAAACTAGGGTTTCTGGGAAAACAAGAAGAGAAAAGGAGGAGGAAACCCTTCCTTCGATTTTTATAAGAACATAATACTCTTTTCCTTTTTTTTTTTGTTACTTTTCCAGAAAAAACAAAGCTGGTATTTATACCAGTCAAAGTCAAACATAAAGAAAAAATAAATTATTACAATCAACACCCCCTCAAGATGGGGAGTCAAGATACACAACAACATTAAAACTACTCAACAAAGAATTAAAAACAGGGGCTTCTAGTGCTTTGGTGAAGATGTCCACGAATTGGTGAATTGTTGAAATGGGAAGAAGCTTGATGTAACCAGCTTGTACTTTTCACGAATGAGGTGACAATCTATCTCTAAATGTTATGTACGCTCATGGAAAATGGGGTTGTGCGCAATGTGTATCGCACTCTAGTTATCACAGTATAACACTGTAAGTGCCCCATCAAAAACATGCAAATCTTGGAGTAAATATTTAAGCCATACAAATTCGCAAGTAGCATTAGATAAAGGCACGATATTCAGCCTCTATTGAACTTCTGGCCATGATGGTATGTTTTTTTGCTTTCAAGGAGATGACTGAGGACCCAAGGAACATAACATACCCATAAACCGAACGCCTAGTCACTTGGCAACCTATCCAGTCAGAGTCAACATATCCAGTCAATTTAATGCTATTATCTGCTGAATAAAACAAGCCTTGGTGAGGAGCCTTTTTGATGTATCTTAGAAGATGATGTGCGGCCCTCATGTGAGCAATCGTGGGAACATCCAAAAACTAAGATAACTGCTGGATTGCAAAGTACAGGTCTGGCCTAGTGATGGTGAGATAGAAGAGCTTCCCAATTAGACTTCTGTACTCTGTATTATCTGCCACCAGCTCTGAATCCCTATAATAAAGAGCAGTCTTTGTTGCCATGGAGGTATCAACAGGTTTTGCTGCAAGGAAGCCAAAGGTTTCTAGCAGCTTTGTGGCATACTGTTTTTGTGAAATGGTGATGCCCAGTTCTGTTCTTTGTACTTCTATCCCAAGGAAATACTGAAGATCTCCCAAATCCTTGATCTAAAAACTTCGGTGCATAATTTTTTTTATGTGATCAATGTCATCCAAGTTGGAGCTGGCAATTATGATGTCATCCACATAGACAACTAATGCCATGAAACTCTCCTCTTGGCCTTTGGTGAAAATACTATAGTCATGAACTGATTGAGTGAACCCCTGATTTTATAGAGCAATGGTCAATTTGTGGTTCCACTGCCTGCTGGCCTGTTCGAGGCCATAAATGGACTTTCTTAACCTACAAACTTCACCACTATCAGTCCATTGGTACCCTGGGGGTAACCTCTTATATACCTCTTCCTCCAAATTCCTATGGAGGAAGGCATTATTGATATCTAGTTGTTTTAAATGCCATCCTTTAACTACAACAAGAGCTAAAAGGAGTCTGACTATAGTACTTTTGTCCACAGGAGAGAAGGCCCCCTCATAATCAACCCTAAGAGTTTGTGTGTACCCCTTAGCTACTAGCCTAGCATTGTACCTCTCAATGGTACCATTTTCTTTGTATTTAACATTGTAGACCCACTTACATCCAATGGGATGCTTCCCAGCTAGTAAATCAACTAAATCCCATGTGTGTGTCTGTTTAAAAGCTGTAATTTCCTTAGTCATTGCCTCTCTCCAGTGAGTGTGTTGTATAGCTTGGTTATAGGATGTGGGTTCTGTAATGTGGTGATCAGGGGTTGTACTCGATTGGGATGAAAGAGTGTGAGATGATTATTGGACAACTTGGTTGCATAGTTAGACATGCAAGTAACTAGAGACTTGTTTGGATCTAAGGGATCTTCTAACAGCAGGGAAGTTTGGAACAACAATGTTATCAGCAGAATGATCATTTGAGTGAATGGATGAATCTGAAAATTGGGATGAGCTAGATGTGCTAGGTGTAGATTGGGATGATTCAGATTTAGGTGATGAAACCGAAGAATCAAAATCATGGTGTTGTTTCATGTGCATCGTGTGTGACTAGATATTGATTTCCGTGGATCGGGGTAAGGTGCATACCAAAGAGAGTAATTCTTTGAGTTGTGTGGTTCCTGTTTTGAAAGAGTCATGAAGGGGAAAATAGGACTCATGGAAAACAACATCCCTGGATATAAACACTTCCCTAGTGGCAAAGTCCAACAGAATGTACCCTTTTGTTGTCTTAGAATTTCCAATATAGACACTCAATCTACTCATAGGATCAAACTTAGACCAATGCTCCTAAAGAGTGCAGGCATAGACTAAGCATCCAAAGACCCTAAGCTGACCGTAATCAACTTCCTTGTTGTACAACTTATGGAAGGGAGTGTCATTCTTTAACACAGGTGTGGGTAAACAATTAACCACATCTGTGGCATGTAACAGACAGTAACCCCATTAGGACATGGGTAGATGGGATTGAAACTTCAATGCTCTAGCAACATTGAGAAGATGTCGGTGCTTCCTCTCAACAATGCCATTTTGTTGAGGGGTACCTACATAGCTGGTCTGATGCACTATACCCTTCTCGATCCTTAGATTTCAACAAGTAAACCTAGGTGAACCTGGAATAGTCATCTATAACAGTCAAGAAATACATGTGTCCATGTATGGTGGTGGTTCTATAGGGCCCACATATATCCATATGGACCATGTCAAAAAGAATTTCAGATACAGACTCTCTCAAGGAAAAAGGCAACATTTTTTGCTTTACCAACGGATAGACATGACATACCCCTCTATCATGCTGTGTGTTATTTGTGCTATTTACGTTTGACAAAGACAACTTGGTTAAAATACCCTGTGTCAAGTGCCCCAACCTGAAATGTGATAACATTTCATATGGAATTACCTCAATTGAGACAGAACAGACCTTACTAGCATTTTCTACTAACAAACTTCCTGGGTTTAGAAGGTAGAGCCCTTGCATCAGCTTAGCTGCTCCAATCCTCTTCCCATTCCTCATATTCTGAATAACACAAAAGTCAGATTCAAATCTGACTCTCACATTGTTATCTTTAGTGGGACACCCTACTAAAATCAAATTGTAGGAGAAACTTGGTGTGCACAACACATTCCTTAAAGATTTCCCTTCCCTTAACCTTATTGTGCCTATATGACTGAGAATAGCTTCATTACCATTAGGCAACCCAACTGTAACACCTCTAACTGGTTTTGAATAGCTCATATCATTAACTAAACACACTATGTGATCAGTGGCCCCTGAGTCTACTATCCAATAACATGGAGAAGTAGAAATTATGCATGTCTTGTTATCCATAAGGTTGTGAGCAGCAGTCAATATGGACATATGGTTGACCATGGGTGATCTATGAGAAGTACCAGCAATCTGAGTGTTCTGTATAAGCTTAAGAATCTCCTCATATTGCTCATTAGGGAAGCCCGCTGGTCCAGCCCTCTATATAGCATTGTCTCTAACAATTCCTCGTGTTGCATCTTCTACTGCAGAAACTCCTTCCACCAAATTGGCCTTGTGTTTTGACTTAAAACCAGGGGGGAATATGTGCTTCACATGTATCAGTAGTGTGCCCGTGGAAGCCACAATGTGTGCATTGTGCTTTCTTACCCTGTGGATTATATTGATTTTTACCAGTTTCAGTTCCTCTGCCTGTTTTATTCTCATTTTGAGTTCCAAAGGCCTTATCTTGAACCTTGTTTGCAAACACCATCGGTGCAACACTCTTATTTCTTTCATTGGCATACTGTAATTGCCTTTCTAACTTTATAAACATTCCAAAAACTGCCTTGATGTTTGTCATAGGAGTCATAATCATGACATGGTTGCTAATTTGAGAATAATCCTCACTGAGCTCTTTCAGAAACCTTATGACATGCTCGGTCTCGAAATAATCAACAAACACCTTGATTATTTCCTTACAATTGCATCTTGGAGCACAAGAGCACTTCAGAATCGGCCTTAGGAGGCAAATCTCATCCCATACCACCTTAATTTTCGTATAATACTTAGAAATCATTGAATTACCTTGCCTTATGCCATTCAATTCCTCTAGTAGGTCCGATAAGCGATACGAATCTTGGTTAGAGAAACGATCCTTTAGATCTCCCCAAACCTCTTGAGCGGTGTTGATCCAGAGCAAACTCCTCGCAATTGTGCTATGAACGGAGTTTAGAATCCATGATGTCACCATCGTGTTGCACTGATTCCAAGCATCGAAGTTCCTATCTCCCTCTCCGGTACGAGGAATCATACCGTCGATGAAGCCTACTTTGTTTTTCATGATAAGCGCCATCCTGATGGATCTGCTCCACGCATGATAATCATTTCCTTCTAGAACCGGATGAACCAGAGCTTGAGCGTAACTTTCATTTGGATGAATTTAAAATGGACTGGAGACTGGAATAACCTCCTGATTTGCCATCGATCTACCTTCGATTGCAGAAAAAGAGTGAATCAATCGAATCTACACTCTGATACCATGAAGAAAATATGAATCTAACAAACTAATGTCTAGGAAACCTAGGGTTTCTGGGCAAACCAGAAGAGAAAAGGAGGAGGAAACCCTTCCTTCGATTTTTATTAGAAATGAATTTTATTTTCCTTTTTTTGTTACTTTTCCAGAAAAAACAAAGCTGGTATTTATACCAGGCAAAGTCAAACATAAAGAAACAAAAAAATTAATAAAAAACTTATTACAATCAACAACAACAGCCTCAACTTCGCTCTTGCATTTCTCAAACAAGACTTGTTGTTCGGTAGCATGCTGAACGATTTGGTCTGATGGCTTCTTTTGGAATGCATATATCCCTTTCTTGCTTCGCCGTTGTCTACTTGGCCCTCTACTTACCTACACCATTTTGGTTGGTTTTAGCAGCTAGCGAAGTCAGATCCCACCACAGTTTACTTAGGGAGGCATTATCAGTCTCATTAGCCTTCTTTAGAGTCTCTTACTCTTCACGGGCCTGAGCCTGCTCGGACTAAATTTTCTCAGCACGGCCTGGCATCTCCCTCTACCCGCGACATGCTTCACTCATCCACACCAAATCCTGAAAGAGAATAAGGAGCAAAATCAAACAAAGAATCTTTATGAAAAAAATAAAGGAAACACGTGTTAACATATATTATGTGGATAAAAGAGTATTAGATGTAAGTATGATGTGCATACACTTCTGGTATCAGATTCACGACTGAAACAATCAGTAGATTAGAAGAATTATCTAAATTGTAAAATCAACTGAAATGAAGAGGATATGGGTTGAAACAGTCAGCTGAACAGAAGAGATGAACGGATGTGAAGATAAAAACATTAGATGAGAAGAATCGGTTGAGTATCATCAAATCAACTGAGAGGACGAAACTGATGTAAACATTTTATGTTGTAACCGTTTGTAACTAACTTGTGAGGAGTATCGTCTATAAATATTCCAACATCAACGTTTTCTCAGTTGTTAGTTTCATAGAATTTCGAAAGTATTCTGTGAAAAATATCGTGTTCCTGATTGTTGGTTGAAGTGTTTCTGGTGTTTTTTAGATGTTCTTGTAGCCATGGCAGTGAATAATTAAGCCCCTCCAGCCCTTTCTAGCTTCATCCAAATGAAAATACTTCTCTATAGTATTAGTCCAACTATTGCTGAATGGAAATAATTAATTATTGGAAGATGGCTATGAATATGGATTTGATTACGAAAAACAAATATGGTTTTGTTGATGGGAGGATCAAGAAAGCAGAGTCAAGTTCAGCTGAATTTCCCGTTTGTGAGAACTTGCATCTCGAATTCAGTTGGGAACACAATTTCCCAAAGTTTGTTGTACTTGGGAAATGCATAGTCTATTTGGACGAATCTTGCAGGTAGATTCTACATTGTTGATGAATTTAGGCTTTCAAGTCTTCTTGAGAAAGTAAAATCTGTGAAGCAAAGGGATTAATTCTGTGAATTAGTACTTTACAAAACTCAAGACTCCTTGAGAAGAAATCAAGATCATTAGGCCTAGTCATTCTTGTACTTGTGAGCCTAGGTGTAGGTGTGATTCTATGAATATCATGTTGGATCACATTAATGTGGAACATGTGATGCGATTTTTGAAAGGTCTGAGAGAAGAATTTGAGCCAGTAGTGTCTCAATCCATGTTATTGGTTGTGACGTCCCGTTCCCGGACACCGAGTCCTTATCCGGAAACGAACGCCCGGCATGTATAATATTAAATATAATCTAATATTATACATAAGCCTTACGTCATATATCATAACTACAATGCGAAACGAACGACTCGGGGAAATAAATTCCAAAGACCAACTAAACCAGATTCAATGCTGCACTAAAATCCAAAGGAAAATGGAAAATGAAACGTCTTACAACAAAGGCCACTAAACGAGCCAAACCCAAAAAAGAAACAACATTCAAAATGAAATGACAACATAGTTTATAATTAAACTTGAAATAAATAAAAGTCTTCAAAACTTCAACACAAGTTAACTTCGTATCCAAAAGCATCAAACATCTTCGTCATACTCATCTTCATCAAAAACCTGTTCATCTTCTCATCCCAAAACATATAACGGGTAAGTACATACGTACTTAGTAACGAGTAGAAGCTATTGAAATCATGCATTTTATAACGGAAACTATTCAAACAACAACTTGTTATTAGGCCAAAAGAACATGATCTTACATCTAACTATCACATTATATTCATGGTATAATATGAGGTCCCTAGGGTTACTAGCTTAGCTTATCTTTGTTACATCATGTTTGCGAGGGCACTACACTTAGTGAGAAATGCACTAAGACAAAAGACGCAACCCTATAGAGATAAATCTCTAGCGGTCCCGAGACAATCACCTCACTTTGACTGGCTAGCTCTATAGGCTATCCGGTGAATGACTATCTCGTTCGTGAGGTTGTCCGGCGGTATGATCACTACTTTAACTGGCTTTGTCTAGAATCCGGCAGTGACCATCACCACTTTATCTGGCCAACCAACACATTGCCGATGTTGTATTGTGCCTATTCAAGCTCTCATGATGTTTAATCTTTTATCTAGTCAAATTCGTTTATTAAGCGGTTAACTAGCCACCTAGTTACATTCAAGATAAAAGCTCCCTACTCCTCTTCTTAGACTTCTAGACTCAATCTAGCGATTACCACAGACATTGATGAATACTAATTCACCAAAGCACAAGGCCACTCCTACTATTCCGACGGTCCCGAACTTCAATTCCTTTAAGAATACATTCGTGCGTAACCAAACGCATCGGAAGATTATTCATGGCTTTGTCATGTTCATTAGGGGTTATAACATCAAAAGGTAGCATTTAGAACTCACCTCACAACTTAAGACACATTATAAAGGAAAGCGATCGTCTCGGACGGACAAAAAGATATCCGGACGGGCGCTTAGTATCCGACGGATAGATTGACCCAACCGACGGCTATATCTCTCGCTTTACTCTCTGCCCGAGTAGTGAAATATCCGTACGGATAAAGGTTCTATCCGTACGGACAGGGTTCGACTGCATCAGAAAAATCCAGATTTCTGCCCTAAAATCTACACTTAACGATTTCTAAACAATTCTACTCCAAACCACTTCATTCTAAACTCAGAAAAATGCAGTAAAAACACAGGAAATACATCATAAAACAACAATCCTTCAATATGGAAACCCCGTTACCTCAATTGCGAGCAACAAACGATCCAAACCACCAAAAGAACCTAGCTTTCGATTTAACCTAGAAATTGATCAAACCAATTTGATCAAACCACGATTCTTGAAAATCAAAGCAACCTAAACTCAACATCTAACTTATACTAAGATGAAATCTTACCTTCTCCAACCGGTTAATTGTCGGTATCAAAACGATCCTCTCCTTCCGTAGAATATTTTCCTCCTCGATGCGTCTGTTGAAAAGGACAACGGATTAGCTTCAATTGAGAAAGTCTCTTCTCCTTTTTTTCTCAAACTTGCGCCTCCTCGCTTCTCAATTTTAGCGTGAAAGTGTTTTCTTTGAATGATGGGATTTAATTCCCTATTAATCCCCTTAAAACCTATTCCAATTAATTCCTTAATTACCAAATCCTTTAATTCCAATAATTAAAATAAATCTAATATTCTGATTTCCGTTAAATGACTGAAATGCCTTTTTTCCAAAAATCGTGATATTACATTCCTCCCCTAAGAGGAGTTTCAGTCCTCGAAACTTGAACATACCTGGAAGATCTATAAACTCTGGAAACTCAACTGTCATCACATCTTCCTCTTCCCATGTCGCTTCACTTAGTGAATGATTGCTCCATTGCACCAAGACCAAAGGAATCATCCTTTTCTTGACCATCTTCTCTTTCCTATCAAGAATCTTAACCGGCTTCTCAACATAGGATAAGTTATCTTGAAGCAATTCTGGATCAAATTGAGATTCCACATCCGTAAAAGATAGACACTTCTTAAGCATGGATACATGGAAGACATTATGTACCCTAGACATCGATTCCGGTAACCGAAGTCTATATGCTAACTTCCCAATCCTTTCGATGATGTCAAAAGCCCCACATACCTCGGACTCGCTTTCCTTTCGCCCAAACCTCTTAACACCCTTCATCGGAGAAGCTCGTAGATACACTCATCCCCAACCGCAAACTCTAACGGTCTTCTTCTGATGTCTGCCCAACTCTTCTGTCGGTCTTGAGCGGATTTAAGATTCTTCCGTATCGGCTCAACTTTCTTTTAGCTCGCTTAACTAACTCCGGCCCTCACAATCGCTTCTTCCCCAACTTCGCCCCAATAAAGTGGTGTCCGGCATTTCCTACCATACAAGGCCTCAAACGGTGGCATCCCCAAATTAGCGTGATAACTCGTTGTTATAAGCGACCTCGCCATCGAGAGGAACTCATCCCATGATCCACCTTCTTCAAGAACGCATGCTCTAAGCATGTCCTCGAGAGTCCGGATTGTCCTCTTGGATTGACCGTCTGTCTCAAGGGTGAAAGGTTGTACTCAAGTTCGCTCTTTGTTCCAAAAGCCTTTTGCAATCCTTTCCGTAAGTGACTTATGAATCTACTATCCCCGCCGGATACGATAGATAAAGGCACACCATGAAGTCTCACTATATTATCCAAATACAATGAGTGAACTTTTTTATAGGCATGTCAACCTTACATGGCAAGAAATGGGCTGATTTCGTGAGTCCACAACAATCACCCAAATCATGTCATGGCCACTCTTCAGACGCTGTAAACCGCTGGGTGATGAAGTCCATCGTGATGTTCTCCCATTTCCATTCCGGTACCTCCAAAGGCTTCAACAAACCTCCTGGCCTTCTCGTGCTCTCGCTTTAACTCTCTGGCATGTATCACACTTTGCCACAAACTCGCAATATCCAACTTCATGCCAGGCCACCAATACCTCTCTTTGAGATCTCTGTACATCTTGGTAGATCCTGGATGAACCGCAAAGGCAATCTTATGTGCTTCATCCATGACTTGCTGCCTTAGTCCATCAACATCAGGTACACACAAATGATTACCATACCAAAGATGTCCACTTTTATCTAATTGATAACCCACTGTAGGTTTCTCTCGAGCTACGCGCTTCAAATCCACTAACACTGGGTCTTTGTCTTGCTTTGCCCGGATATCATCTAACAACTCTGAACTTGCCATCAATGGCGCAAAACACTGAGCTTCACCTTCCCGTTCAACCACTTGAATCTGCAAATTGTCTAACTGATCGACCACTTCTTGCAAAGTAGTGATAGCGTTAACCGGTCTCCGGCTAAGTGCATCCGCTACAACATCCGCTTTACCCGGATGGTATTGAATGTCCAAGTCGTAGTCTTTCACAAACTCCAACCATCTTCTTTGCCTCATATTCAAATTCTCTTGAGTGAAAAAGAACTTAAGGCTCTTATGATCCGTGAATATTCTTGCCTTAACTCCATAAAGATAGTGTCTCCACTGCTTTCAAAGCAAAACCATCGCCGCCAACTCCAAGTCATGTGTAGATAGTTCTTCTCATGAACCTTTAATCGCTTGAGGCGTAAGCTATTACCTTTCCCGCTTGCATCGTAACACATCCCAAACCTTGACTCAAGCATCTCATACACGCCATAGTTATCAAAGACCTCTGCAAAGCTAACACAGTGCCGCAGCTCAACTTATCCTTCAACGTCTCAAAAGCTTCCTCACACTCCTTTGTCCACTCAAACTTGATGTTTTTCTCGAGTAAGTCTAGTGAGAGGAGTTGCTATCTTCGAGAAATCTTATACAAACTTCCCCGTAGAGCCCGCTAAACCCAAAAACTTCTTATCTCTATCACCAGTAGTAGTCAGGCCACATAGAAACAAATTTCATCTTCAGCAGGATCAACTTGAATTCCATCTCCGTAAATTACATGGCCAAGAAAACTAACTTGTTTTAACCAAAATTCACACTTTGAAAACTTGGCATACAATTTCTTTTCCCTTAAAGTTTGCAAAACAATCCATAGATGCTCCTCATGCTCCTTCTCATCCTTAGAGTATATCAAGATATCATCTATGAATACCACCACAAATTTATCAAGATAAGGCATGAAGACTCTTTGCATTAGATCCATAAACGCCGATGGAGCATTAGTGAGTCCAAAAGGCATGACAAGGAACTCATAATGGCCATACCTTGTACTAAATGTCGTCTTCGGTCTATCGCAACCTTGATCTTCAATCGGTGATAACTCGACCTAAGGTCAATCTTAGAAAACACCTTCTTTCCTTGCAACCGGTTAAACAAGTCGTCAATCCTAGGCAAAGGATACTTATTCTTGATTGTCAAGTTATTCAAGGCCCCAGTAGTCGATGCACATCCTCAAACTACCATCCTTCTTCTTCACAAACAAAACCGGTGCTCCTAAGGCGATGTACTTGGTCAATCACATTCCTTTCTAACATGTCCTTAAGCTGTACTTTAATTCTTTTAATTCACCGGTGCCATCCTATAAGGTGCCTTGGTTGTAGTGTCTTTGCTCCGGGATTAATCAGATCTCAAACTCTATATCCTCGCTGGACATATTTCCTGGCAACTCATCCGAAAAACTTCAGGAAATCCTTAACTATAGGAGTTTCTTCTAACTTAGGAGTATGCTTCTCAGTGTCCATAGCATAAAGAACATACCCTTCACAACCCTTCTCGCAAAGCCTTCATGGCTCTAACATTGATATTATCGGATGCTTCTTCTTACTTGGCTTATAAATGTTACCTCAAAGGTCTTATCCGCTTTACTCGAACTCAAGACCACTTTCTTACCTCTACAAATCCACATGAACAAAATTCTTGGATAGCCAATCCATCCCCGTAATCACATCAAAGTCTCGTGAAGTCCAAAACTGCCAAGTCCGATTTACACTTATAAGTTCCAACTCTAACGCCGACTTGAGGTAAAACTTGTGCAACTTTAGTAACTCTTCCCAGGAGGTGTGTGTAGTGATACTTAGAGGTTTCTCCAACTCCTGAAGTGGTAGGTTCAACTTCCTAGCTATCTTAGAAGACACAAAAGTACCGAGGCTCCAAAGATCAAACAAGGCCGACATCGCTAAGCTATCTAAGATTATGGTACCTAGCAAGTGGATCAATTTAAGTACAATAAATAACATCATATGCGCCCATATAATATTAGGTATTCATAATAAACACAAACACTTAAAATGTACATGTAACGACAAGATCATCAGCTCTTCCGGTTCCACGTCAATAGCAAAGACACGAGTAGTCTCGCTAAAGATCCACGGTTTGCATTCTCGACTCCTCTCATTATCTGGCTGGTTCTGCACGAGATAAGTTCTTAGGATGCTTCCTCGGAGAAGTGTCCTGCTTCTCCACAGCTTATAGCAACTATTACCTCCTCGACCGCATTCTCCTCAGATGCTGTCTTGTTGCACTTAGTGCAAACTATCGTGAACCACTTCTGATTAATTGTTGCAAAGCTACGGTCTTCTTGAAGCTCACATGCGGTGCCCCACGGTTATTACTCTCAAAAGATCCAAACGGCCTCTTATTCCCAACTACAACAAAGAGCTTTCTTCTAAAAGTCTCAACCTCCAAAGCCTTGTTCATAAGCTCACCATATTCTCGGGTCAGAAACCCAACATACCTCGATCAGTATTTCATAAGCCAACCCATCCTTGTATAAGTGCCATCTTTCTTTCTTCAACTCTCACATGCTTCGGGATAGAACCTCCCTAACTCATTGAACTTGTTGGTGTACCGAGATACCGTATAATGTAATCCTTGCTTGAGTTTTAAAACTGACCGCCTTGTCTGTCAAGATCAAGTTGGAAAATACTCGTTGTAGAACATAACCTTAAATCCTTCCCAATCGCTTACCTTTCCATTACCACTCAATGGCGCCGATCCAAGCTTCACCGCCTCAAGAGAAAATCGACCGCTAATCGGGCCATCTCGATTCGGGAACATGAATATTCCTACAGTGCCTTTTCAAAACTTCTTAACCATTCCTCGGCCTTTGAAGGTTCCACATTCCCGAAGAAGTCCTGAACCTTGTTCCTTCTCAGTCTGGTGTACCAATCCACTGGTGGTGCCTGATCAACCGCTGGTCTCACTGGAGGATAAACAGGTGGATAAACTGGTGGATAACCAAAGGGTACATGGGGTGCCTGAGGTGGATAAGGTGGTGGATAAGGCTGCTGAGGTTGTTGTGGTTACATCACAGGCGGTGCTTGTTGATAAGGATGGTATCCTGGATGATGTTGTGGAGTGTGGTACGGCTGATGTAGTCCATAAGGTGGGTATCCGAAACCGTGATGGTGATCAAACCGTGGTGATGGAGGGATAGCAGGTTGAGGTTGGAAACTCGTAGGTGGAGGGTAGAAGGTTTGCTGGTAAGGAGGGTAGGCTGTGGTTGGCGGATAGCTTACTGGTGGTGGTGGAGGATAAACCTCGATCCATCGGTGGAACACAACCATACTGGAATGTCACTTACCATAGTAAACTGAACCGAACTTCCCACATGCCATTGTGGAGGTTGATCCTGATGAGACCGTGGAGTGGGGGTCGCAGTATGAGGAGGTGGTGAAAGGCTCGGGTGGGGTGAGGGATTCGGCCTCACAAAACCTCTTCCCACAACTGGTGTAGCATTATCTGCCCTTGGTCTAACCCCTGAACTCCCAGCTTCAAGAGCACCTCTCCTTGTTGTCACCATTCTGAAAGATCAAGAAGATCATAATGTTACTAAGAGATCTAACGAAACCTGTCTCAAGAAAGTCAAGTCCTAAGCAGCAAAGAAACATTGGCTCTGATACCAACTGTGACGCCCCGTTCCCGGACACCGAGTCCTTATCCGGAAACGAACGCCCGGCATGTATAATATTAAATATAATCTAATATTATACATAAGCCTTACGTCATATATCATAACCACAATGCGGAAACGAAACGACTCGGGGAAATAAATTCCAAAGACCAACTAAACCAGATTCAATGCTGCACTAAAATCCAAAGGAAAATGGAAAATGAAACGCCTTACAACAAAGGCCACTAAACGATCCAAACCCAAAAAGAAACAACATTCAAAATGAAATGACAACATTGTTTATAATTAAACTTGAAATAAATAAAAGTCTTCAAAACTTCAACACAAGTTAACTTCAGATCCAAAAGCATCAAACATCTTCGCTATACTCATCCTCATCAAAACCTGCTTCATCTTCTCATCCCAAAACATATAACGTAAGTACATACGCATTTAGTAACGAGAAGTTATTGAAATCATGCATTTTATAACGGAAACTATTCAAACAACAACTTGTTATTAGGCCAAAAGAACATGATCTTACATCTAACTATCACATTATATTCATGGTATAATATGAGGTCCTAGGGTTACTAGCTTAGCTTATCTTTGTTACATCATGTTTGCGAGGGCACTACACTTAGTGAGAAATGCACTAAGACAAAAGACGCAACCCTATAGAGATAAATCTCTAATGTCCCGAGACAATCACCTCACTTTGACCAAGCTAGCTCTATAGGCTATCCGGTGAATGACTATCTCGCTCGTGAGGTTGTCCGGCGGTATGATCACTACTTTAATCGGATTTGTCTAGAATCCGGCAAAGACTATCACCACTTTATCTCGCCAACCAACACATTGCCGATGTTGTACTGCGCCTATTCAAGCTCTCATGATGTTTAATCTTTTATCTAGTCAAATTCGCTTATTAAGCGGTTAACTAGCCACCTAGTTACATTCAAGATAAAAGCTCCTACTCCTCTTCTTAGACTTCTAGACTCAATCTAGCGCTTACACGTACATTGATGAATACTAATTCACCAAAGCACAAGGCCACTCCTACTATTCCGACGGTCCCGAACTTCAATTCCTTTTTAAGAATACATTCGGTGTAGAACCAAACGCATCGGAAGATTATTCATGGCTTTGTCATGTTCATTAGGGTTATAACATCAAAAGGTAACATTTAGAACTCACCTCACAACTTAAGACACATTATAAAGGAAAGCGAAGATCGTCTCCGACGGACAAAAAGATATCCGGACGGGCAGTTAGGTATCCGGACGGATAGATTGACCCAACCGGACGGCTATATCTCTGTTTTACTCTCTGCCCGACTAGTGAAATATCCATACGGATAAAGGTTCTATCCGTGACGACGAGGTTCGATCGCATCGTAAAAATCCAGATTTCGCCTCTAAAATCTACACTTAACGATTTCTAAACAATTCTACTCCAAACCACTTCATTCTAAACTCGTAAAAATGCAAGAAAAACACAGAAATACATCATAAAACAACAATCCTTCAATATGAAAACCCCGTTACCTCAATTGCGAGCAACAAACGATCTAAACCACCAAAAGAACCTAGCTTTGATTTAACCTAGAAATTGATCAAACCAATTTGATCAAACCACGATTCTTGAAAATAAAAGCAACCTAAACTCAACATCTAACTTATACTAAGATGAAATCTTACCTTCTCCAACCGGTTAATTGTCGGTATCAAAACGATCCTCTCCTTCCGTAGAATATTTCCTCTTGATGCGCTCATTGAAAAGGACAACGGATTAGCTTCAATTGAGAAAGTCTCTTCTCCTTTTTTCTCAAACTTGCGCCTCCTGCTTCTCAATTTTAGCGTGAAAGTGTTTTCTTTGAATGATGGGATTTAATTCCCTATTAATCCCCTTAAAACCTATTCCAATTAATTCCTTAATTACCAAATCCTTTAATTCCAATAATTAAAATAAATCTAATATTCTGATTTCCGTTAAATGACTGAAATGCCCTTTTTTCAAAAATCAGGATATTACACTGGTTCCTTTTCCATAGATTGAATATGCATTTGCAATCAAAATTAAGTTTGAAAGACAAAAAACTTATGCATCTAGAAAATTGAAAAACCAAGATTCTACAATCTTATTGGCATAAATTAAAGGGATGCTCAAGGCAGAGGTGACATGAATGATCAGCCTAGCTTTAAATCAAATCGATTCAGCAAGGTTTATCAACCAGGAAATCTGAACAACAATTGTTTCAGGAATATGAAAAATTAAAAGATTCAGTGCATTGCTTGTGGATTTAATGGAAATACAGAGGATAATTGCTACAAGAAACATGGCTATCCATATGGTTTCAACTCAAAGAGCAGAGCCAATATGGTGGATCTGGGAGACAAGGACAAGTCAGTTGATAGGGAGGATCAAGAGGCTGGACATGTTGGATCCACTATTCAAGGTCTTGGTCTTACATCCCAACAATTTCAGAGGCTGTTGAATCTCATGAATTCTGAATCCACGAGTCATGTAGTGAATCAATCCATACACTGAAAACTCAATTCTCCCCTATGCATGGATCATGTGAAACTTGTTCGGTAAAATATACGTACACGGTGGATCTTGGATTCTAGTGCCACACATCGTATTGTGTGTTTTTTCTCAATTAAGTAATCTTAAAATGTTGTTAACATGAAAGTAGGATTATCTAATAGCAATAATGTACAAGTTACTCATATTGGGCTAGTTTGGATCAATTTCTTTTTCTGACATTGTATATAGTTCTGTACATTTCTAGTTATAATTTCAATCTACTGTCCTTACTTGTGTTAACTAAAGATTCATACTGTGTTGCTATTTTCACACCTGACAAATGTATTATGTCGGGCAACAAGAGAACAACAGTGATTGGTTCAGCTGAGAAGCATAAAGGCTTATATGTTTTGCATCACAAGTCTAATTCAAATGTTTCTAATTGTCAATATATTTGTAATTCTATATATAATAATAGCCTTTTTGACACTATAGACAAAAACATTATTTGGCATTATAAATTAGGTCATCTTCCCTATAAAATATTACAAGTCATTAGTTACGAATAGGAATAGGAACTTACTACAACGGAATGACTTTACAACGTACGATGTCTCAAAGAAAAATACAACACTTGCCTTAAACGGACCTTAAAAGAAAATACAACAAGTCTGAAAAATAATTACTAATTAATCTAGTAGAACCTCTACAAGGAAAATAAAGTAGAAGCATCTTCAAGGCATCAACGTCATCAGAAGTCATCATCTACCCTTGGTCATCCTATTCGTCTTCTCATACCACAATGCATACAAAAGAAACATGCAAAGAGGATAAGTACATAGGTACTTAGAAAGAGTGAGAAGCTAATGACTAATTAGATTCTACAACAAAGAGGTTCTTTTATATTATTAAATTATCTTTATGAGATAAACTCAATTCTAGGATTCACTTCATGCTCATCAACATGTCGCACTTATTGCTTTCTAGCTTAGCTTATCTATGTTACATCCGCATTCAAGGGCACTACGTATGGTGTATATCTGCCATGAGATATAATGTGCAGCATATTGGTGGATCACACCAATAACCACGGGGGAAAGCCCGATAGCGTACACATTCAGCGAAGTTCCTCCACTACCCTTTAGCCGTTTAGAGGCCATCAGTGTTGTTCGCTTTATCTGAACGCCCACACATCGCGATATAGCCTGGTGCCTATCCCAGAATGGATTGATGTTTAGTCTTTTACTACACAGTTACGTTTATTATTAATCATTAAATAGCCTCTCTCACAACTACTACTCTCTCTCATTGACCACTAGACACTGACAAGTCCTAACAATTACACAGACATTGATGAATACTAATTCATCAAAGTACAAGCCTATCATGCCCTTCTGACGGTCCCGAACTTCAAATCTTGTGAAGAATCCATTCGGTGCCAGAACTAAACACATCAGAAACTCAATCACGGCTTGTTCATGTTCATATAGTGTTATCATATCAAGAAACCACACTTAAAACTAGACTTGGGACTTAAATCACAACTTTTAACGAAAACAGGAGCCAATGCGCACGTATTGAGCTCTCTGCAACATTCTGGGAGGTTCTGCCAGGGCAATGCGCACGCATTGCCATTGAATGCGCACTCATTCAATCAGAAACGGCCCTAACATAGTTTTCTGCACTTAAATGATTTCTACTCAACTCCAAACAATTCAATCGAAAATACTCAGAAAATAGCATCAAAACATGTTCTAAACATCCTATAGTATATCATAGCATAGAAACAACATATAAACACGAATCCTTGCTACAAACCAAGACCAACACTCAACCTAAACATTGTAAAACATAATTACTCATTAGGAAGAGCCTCTTACCTTAATTGCCAGCAAAACCGAAAGCAATATTCAAAGAAAAATGTCAAGCAACTGCTACAACTCTTGATCCTCAAACCCAAAACTTATTTGATCAACAAGTAACCCTAAAAAACCTATTTTCTTGTAAAACCTGAATTGCAAAAGTGTGCGAAACGTAGAATTACCTAGATTATTCTCTTTAAAACTATTTTTTGGAACAATCTATGCTCAAGACGATCGTTTTGACTACTCATGGCTGCAAAAAAGAGCTACGGACTGAAAGATATGAATTTTGAAGGATCAAACTCGACGATTACCGAAAACTAGGGCTAAACTGAAAACTTACGAAATAGGGAGATGTTGTTTTCCAACGTTTCGTTGCGTCGCGGTGACCACTTTTCTCTACTACGGCATCTTAAAACAATGAACGGATTGGCCTTGCGATTGAAGATTCCCTTCCTCCGCTTCCTGACAGCTCATGCGTTGCTTTTCTCTCTGAGTTGATCATCCCCCCCCCCCCCCCCTTTATCAGAATATACGTATGAAGTAATAATATGAGAGGATTTTGAGTATTATTTTCCTTAAATAACTATTAATTAAAATCCTTTTAATTAAATTACTAAATCCTTTAATTAAGTCCTTTTTAATTAAATAAATAGGTTAAATAATAATTAGGTCTTAGTGAAAATACTCAATTACTACTTTACCCTTTCTGAAAAGTCGAGGTGTTACACATTCAATCAAAATTATGCTTCATGCTTATATGATCATCGGGCAGAAGAGTGACTAACCGAAGAAGTTTTTTTTTAAAGACGATGGATTTAAATTGATATAGTTGATGTCTAAGTTGATACAAAATGCGAAACTGTTGATGAAGAATGAATATCCCCAAAATTGAGGTAAGAAGAAAAAAAGGAAAAAAGAAATAAATGATGGGTAATTATTATTTAATTATTTAGGAGAATAATTAATGAGGATTATTTGATGAGATTTTGATTTATTTACTATCCATAGTTACGAAAAATTGAGAGCAAGTATTCTATTTCTTAGGGGACAAGTAAGTTTATTTCTTTTATTATTGATTTTCTAGAAATTTCCTAGTTCTAGACTTTTCTTTTGTACACTATCTAAAGGGAGCTCTCAATGTAATAGATATCATATGATATCTTTTCTATCAATAAAATCATAAGAATTTTCTCTTGTTAAGCCTTTGGCTTTGTTTGGTGCTCTTGAGTTTTCTTCGTCCGATTGAACGATATCAATCACCTCGTCCGTTCGTATGATAACGTACTTGATTCTCTCAGTCCTGTCCTACATCAATTGTGATATCAACTGATTTAGGATACCACATCTATTGTAAAATATATCACATCTTATGATGAATAAAATCCTATGAGTTCTTTTTTAAAGCTTTTTGGCTTGTGTTTGATATTTTTTTCCTTGAATTCCTTAAAATAATAGCAACCGTTGGATTAATTGCTGTATTATTAGTTATTGTGTACCATAAAAAATATTTTAACCTGTCAAACAGGTAATCGATCACCATTAAAATAAAATAAAAATTCATTCCATTAGAATTTTCTTTTGTCGTCCTACAAGCCTTCTTCACCATGGCCATTTTGTTTTTCAATTTCCACACTTGCGTTTACTTTCCTCGTCCATTTTTTTTAGGGGACTCGTCCTCCTTCTTATTCCTTTGTTTTTTTTTACTTCAAAATTCGTGTTTTTCCATGTATATTCGATGTGTTTTACTTTTGTTTCAGGTGATTCCGCACAACGAATTGTTATCAAAGCCATGGTTTGTTAAGAAACCCGACAGAGGAAACTACTCAAAATCGATTTCTATTTATTCCATCCAATAGTTCTCGATTTTAGGAGTCTTACGCAACAAACGGTGCGAAAAACGGACCTCGGAATTGTAAGATGTCATTGGTCAATATTTTTTCCCTTCTCTGCAGTATTACCGGGTGAAGGAGAAATGTCTGACCCGCCCATTGACCCGATCCGGTCACTTTTTGACCAGAAATTGAACCAGTCAACAACCCGGAATAACCCAAATGTGACAATTGATTGAATTTGATTCTATTATTTTGTAAAGTTTGACCGGTTCCTAGCTAATTGGACCATTGTGAGCTCATTTACGAGCTCTATTTTCCGTTCGAGGTCTCAAAAAGGGAGAAACAATGATTGTAGTTAATGAGACAATTGGTCGAATTTGGCTCTATTATTTTGCAAAATTTGACCGGTTCCTAGCTAATTGGACCATTTTGGGGTCATTTATGATCTCTATTTTTCCATTCGAGGTCTCGAAAAGAGAGAAACACTGATTGTGGTTATTTTTCCATCTGAGATCTATTCGGATTGAATAAATGATTCACTCATTTCTTGTAAAATAATTATTATAATGAACGATGTTTAAGAGTTTAGTGAATGATAAAAATAGTCGCCCAATCATTGTGGCAGTTTAAAAAAAATTTGAATGTATTTGACCAAAACGATAGATTAGTGCCACAATTAATGAAATTCAGAATTTTAATTTTTTTCCTTAACCCAAATATTTTGCAATTTTTTGAATAACCTTTTGCATTAAAGCTTTTGCATTGACATACACTACTATGACGGTTAAATTACAATTTTGGTCCTCTAACTAGACACGTTTTTCGATTTTGGTCGTGGTTTTTCTCCGAGACAATTTTAGTCCTGTAAGTGGTCTTTTTTTTAAAATAGTCCTCGAACGCCGGAAAGACCACTTACAGGACTAAAATCGCCGCGGAAAGACCACTTACGGGACTAAAATTGTCGCTGAAAAGACCAATTTTAGTCCTGTAAGTGGTCTTTCCGGCGTTCAGGACTATTGTTGCAAAAAAAGACCACTTACAGGATTAAAATTGTCGCCGGAGAAAAACCAAGACCAAAATCGAAAAACGAGTCTAGTTAGAGGACCAAAATTGTAATGTAGCCCTACTATGACATATACAATTGATATGGTCGGATAGTTTCACAAGCGGATTTAGTTGATTTTAGCGGTGGATATCTAGATCAGGTAAGCAATTTCTCCGGTAATTAAGTGGTGGTGCTCAAGAACAATATGAATAAAATATGAAGATATGAGAAACACATAGCAGTCGACTTTTTCCGGTAGCAGTCCTTCGAAGATTCCGGCGGTTGTTCGAGTTGATTACCGCTAGATGCCGGACACTTGGACGGCTCAATGTTTGGACCATCAACTGTAGACAAAGCGTCGATCCAATTGGATCAACCAAGGTATTCTCCCGTCTACTTCTTTTATGCTTGTTTGTTAAACGAAGTCGATCCTGGTAATAAGGAAATAAAATTTTAAATTTCGTTGCGTTCCCGCGTAGATTTTCTAACAAATACAAGTAAAACGTAAATAAATACAAGGCCGTTTGGGGAGCTCCGGCTGGGCGAGCTTGTATTGTAACCACAGCGGGTTCTTCACCTGGAACCATCATGTATGATCTTTGTTTCCTAGTCAAGCGGGCTTGGTCCAAGCTGGTGCACTGCGACCTGAGTGGCAGAAAGGTCGGCCCCCCAGTGCTTCGTGTTGCCCTATAGATGGCGAGCTGAAGGCATTGCTAATCGACGCATGTTGCCTAGCCAATTATAAGAATGGTAATGGCTTGAGGCGGGTTGGATTGTACCCGGTCTAGTTCGGCTTATGAAGTTACGAACTGATTGTGCTTATGACCATATTCGTTATTGGGCCTACGTAAAGGCCAATGTGAATCTGCGGGCTCTTTTCGAGCTTGAGGTATCAACAATCAATGCCAAATCAAATGATCAAAAGTTATTCAAAATTCTAAAATAATTTGGGTTAATGAAAAAAAACTTTAAAAAAATAATTTGGGTTAAGGAAAAAAAATTTTTAAATTTTTTTCGCTAATATATCTTTTTGGTCAAATAACCACAATTAGTGTTTATCCCTTTTCGAGACCTCGAAAATGGAAAAATAGAGCTCGTAAATGACCTCATAATGGTCCAATTAGCTAGGAACCGGTCAAACGTTGCAAAATAATGGAGTTAAATTCGACCAATTGTCACATTGGGTTGATCAGGATTGTTGACTGGTTCAGTTTTTTATCAAAACAGTAACCGGGTCGGGTCGACCTATCTTCTTCACCCGGTAATGCTGCAATTTTAATAAAACGAGAAAGGAAAGAAAAAAACTTTGACGAATGATATCTTGCAATCCCGTGATCCGTTTTTCGCACCGTTTGTTGGGTTGGACTCCAAAAATCGAGAAATATTCAATGGGATAAATAGAAATTGAATTTGAGCAGCTTCTTGTGTCGGGTTTCTTAACAAACCATGGCTTTGATACCAATTCGTTGTGCGGAATCACCCGAAACGGAAAAAAAAGCACATTGAATTATAAATAGAATAACAATAATTTTGAAGTAAAAAATAGGTAAAAGAAGAAGACAGACGACAAAAATATACGACAAAAAAAAATCTAATTCATAGTTTGATTTTCGCTGTAACAAGTTTAATAATTTAATAATTTGATGGCTTCAAAGAATGTTTATTTTATGCGCATCATTCTTTTCATTACAGATCCGTTTAAATTCTCTGCTTTTATTTTTTATTTTTTATTTGGGTTGAATTAGTTCCTTTCTTCTAGCTTCTGGTTTATTATGTTTCAGGATGGATAATGATAATTGATGATGAAGCCGTAGCTGCAAATGTCATTAATATACGGCCAAGAAAATGGGTTCAAGTAAGCATATCTTGAAGTTCCATTTCCGTGAAAGCGTTTACAAATGGAACCTGGCAACCTACGATAGTAATGAAGACGGTGTATTAACCGGTTTAGGAGGTTAAAATTGATTATAAAGATTGGAATAAAAAATAGCGCATGTGTGTTATTGTACACATTAATTATAATGTACTAAAAGAATGATCCAACGTACGTAATTATCTAAATATTTTTTCAATGGTAGAAATTAAAAAACTGGGCAATTAGAGAACTGAATTGTAGCCGCTCTCTAAAATTGGATATAATGATAAGGTATTATTTATTCATAAGATATTTAATATACGGCCAAGAAAATGGAACCTGGCAACCTACGATAGTACTGAAGACGGGTGTATTAACCAGTTTAGGAAGTTAAAATTGATTAGGTGTGTTATTGTACACATTAATTATAATATACTAAAAGAATGATCCAACGTACATAATTATCTAATATTTTTTCAATGCTAGAAATTAAAAAAACTGGCCAATTAGAGAACTGAATTGTAGCCGTTCTCTGAAATTGGATATAATGATAAGGTATTATTTATTCATAAGATATTTATTATTTAGGAAAGTAACAAGTGAAAATGGTTTGATTAGATTTAATTTTATTTTTATTTCCTTACTTAAGATGAGTAGTGCGGAAGTAATTGAGCATTTATTCATTTGCAAATCATTACAAGTATATATCGAATTACATGAATCATCCGACCAACAATAATATTATACAAAAAATGAAGGATTTCGTTTGTCTGGAGTTAAAGTCCGATCAAAAAAATCAAGTAGAATATTCGTTGTTTTGAAGTTCTAGCATTTAGGCAAATCAAGAGGTGGAGGAGGTATTGTGGTTGAAGGAGTCGGGCCATTCTTAACTGCAAACACAAATCCCAAACCGGTATGCAAATGTGCGTCCAAGTGACAATGAAAATACCACATACCCGGATTGTCAACTTGAAACCGAATAACAGCCCATCCAAACACTGGAACTGCAATTGTATTCCTCAACCGTGGGTTAACGAAATTAAACTTCCGGGTGTCCTTGCTGCATTAAAGTTTCCAAGCCTTGTGCTAAAACATAAAAATTAAACCCATGCAAGTGCATTGGGTGGTTATCCACCGTCACTAACGTGGTGTCTTGTAATACAATTTGAACTGTTGAATTAAACTTAAGAGGCTTCACTTTTGTTGACTTTGTTGTCATCACTAACGCCGGGTTCAAAATATTACTTTCGTCAGTAGTTAAACACCAAAGGTGGTTGATTCGGGAAATCGCAGAATACACCAACTGTATTCTTATTGTAGAATGCTTCCAACATTGAAGTTTGAGAAGGCAGTAGGAATGATGCATTATTCATGCTAGCAGCAACTCTTTGACCAAGTGGACCGGGCAATTATTATTTCCTGGTCCTCCACAAGCGGCTAAACTCAATCCAATTGTGACAAACATTTGCTCATCTACCTGACGCGAACTTTTCCATAGAATGGTGCGAAACAAGACCTGTTAAACTAGTATAGAATTTATTGGCGGTTGGGGTATCGTTGAGAGCCGGTAGGATAGGCATTTTTGGCGGAATAGTTGGTGGTGCCTTTTGATATGCAAGGATTCCAGCTTGTGGTGGTGTTGTCAAATCCTCCTCGAAGGTGGTGGCTTTGTATGCACGTGATGCCATGTAATACAACGCCGAGGCCGATTGGCGATCAAAAGAACATCAATCGCTTTGAGCCGAGCCGATTACTACGACGTCGGTGGTATAAGGATTCGTGTATGAGGCATCAATTGCAACAACCGTGAATGTGTGTCCGGCTATCTTGAAAAAGAGATTGGTACTAAGTGCCGTGTTGATAATGCGAAGCAAATATGTTTTTCCTTTTTCAACGTTTATCTGGTACACTTCTGTTTCACGAGCATAAAATTGAAGTAAATAAAATAAGAACAAAAATTCAGGTATGAGCTTTATTCTTTCAATATACAAGCATTAGGTAATAGTACTTACGGTTTGTTGAGCATGGATATAAAGCGCCAGGTAGGCCATTCATGGTATAAGCGTTAGATATATTGAATGGAGCTCCGGTAATCAATGATTCTTGCTCCATTTCAACAATGTTTCCTTTCCAATACTCTCCTGCAATAACATGATTGTGTTTGTTTAACATTAATAATGTTTAGTTTTCAAATTTCAACAGTATGCGTATCGAACATTGTAATATGCTGAGAGGAATCATTAATACCTAAGAGAATAGGAAACTCTCCATCAGGCTTTCGGAATGGGTAGGAACGACCGTTGGAAGGACGAATGATGAGTGCCCCATGAACTGTTTCGCGCATGAAAGAAGAGTGTGCATGCCACCAAAGTGTTCCTTCTTGTTGTGTTATGTTAAACTTGTACGTATAGGTATTACCAGGCAATATGGGACATTGAGTCACATATTCCGGTCCGTCTGCCCATGGAGTCAACTTTTGAAATATTCCATGCCTGCATGTGCAAATGAGACTTAGTCACCAAAATAAATCGCACAAAATAGCAATTTATTCTTCAAACTTCCTAGAACTAGATACATTCTACTAAAGACTGAATTATGTACACATGTTGTTCAAACTGAAGACAAATATGTATTGCTTAAGAGACAAGGTGCTCATGTTTTTGGAAATTTTTACTAATTAAGCTTGTGCAGTGTTGAAGGACTTGTGATTATGAGTACACAGAAAATGTCAAAATGATAAGAAAATTTCTTACCAATGAATGCTGAGGTTGTAGGGTGAATTGTTAAGGACATGAACGACGAGGGTATCACCCTCATCGACAAAGATTGTAGGTCCGAGATAGGTTCCATTTACAACCGTGATCATGTTTTTCTCGCAAAGACGCTCGAATTCTTGATCATGCACCTGTAATTACCAAAACAAAATCTTATTGTTCATTACATGGAAATAGAGTGAAGGAAGAATAAATGTACATTCAAATTAAGAGGTAGGCCTAAAGCTTACATCAAATGTATAGTCTACAACTTTTGCAGAAACAAATGAGGAAGCAAGAAGAACCAAAGCGTATATGAACAACAACCGAGGATGAGCCATTTGGATTAATCAAAGTGAAACAAGCAATTGAAAGAATAAAAGATATTGGAAATTAATGGTTTGTGTGAGTTATAACTCGTTCTCTTGCCCTCTATTTATACTAATAAATCAATCGAGCATGGCCTATGGGAACAAAAGGACTTTTCTTCGCCGCATATTATAATGGATCAAAGTTATTATTATATAATTACAAGTCAGTCAGACGGTAGTCGTTATGGTTTGAGATCATCTGTTCAAGTTGTGTGTATTTTCGATGGCTAACTAAAAACTATGTCGTTTTATTTGTATTTGATTTTTATGTTTTTCTTCAAAAATTCACCGAAATTATACATACAACTTGGACAAGGGATCTCATCACGTGTAGTTATTAAACCATTAAAGAAATTTCTCTTATGTTATGATAATTAACATCCGGAAAAATATCATCCACCACTGAAATATGTATTCCATATATTATGGAGTTGACGGATTCAAAATAATAATAATAATAATAATAATAATAATAATAATAATAATTGTCATCTCCGCGTTGTTGTTGTTGTTGTTGTTTTTTTTTTTTTTTTTTTTTTACATTTCTTCACCTTCTGACCTAAAACCACCTAATTCCCTCCCCTTGTATCCTAAATGTCACGCTTGATATCAGGTCTACTATTTCTTCGCTGCCCTATTTTATATTCCATATAATTAACACACCAATATGAAAAAGAAAATTTCGATACAAAATCAATTGTAAGAAGGTTGTATCAAATTAATGTATCATATCCTTTTATAATGACATAATAGGGAAAAAGTGGGAGCAACTCCTACCTCCTTAGGGATCGGATATTTGGACATGATGTCCTCGTCATATTGAAGCTCAGTTAGACGCTTCTGGAATTTTTATTTTGCCTCTTGATTATAGCACAAAGGAAGCCTAGAGTTAGCAGGGTGCTAGGGTTCATAGCGGGCCAAACAACCCGAGTTGCATCGATGCCTTGGGTAGAACCGAGGATCATGACAAGAGTACAAATGACTCTTATCTATTGAGGGAAGCATAAAGAACCTTTGTAGTCTTGAACAACATCCTCAACTTCGCTCTTGCACTTCTCAGACAAGACTTGTTGTTCGGTAGCATGTTTGAGTGATTTGGTCCGACAAACTTCTTTCGAATGCATATATCCTCTCTTGCTTCGCCGTCGTCTACTTGCCCTTGACGATGTTGGATATCGTCAATTATCAATTCTGGGCCGTAATTACTCTTGTGGAAACTAATTCAATAACAATTTAATAATGGGATGGTGTTTGTGAGTAATTTTAGACTGAGCCTGAGTTATTTTCCCAAATTGCCTATGTATCCTATTAATCAATCAGGAATCAAGTCTCTCATAGTTCCTCAGGTATCGTTTATATAGAGGACATCTCGTCCCTTTTCTTGTCCAACAAGGATTCGGTATTCTTAATCCCTAAGGATCATCTTATGTCAATCCCGTTGATTTAGGGATAATTATGAATATGTTTAAAAGATAGGATTAGTGTCATTATACCATGAGATTATTTTCATGTTTATCCTATAGTATAGGAACGTGCTAAATATCGGATATGGAAAGCTCTGCCGACCTGTGGTGAGCTCCTCAGGTCATGTCGACCTTAGCTGCACTACCCGGACTCCGATATGACCGAACCGACCTGCGCTAGTCTGATCGGGAGGACGGGTCAAACCTCCCACCTGGGGTTTCGGTCTGTTCTACGATTAATTGTGAGGCACCTAGCCTTAACGTTGTTACTTTTCTCTTTCTTCATTTATTATATAGCCATTCCATGAATGACACGTGGCAAGAGCTAATCCGCCCTTTTCACTTTCCTCAACTTACCTACACAATTTTGGTTGGTTTTAGCGACTAAGCGAGTTAGATCCTACCACGCTTTACTTAAGGAGGCATTATCGGGTCTCATTAGCTTACTTTAGAGTCTAACTCCTCACGGGCCCGAGCCACTCGACTAAAGTTGCTCACTCGCCAGCAGCCTCCTCTATCGGCGAAGACGCTTCACTCAACCACACCGAACCCTCGCAAGAAAAAATGAGCAAAACCAAACAAGAATCTCTATAAAAAAAATAAATGATACACGTGTTAACATATATTGTGTGGATAAAAGAGTATTGGATGTAAGTAGGATGTTGTTACAACACAGGCGAGAAGCTTGCAGTTTAAGAAAGATTTAAAACAGAAGCAATACAAACATAAAGTTTGGTGGAATTGATAAAACACAGAAACAAGGAGAACACGGTGATTTAATGAGGTTTCCGACATTGTGTCGACTACTCCACGGACAGAAAATGAGATAGTTTATTGCGCACAAAGTTACAAGGTATTTCTTAGAAAGTGAAAGACACACTCTTAAAAGACACACTCTGCATTGATTACAACATTGTTATTTAAATGCACAAATCCCTAACCCTAACCGCCATAAGATCTTTGTCAGAATTGTCATAAAAACCCCAGATGTGGACCCCAGCTCCAGCTGTTATCCACCAGATGAAACTCAGATCAAACTGACTTTCTAGACTTGTAATCAATTGCCCAGACGTAGAACTCATTTATACTCCATAAAAACTCACCACCAAATCCGATCACGACTTGAAAGAAACTAGTTGCAGTTCATCAAATTGACTTTCACAAAACTAAATATACTTAACTGAACTAACCATCATTCTCAGTCTCAGTTTCTCAGATTAGTTCCACCAGTTTATGTATCAATTTTGAGATCAATTCAACAAAACTGACAGATGTGCATACACTTCTAGTATCAGATTCACGGCTGAAACAGTCAGCAGACTAGAAGAATTAGGAAAATTGTAAAATCAGCTGAAAAGAAAGAGGATATGGGTCAAATAACATCAATGAATGAAGAGATGAACGGATGTGAAGATAAAAACATCAGATGAGAAGAATCATCTGAGTATCATCAAATCAACCGAAAGGACGAATTTGATGTAAACATTTTATGTTGTAATCGTTTGTAACTAACTTGGGAGGAGTATCGTCTAGAAATACTCCATCATCAACGTTTTCCGGTTGTTAGTTTCATAAAATTCTGAAAGTATTCTGTGGAAAATATTGTGTTCTGGATATTGTTGGTTGAAGTGTTTCAGGAGTTTTTTAGATGTTCTTGTAGCCATGGCAGCGATTAATTAAGCCCCTCCAGCCCTATCTATCTTCATCCTAATGAAATCCTTCTCTGGTATTAGTCCAACTATTTATGAATGGAAATAATTATCATGATTGGAAGATGGCTATAAATATGGACTTGATTACGAAAAAAAATATGGTTTTGTTGTTGGGAGGATCAAGAAAGAAGAGTCAAGTTCAGCTGAATTTCCAGTTTGAAGACAATGTGATACAATTGTGAGAACTTGGATCCTGAATTCAGTTGGGAACACAATTTCTCAAAGTTTGTTGTACTTGGGAAATGCGCAGGCTGTTTGGAGGAATCTTGCAGAAAGAGTCTACATTGTTGATGTATTTAGGCTTTCAGGTCTTCTTGAGAAAGTAAACTCTATGAAACAAGGGACTGATTCTGTGAATTACTCCATCCGTCCCATTTTGTTTGGGACATTTTGGAACTCTTGAAATTTAAGGAAACATCATTTATTACATTGTCTAGTCATTAAAAACAAGACTAATTTACAATTACATCCCCATTATATTGTCATTACATTTTTCAATAAATGTTGATATGTGGGCATTTTAAACATTTAAGAAGCAAATATAAGTCTAAACATTAGTAATGAGACTTATTTTGGGACATCCATAAAAGGAATATGTCCCAAACAAATTGGGACGGAGGGAGTAGTACTTTACAAAACTCATGACTCTTTGGGAAGAAATCAAGATCATTAGGCCTAGATCAGATGAAAGCTGACTTTTTCAACTAAGTGATGCATCTTAGCTGACTCCACATGAAGCTCCACCTTATTGTCCGTTTTCTCAGTTTCAGCACTGGTTTCAGTTTCATTTATCCTCCCCACTGATTTGCTGATCATAGAATTCTCATCGAAAACAACATCTCTACTGAGAATAACTCTGTTCTCTGCTGATGACCAGATCCTATAACCTTTCACTCCATCACCATACCCCACAAACAATCATTTCTTGGCCTTTGGTTCCAGTTTCCCTTCACTGACATGATAGCAAACTGTGCTTCCAAATACCCTTAGAACTGAGTAATCAGCAGGCTTTCCTGACCACATTTCAACTGGTGTCTTGAAATTGATCCATGTGTGAGGACTCATGTTGATTAAGTAACAAATTGTGCTTACAGCTTCTACCCAAAATCCTCTTGACAAACCAGCATTAGAGAGCATACATCTTGCCCTCTCTAGAAAAGTTTGATTCATTCTCTCAGCTACACCATTTTGCTGAGGTGTATTCCTTACAGTGTGATGTCTGACAATACTCTCAGTTTTGCAAAATCTATCAAACCCAGTCCAGCAGAATTCTAGACCATTATCTATATGAAGCCTCTTGATCTTCTTTCCCAACTGATTTTCAACTAGGGCTTTCCACATCTTGAAGTTATTAAATGCTTCACTTTTGTGTTTCATCAGCACCACTCAAGTCATCCTTGAATAGTCATCTATGAATGACACAAAATATCTGTGACCACCCAATGACTCCACCTTTGAAGGCCCCCAACAATAAGAATGAATGTAATCAAGTGATGACTTTGTGATGTGTATTCCTTTTGAGAAATTTCCTCTGTGAAGCTTCCCAAACACACAATGCTCACAAAATTCTAGATTATTGACCTTACATCCTCCAAGAAGATTATTCTGAGAAAGAATCTGATCCCTTTTTCACCCATGTGACCCAGGGCCTCATATGCCACGCTTTTGTAAGTCAGGATCGATGAATTTCAAAGAGATGCTACAAACAGCAGACTGCAGAAATCGATCTTTGAAAAATATACAAGGTTCCCCTTTTGACTCCACTGAGAACTGAAACTGAGTTTTTGTAGACACTCAGTTTTCCACCTTCACCCTTAAAACTTAATCCCTTGTTGTCTAAAAGACTGAGAGATACCAAGTTCTTGATCATCTGTGGAACATGTCTAACTTCACTCAACGTACAAAATATACCATCCTCTGTCCTTAACTGAACAGACCAATCCAAAGTATTTTGCAGACCTTGTTGTTTGCCATAGCTATATGACCACCATCTATCTGTTGATAACTTGAGAACCACTCTCTGTGTGGACAAATATGATAAGATGATCCAGAGTCCAGAATCCCCACATCAGCATGATGTACTGATTCTCCAGCTACTAGAACCATGTCCTCATTTGAATCAAACTCAGTTGCAACAACAACTGTACAAGAACTATTCTTCTGCTGTTTCTTTTTTATTTGGACAGTTGAACTTCCAATGTCCCCGCCTCATGATGAATTGTAAACATCTGTGGATTTAGGACCTTTGGACCCTGCTCTTCTTGGATTTCTTCTTCTTCCCAGCATCACTTTGCCCATGCCCTTTTCCACCACTGCTGCTGACTACTAATCTAACAAATTTTGACTGGCTCGCCCACTTACCTTATGTCTCAGCTCCCTGGCATGTAAAGCTAACCTTACATCTTCCAATGAAATTGTATCCTTCCAACTATGAAGGATTGCACAAAGTTCTCATAAGAAGCTGGTAGTGATACCAACAAAATTAGAGTTGCATCTTCATCCTCAATCTTCACATCAATATTTCTAAGATCAAGTAATATTGTGTTCAACTGATCAAGATGATCTCTCAGCTGAGCCCCCTTATGCATCCTTAGGCTAAACAGCCTCTGATTTAGTAGCAACTTGTTGGTCAATGACTTAGTCATATACAGTGTTTCATGCTTTGACCATAACTTAGCAAATGTGTCTTCCTCAAAGAACTTTTGTGATAACATAATCGATAAGCACAACATGATGGTAGAATGTGCTTTCTCCTCCAGACATGCGTGTCTGCGCACTAGCATCTCCTTTAGAGGATAAAGGAGTCCACAATCCTTGTTGTTTTAACCAGGCCCGCATATTGATTTGCCACAAATTGAAATTGTTCCTCCCTGTAAATTTATCAATCTTTACGTTAATTGCCGACATATTTCTTGCTAAAGAACAGACCTTTGATAACAAAATCCTAGCACAGGTCACCAGTCTTGGTGAAGATCAACTCCGTTCAATCTGCAAATCTCTCTGAATTTTGAACCTGACGCTCCGATACCCGTTTGTTGAAACACAGACGAGAAACTTGTAGTTTAAGAAAGATAAAGCAGATGCAATCTAACAAAAATAAGGCGGAAATTGATAAAACACAGAAACAAACAGGACACGGTGATTTAACGTGGTATCCGGCGTTGTGCCGACTAATCCACGGGCAGAAAATAAGATATTTCATTATGTACAGAAGTTACAAATTTTTTTATACTCTTGAAAAAACACACTTAACATTGATTACAACAGATGATATTTATAAACACAAATCCTTATACCCTAGCCGTCATAGGATCTCTGCCGATTGATTGTCATAATCGCCGATGTGGATCCCACCAAACCGACTCCACCAAATGAAAACTCACTTTTTCGAAACATCACTTTTCCTTGTAATCAACCACCAGATGTAGACTCAAAGAAACTCGCGGTTTCTACCAAAACTCGGTTTTCTAAGTTTTCTTCGAAACTCGGCCACTTCACAAACCGATTTTCGATTAGTTCCACCAAATGTTAGAGATCGTTTCACAAACCGACATACTGCATATCTATTTCCTACTCTATATGTATAATATTGGACTGACGCATTATTTTATTTTATTTTAAATTTTTTTTTTTTTGAAGGAAGGATTGACGGATTCTAAAACGATAAATTAGACGTTAGTTTTCCGAGCGTTGATAATTCTTTCCCATTCCTTGACCTGAAAGTAAACTTCAAATCTACTCTAATTTTCAATACATACACTAATGCATGCAATAAGATAAACCTAGAGTTGACGTGAAATTCAACCTCCATCTATCGTCAATGAACTGATTCCACCATTCAATTCGTACAGCTAGCTGCTTCATTTGAAACGGTCCATATTTTTTTTATATGTTTTATACAATTGTGAGTTGGATCTGCCTAATGCGTGGTGATAAAGGTTGTTCTACATTACAGTGAACAAAAATTAGGTCCGTCATTATAATAAAAAAAAATTCATTTCTCCAGTTATTTATTTTATTTTATTAAAAAAAATTGCGACCGAGACCAATCACAATTACAAACGCACACACCCTTTCTCTGATTTTAAGGTAGTATACGGATTTGTTGTTCTAGAAAGACACTTAATGATACTCTCTTTTTTTTTTTTAAACTTTTTATTTTACGTATTATAATACCTCTGTCCCATAAAAAGTGTTCACTTTATATTTATTGTCTCACTCCTTAATAAATAAGAATAGATATAGAAAAAACACAATAAATCTTTGTATTTGAAATGTAATCGCCTCGCTTATTTTGGAACAAATCTTTTTGCAAGAATCGCCATGTGCTTATTTTAAATTGAGAGAGTAGTAGTTTAAGTAGTGATGGACATGGGTGGAGATCACCTGTCCAATATTGATGTCTAATTGTTGAAGATACTCTCCAAAACCTAGAAGCATCCACATAATATTAGTGTACAATTTTACCCTTATGTATTTTTTGCTCTCCAAGTTACTCTACATTATATATTGTGTACTCCAAAACATTATTGAATCAATGTGAAATACAAATTCAGTAAATATAATATGGTAGCAGAGCTCGGCTAAATCCAAAATTCATCACGCCGACCTCGGCTTCTTCTTACTGCCGTCAACCTTCATCTTCTTCCGCCCTCCCTTCTTCCTTCTTCTTCACAGATTCACAGCAAACTCCTCCCTCATCACAGCTTCTCTTCTCCTTTTATACATCTTTCACGCAAAAACAAAAAAAAATCTATCTATATATATATTAAACCCTCATCGTTGATCATCACCATGTCGGCATCTGAGTCCACCGCCACATCCACTGATACCCCGGCTGCCTCTCTCCCTACCTTCAATCCCTCCTCCCAAATCCACATCACCAAACTTACCCGCACAAACTACCATCTCTGGAGAGCCCAGATATTACCGTACTTCCGTGGTCAGGGTGTGTATGGATACCTTGATCGAGCAATTTCTCCTCCGCCGGAAATGATCACCGCCGCCGGTGTAACCAGTCCCAACCCCAAATTCGTTCAGTGGCAGCAGCAGGATAACCTTTTTTTAAGCACTATTACTTCCTCACTCTCTGATGATGTTCTTATGCAGGTTTATCACGCCACGACATCCGCTGATATTTGGGAAGCCTTACAAATGTGTTTTGCGTCACAGAGCAGAGCACGCCTTGTGCAATTACGTACTCTCAACTTGCTTCTACCCATAAAGAAAACCTCAATGCTGCTGCATATTTCTCCACAATTAAACGCATTACCGATTATTTGGCTATGGCAGGACATCCACTTCCACTCGATGACATTATTACATATTTATTGGCGGGTCTTGGGCGGATTATGATTCTTTGGTTACCATGTCGCCCCAAATGTTAAAGTACAATTGAGGAAGTTTATGCCATCCTCCACACCACCGAAAGCCGTATACTTCAACGTAATCCTGTACCTGTCTCCCCGGATGCTTCTCCTTTGCCGCCAATAGCAAATTTCTCTCAAGCTCCTCCGCCATCAAATAGGGGCTGTGGAAACAATAATTACCGGGGGCGTGGTCGTGGCTCCTCATCCCGTGGTCGTGGCACATCTCAGCCCCATCTTTATCCTCCAGGTCAAGTACCTCAATGTCATGTTTGCTATAAGATGGGACATACGGCTCAAGAATGCTGGCACCGGTTTGATGACACTTTTCAACCGCCGGCTCCACCACCACCGCGTGCTCCTCGCCCTCCCCAAGCTTACAATGCTCAGGCACCTTATTCCCAATACTCTGGCTGAATACCTGACACCAGGGCGACTCATCACATGACCAACGACTTTCGCAATCTCTCTCTTCAAACTGAACCCTATGATGGTACTGATAAAATAAATATTGGTGATGGATCAGGTTTGCATATTACTCATACAGGTTCTTCTGTCCTTTCTACCCGTCCCACTCTTACAATCTTACTAATATTTTAGTTGCTCCCTCCCTCACAAATAATCTCCTTTCTGTACAACAATTTGCTTCCGATAATGCTGGTTATTTTGAATTTCATGACACATATTTTGTTTTGAAGGACTATTCAGGTCGCATCCATCATAGGGGTTACTTCAAAGACGGCCTTTACCACTTCTCCAACACATTCACCAACCTTCCTGCTCGAGCTTTTGTCGCCACATCCACTCCAGTCGCTCAATGGCATTGTCATCTTGGTCACTGCTCTCATCCAGTTCTATGTCGAGTTCTGCGTCAGCAAAATATTTCTGTTTCGAATAAAGCTTCTGACCCTGTGTGTGAAGCCTGTCTAGCTAAGAGTCAAAGATTACATTTACCTTTGTCTACTTTTACTTCATCTGCACCTTTAGATTTGGTTTATTCGGATGTTTGGGACCCTTGTGCTGAATCTTCTATTTATGGTAATCGTTATTATGTGAGTTTTCTGGATGACTATACAAAATTCTTATGGCTCCATCCGATCAAATTAAAATCTGACGTTGAACCAACCTTTCACAAATTCAAAGTCCTCGCCGAACGTCAATTTAACACCACACTTAAATCGATCCAGTCCGATTGGGGAGGTGAATATCGTCACTTAAGTCCACGCCTCAGCTCTCTTGGCATTGAACATTGCCTCGTATGCCCACATATACACACGAGCAAATTGGTGCCATTGAGCGACGCCACCGTCAAATTGTTGAAATTGGCCTTTCACTCCTTGCCCACTCTAATCTCCCACTCACATATTGGGAAGATGCCTTTGTTACTGCCACGTATCTCATTAACCGACTTCCCACCCCTATTCTCTCTCATAAATCCCCATATGAAGTGGTTCACGGACGTCCCCCGGACTATTCCTTCCTACGTGTATTTGGCTGTGCCTGTTGGCCCTACCTTCGCCCTTACAACCATCACAAAGCCGACTTCCGTTCCAAGACTTGCATCTTTCTGGGATATAGCCCATCCCACCATGGTTACAAATGCCTTGACCTTACCTCTGGTAGAATCTACATTGCTCGCCATATGGTCTTTGATGAGACAACATTCCCTTACCAACAGCCTTCTAACCACATAACCTATTCTGATCTTACAGTCCCTCTTCCCCTCCAACTACCCTCTATTACTCCACCTCCAGCTCCTACACACTCTCTCGGGCCCATCCTTTTCAACCCGACACCCTCATTCTCCACACCCACCAATCGGCCACCTCTCCATCCTCAGCCAAACCCTCATCCACTTCCTCCACGAATCATCCTCCTACCACCACTCTACCTCGTATGATCACTCGCTCTAAAATAAACACCCTTAAACCCAAACAATATCCTGAGTATGTTCGCTACCCCCTCTCTAAAGGCTTACTTTCCTCGGCTTCAATTACCAAACCCATATGTTATACCGAAGCCTCCAAACACCGGGTTTGGTGTGATGCAATGCAGGATTAAATTAATGCTCTGATTCGCAATGATGCATGGGATCTTGTCCCTTTTGACTACCGTATGAATGTTATTGCTAACAAATGGGTTTTTCGTATTAAGCGTCTTGCAGATGGTTCTATCGAGCGTCATAAAGCCCGGCTCATTGCAAAGAGTTTTCATCAAATGGAAGGGGTTGACTTCCATGAAACATCCATCCTAGTGGTCAAACGCCTTACCATTCGGCTTCTTCTCTTGAAGGCTCTTTCTCACCGGTCCATTCGGGATCGGTAGATATTCAAAATGCATTTTTACATGGTATCTAACATACATGGTTTTATGCAAAGAACCTCCGTGTTTTGTTCATCCCGATTATCCCAATCATGTTTGCCGCCTCAAGCGCAGCTCTTTATGGTCTCCGTCAGCCCTCGTGCCTGGTTCTCTATCCTCACCGGGTTCTACTTCCCTATGGTTTTCATGCTTCTCGGTGACACCTTTCTACGTATATTCTAGTGGTCCGCATCGGGTTTATCTTCTCATCTATGTAGACGATATCATTATTACAGGTTCCTCTGATGCTGCAATCCAACAAGTAATTGCTCACTTGTCCAGTCACTTTCCCATTAAGGATCTCGGTCCCCTAGCTTATTTTCTCGGCATTGAAGCTCTCACGGTTCCAGATGGTCTCTATCTCACCCAACCGAAATACATTTTACAGTTACTCGAGCGGGCTGGCATGACTAATGCCAAGACGTGTACTACACCCATGGCACCGAATTGCCGCCTGCAACAGCATGGTAGTCCTTCTCTTACCGACCCCACTCTCTACCACACAATTTTTAGGGGTCTTCAGTATCTCAATTTTACGCGCCCTGATATTGTCTTCGCTGTTCACCGCGTCAGCAAATTTTTACAGTCCCCTGCCGAAGATCACTAGATGGCTGTCAAACGCATTCTTCGCTACCTTAAGCATACACTCTCTAAAGGCTTATATCTCACTCCCTCGACTTCTCTTGAGCTGCATGCCTATACGGACGCTGACTGGGTTGATGATTCTGATGATCGTCGCTCTGTTGGCACTTATTGTATTTTTCTGGGTCCTAATCTTATCAGCTGGCGTTCCAAGCAACAACAAACCGTTTCAAAAAGTAGTATGGAAGCAGAGTATAAATCTCTCTCTAACACAGCTGCTGAATTCCAATGGATTGGTTCTCTTCTTCACGACATGCACATCTCCCTTCCGCAGCCTCCTCTCTTATGGTGTGATAATATTGGTGCAACCTATTTGGCGGCTAATCCAGTTTTCCACGCCCGCACTAAGCATATCGAGATCGACTTCCATCATGTCCATGAACTCGTTGCTTCCAAGAAGATTCGCATCTCCTTCCTCTCTTCCAAGGATCAATTGGCTGATTTACTCACCAAGCCCCTCGGGAATCCACGTTTTATGCACTTGAAGTCCAATCTCCATGTTCATTCCATTCCCATGGGATTGCGGGGGCTGTTAAAGATACTCTCCAAAACCTAGAAGCATCCACATAATATTAGTTTACAATTTTACCCTTATGTAATTCTTGATCTCCAAGTTACTCTACATTATATATTTTGTACTCCAAAACATTATTGAATCAATGAGAAATACAAATTCAGTAAATATAATACCAATTTCGGAGTCCAAGTAAAAACTATGTCGTTTCACGTGTGTTTTATTTTTTTAGGAAACCTATCCCCCTTACCAAACAACGCCCTGTCCAAAAATCCAAGGTTATTGTGACGGTACCAATTTCTTGACATTAGAACGTGGTAATTTTTTCTTATACATTTATTGTTTATATGGGAAATATAAAAACTTGATAAAACTACAAAAGGGTAAAAATGGAAGTAAATATTAAATGTTGTATTGGTAATCTGAAATGACAAATAAAAATTGAAAATAACGAATTCTCAAAAATGACAGATAAAAAAACAGAAAAAGTAGCATATATACGTATTAATTTTTTTATTTTTTTGGAAACCTTGAACTTTTATTGATGATGGGAAAACGTTACAAAGGTTAGGGCCCTCTTGGCCTCCTCCAAGATTACATGTCATCAATGTAGTTCCCCTACCTCCTCAAAACCATAATCCGAAAAATCTGTTGTGGGAAAACCCCGATGCTAGGGAAAGAGCATGAGCCTCCGTACATTGGGAAAACAAAACAAAAAACAGACACAAACTGATCAAGTCAGGGAAACTTGATAAAGCTTTACTCGATAAAGAGTTTGTCTCTCCTAAAAAAAAGAAACGGATAAAGGGTTTGTCATAAGGAGACATAGCTGGTGAAATAAATATTGTGTGAAGAAGATTAAAAAAATGAAGAAGTTATTTATTTATTCATTAAAGTGAACTTTCTTTATTAAACCAAAATGTGAAAAACCACTGCAATAATACAAAGAGTCGAGAAAAACAAAAGCACTGTAACGACCCGACACGGATTTTCCCAATTATCCGGATCCGAATCGCTTGGCCATGACCCGAACTAGAAAAATTCAAATCACGAAACCTTCTACTGCTGGAAATCAGAAACTGAAATCCGTACATAACTTTATTCCATAAAAATAATAATACTGCAAACTCACGAAAAAAAAATATAAAAGTACGACTGTTAGGGTTCAACCCCACTTATTACATCATTAATAATAAGTCTCAAAATGAAAGAGTTTGTTTATCTTCCACAAAAGGATAAACATCCACATCTTTTTAACTAAGGTAGTAGGCAAGACAATCCCCCTCTTCCTCCCCGGAACTCTGGTTTTCATCTGAAAAAAATACAACTACAGGAGTGAGCATGAATGCTCCGTAAGCAGTGTAAAAGTATGAAGAGGGAACTAAGGAATAACTAATATCCCAAAGTTCACTCTTGAGTTAATATGAAAATACTGTCATAGTAATTACTATATATATTAAAAAAACACAATGCAAAAATAATTGAAACCGCAAGTGAAATAAAGAGTCTGTACTGCGTAGAAACAGAATAATGCTACGGTTCTAAACTATGCCTCTAACGGCTCTGATTCTGTCTGAGGTTGCAGACCGGATTTCCTGACCGGCTCCGGCATATAAACTGCACTCCTTATTGTAACCCAGGAGCAGGGCCTGATACCGGGGATTCTCGAGAACTCACTGCCCTGAATCTGGAATCTGAATTCTCCCTCTAAGGACTTCTCCCTCTTGAAGTCCTTAACGATAACATGAAGTGTCTAACTAATTATTCAAACTTTCAGTCATACTACATTTTAAAATTAATATTTTGGTACTGCAACTTTTGTACTGAGTATATAAATTTCACGGAACAAAACTTCTTACAAAGCCTATTTCTTAAAGTTCATATTAAATCCTTTATTAAAAAAATGATTATATGCCGACGAGTTGTGTCCATGAAATTCACAGCTGCCTTTAGAAATGTTATAATTTGGAAAGACACTTGTTAATATGTAGGATATATATATCTTCTATTATGTAAAAAACTAAGAAAACAAATATTGTGGCTTGTAAAGGAATGAGCAAAACATTTCTTTTACTTCCAAAGTAGATAATGAATAATAGATTATAAAACCTCTAAAATAAAAACTAATACATAAGCCTATATATATATATATATATATATATATATATATATATATATATATATATATATCTTATTATCTAATAAAGGAACAAGGGGCGCTTTTTGTGCTCCTTGTGGTGCTGCCACGTGTTGGGCCCTGATTGGCCCGACATTTTCTGTTTTTTTTTTTCTCTATCTTAAGACTTATAGCGACGCTTTTGTCTCTCTTTTAAGACTTCTAGCGGCGCTTTTCTCTCTCTTTCCGGGTACACTTTCCCATTACGATTTTTTTTTTATTGTTTCCTCTAACTTTTCCCTTTTCACCTATACATACATATATATGTATCTATATTTTTTCCCTCTCTCTTAAGACTTATAGCGACGCTTTTCCCTCTCTTTTAAGACTTCTAGAGACGTTTTTTCCTCTCTTTTCTTGGTACACTTTTCCACATTTACGATTTTTTTTGTTTTTCTCTAACTTTTCCCTTTTCACCTATACATGCATATATATGTATCTATATATATATATATATTGTCTTTTCTTTTTATTCATCTCCTCCAATCTTTTTTTTGTGACGCTTTCGAGTTTTTTTATCCGATTTCTTATCTTATTGTATTACATTGTATCGTTTCGTATTTCGATTTTATTTCATTGTAGACTTTTATCATTATAAATATCGATTTCGTGACGTGTTATTTTTTTTCCCGTTCCTTGCATTATACAATGATATATTTAAGCTTCTTTCCCTAAATATCGACTTCGTGACGTGTTATTTTTTTTCCCGTTCCTTGCATTATACAATGATATATTTATGCTTCTTTCCCCTTCAGATTCTAATTATTATTATTCTGGTTTTCTAGGAGTGTGGGTCGTTACGTATACACGTTATTATAGTTAATATATATTTTAAACGATTAATGATATTTTATGTTATCTTAGTTTAGTTCGTTAGATTGTTATTAAAAACGATTTGTCTATTTAGATGTTTAAGATACGATAGTGGTTATTGTTATTAGTTCGGCCAATAGTAACAAATTCACATCAATTTTATTATGATATCGGTTTTTTTAGGAGTGTCGGACTTTAGTATACACGTTAAAATGAGTTTATTGTTATTAGTAGATGTTTCCTATCACTTTTCCGTTGATGTCTACGGCTATACGCGAAATTTTTCTATATAGTGTATTCATTCCTCTTTTCCTTCCGGATTCTCCGATTCATTAGTGCCGTCTACCGATGGACGACATATTTCTATGGATTTATTTTCGTTGTATTAGTTCGGACAATACTCACAAATTTACATAAATTTTAGTATTATTTCGGTTTTTAGTAGTATGGCTCGTTATGTACTTACGTATATACACGTTATTATAGTTTAATATATTTTTAAACAAGTTAATGATATTTTATGTTATCTTACTTTAGTTCGTTACATTGTTATTAAAAGCGGTTTGTCTATTTAGATGTTTAAGATACAATAATGGTTGTTGTTATTAGTTGGGACAATAGTAAGAGATTTACATCAATTTTATTACGGCGTGTGGTAGACTTTAGTTAATTTTTTTTTTTCCTTCGGCCATTTAATTATTTTGTTATACAATGACGTTTCGTGTTATATTGTTTTTTAAATTCGGTGTTCCACATTCGTTGTGTCCGTTTAATATTGCTTCCGGTGTAGTACAACGTAATATACTTCATTCTACGCGTATTAAGTATATTATACGGAATATATTTATCACATTCGGTATAACACAACACATGCCATGTCATGTCCCCAGCTCTATTTATGTCTTTGAAAAACACCTTATGATAATGTATAGTTAATGTTTCAAAGCTTTTATGATTCCTTATAGTCTTTACTCATTTCGTACAATCGCAACATATACCACACAAAAAAAGACCCTAATTACATCCACCGATCTGGAATGGGCATGCACCGTGCATTATGCACGGTGTAATGGATATATATATATATATATATATATATATATATATATATATATAAAAGTCATGATTTTACAAGCATCGGGAATCAAAGAAATTAATGCACAACTTGTCACCTATATGCGATTGATATATATATATATATATATATATATATATATATATATATATATATATATATATATATATATATATATATATATATATATATATATATATATATGTGTTAGCAACTAAAAATAATTAAATAGATAAATATTGTGAAAAACATGAATAAAATAACACCTCTTGATACAAACACTCCTTACCTTGATGGACTTGTAAATTTGTTATTAACTCTTGACTTCGGTGTAGAGATTCTCCTCAACCTATGAACACAAGAATTCTCTATGAATTCATAACTTAGACTTATTAATGCCTGAATGTTGAACTAGATTGTGCTTACCAAGGTAATACTCCCTTAGATTGCTTTTATAACCCTTCTTAAGCACCCTTTCAACCAAATGTTGCTCTAGCCTTGAACAAATCCAAGGGTTATTGTCAAGCACTTGAATAGAGGTATTGATGAATCAAATTAAAGTAGTAAATTGATCAGTGCTTACCAATTTCCTCTTTTATTTTCTTTTCTTTACTTCAGGCCTTGAATACTCTTGTGTGGAATGTAAGGGCTTGTTTTGTCTGTTGGAATGATTGATAAAAATGCCTTAGAGTTTGGTGAGAATAAGAGTTGTAAGAAATGGCCACTTTTAAGAATTCCCCTCAAGGCCAGCGCATGGCAAGGCTTTTAAGAGGTATAACTCTCATGTTTACTACCTATGTTTCTTCCAAAGCTGAAAATAATTCATTAACTCAGCTTAATGCCCATTATCTTGATTAATTATGTGCTATGTATCCTTATTACTTGCACTATAATATTTAATTTCTAAAAAATATAAGTTGGTTCGGGTTAACTTTCGGTTCGAACTCGGGTTGAATGTTAAAATCGACTCGGGGTATTACATTCAGCCCTCCTTTAAAAAATTTCGTCCTCGAAATTTGTCATACCTGCTTAAAAGAGCTCTGGATAGTGCTGACGCATGAATTCCTCTTTCTCCCAGGTTGACTCTTGCTCGGTATGATTCGTCCACTGCACTTTAACCAAATGAACATCTCGACCCTCGACTTCCGTCACTTTGGATTCTAGAATTCTGGTAGCTTGTTCCTCGTACTTAAGATCCACATCAATTAAATCTGGCTCCACATCAACAACCTTCTCCGGTTCTGCCAAACATTTCAGGAGCATAGATATGTGAAAGACGACATTGTGAACCCTTGACATCTGTGAAGGCAACTTTATCTGATAAGCTAACTCTCCTACTCTTGCAACATCTATCTATATATATAAAGAAGAGCAAATTTAACCCAAATACCCAAAATTTGAACCCAAACCCGTAAAATAACACAGTCTAAACCCACCTCTACACAAAAAAAAAAAAAAAATAAAATAAAATAAAATAAAATAAATATAATGAAATAAAAAAAATTAAAAAAAAAAGCTGTAAAAAAAGGAACATGTAATTCGGTGCTTCCACAAAAAATACGGCTGTAAAACAAAAACACAACATAGATTTTGAACAATATTATCTACAATAATAATATAATATAGATAATAAAAAAAGAAAAAATACCAAAAAAAAAAAAAAAAAACCCTGAAAAAAAAAGCTGATACAATCCAGATACGGTGGTTGCTGTAAAACAATACATAGATTTTGAACAATATTATTATCGGGATTTTTTGGTTCACAATATACCACTTTAAGCCAATTTTGGTTCACAATTTTCATTCATATCCGGGAATTTTTTTCATGAATATGCACGATCTTAAGGTACACAAATCCCCTATTGGGGTTCCCCTTCCCAATTAGGGTTTAGAAGGCTGCCGGATACAATGGAAACGCGAAAAACGGAGTGGTATTTTGACAAATAGAGTGGTAGTCTAACAATTACCATTCAACAAAAGTGATTATTTACGCAAGGTCCCCAATATTATCTACAATAATTATATAATAATATTGTAAGAAGATAATTCGTGTCTATTTCATTATCTTAGTGTAGAATATATACACTCCAAAATACAATTGTAACCATTAGCTATTGATTAGGCTAATGACTAGGACATAACTAATTAGCTAAAGACTAGCATTACAATATTTGACCAACAAATTAATTCTAACAAAAGTTAGAATTAATTTGTTGGTCAAATATTGTAATGCTAGTCTTTAGCTAATTAGTTATGTCCTAGTCATTAGCCTAATCAATAGCTAATGGTTACAATTGTATTTTGGAGTGTATATATTCTACACTAAGATAATGAAATAGACACGGAATTATCTTCTTACATGGTATCAGAGCAATAAAATACTCTCTTCCTCATATCTCTGTATTTCCTTCTTCTTTCTGGCGGCGCCACCTCTATTCCGTCATCTTCTCCGGCGTCACCATGGTAGATACTTCTAAATCTCATCCAGCCCTGTCAATCACCAATGTCAAGGCACTCATACCTATCACCTTGGATCTCGACTCAAGCGAATACCGATCATGGGCGCGCTGTTCAAGGTTCAAGCCCAGGTCCATGATGTGTTGGAGCACATTATTCCTCCTACCGAGGATTCTGACAAAGCTGCTTATGAGAAAAAGAAGGCTGAAAACTTACCGCTTTGGAAACGGCTCGACGCAGCGGTATTACAGTGGATATATGCCACTGTCAATTCGGACATTCTCACATCCATTCTTAAGGATGATGATTCAGCCGAAAATGCATGGAAAAGCGTGGCTAACCTGTTCCACGACAACAAGAATTCACGGGCGATGTATCTGAACAAAGAGTTCACCAACACCACCCTGTCTGAATTCACCTCCACCAATGCATATTGCAACCGATTGAAGGTTCTGGCCGACCAATTGCTAAATGTTGGAGTTCCGGTGCCGGACCACACATTGGTTCTCAAACTCCTTCAAGGCTTAACTGAGCCTTATGCCAATTTCGTCACAGTTATGCAGAATAAGAAGACCTTACCAAGTTTTGCGACGGCTCGATCGAAGCTTGCACTGGAGGAAACCACAATTTATTTGTTGAGCCTTAGAATTAATTTGTTGGTCAAATATTGTAATGCTAGTCTTTAGCTAATTAGTTATGTCCTAGTCATTAGCCTAATCAATAGCTAATGGTTACAATTGTATTTTGGAGTGTATATATTCTACACTAAGATAATGAAATAGACACGGAATTATCTTCTTACATGGTATCAGAGCAATAAAATACTCTCTTCCTCATATCTCTGTATTTCCTTCTTCTTTCTGCGGCGGCGCCACCTCTATTCCGTCATCTTCTCCGGCGTCACCATGGTAGATACTTCTAAATCTCATCCATTACTGTCAATCACCAATGTCAAGGCACTCATACCTATCACCTTGGATCTCGACTCAGCGAATACCGATCATGGCAAATTGTTCAAGGTTCAAGCCAGTCCATGATGTGTTGGAGCACATTATTCCTCCTACCGAGGATTACGACAAAGTCGCTTATGAGAAAAGAAGGCTGAAAACTTACCGCTTTGGAAACGGCTCGACGCAGCGGTATTATTACGGTGGATATATGCCATCACAATTCGGACATTCTCACATCCATTCTTAAGGATGATGATTCAACCGAAAATGCATGAAAAAGCGTGGCTAACCTGTTCCACGACAACAAGAATTCACGGGCGATGTATCTGAACAAAGAGTTCACCAACACCACCCTGTCTGAATTCACCTCCACCAATGCATATTGCAACCGATTGAAGGTTCTGGCCGACCAATTGCTAAATGTTGGAGTTCCGGTGCCGGACCACACATTGGTTCTCAAACTCCTTCAAGGCTTAACTGAGCCTTATGCCAATTTCGTCACAGTTATGCAGAATAAGAAGACCTTACCAAGTTTTGCGACGGCTCGATCGAAGCTTGCACTGGAGGAAACCACAATTGCAGAAAGAGCCAAAGCTGAATCGATTTCAACAGGTCTCATGGCTGCTCAGCAGGCTTCGGCTCGTTCATCCTCGCCACAGCAGTCACAAAATCGTGATGGTCATCAGCAGTATACTTCTTCTGGTGGACGGGGAAGGAACAATCAAAACAGAAAAGGGAAGAACAATGAAAAACAGGGGAGTTCTGGCCATGGAAACAGCGGTCGGAATGGGCAGCGCGGCGGTGGATCGGGACAGTACTCCGGTCAACAGGGAGCTAGAGGTCAGTGGCAACAACCACCTCCTTGGTGGATGTATCAAGCCCCATGGAGTTATCCACCCTCCCCATACCCTACGCAGGGCTGGCAGCGCCCCGGACCACCACAGCATCCCGGCGTTTTGGGTCCTCGTCCGGCAAAGCAGCTTTTCCACACAGGGCAGGGCAAGCTTTCACAGCAGGGGTAAATGATTGGGGACCAAATTGGGAACCTAATTATTCCAACTGGATACCAACACAAATGGATTCAGCATTTCAAGCTATGGGCCTCAACCCACCCGACCCAAAGTGGTATATGGATACGGGGGCAACGTCCCATATGACGTCTACTACAGGTAATCTCAATTCCTATTTTAATTCGGGTGCCAATAATTCTATTATTGTCGGCAGTGGTCAGTCGATCCCGATTCACGGTCATGGTAATGCCTCTCTACCCCCCCCCCACACCCACCTTTGTCTCTCACTCGTGTTCTTCATGTCCCAAAACTCATTAAGAATTTGGTCTCGGTTCGTAAATTTACCACAGATAATAATGTGAGTGTGAGTTTTGACCCGTTTGGTTTTTCTGTGTATGACATACAGACGGGGACTCGTCTAATGAGGTGTGACAGCTCGAGTGACCTATATCCCGTCCTGCCTGCTCGTTTGCCTCGGCGATCTTCCCAGGCTCTTTTAGCTTCCGATCTATGGCATGATCGTTTGGGCCATCCCGGCCACTCCATTTTACATTCTCTTTCCAGAAATAAATTTATTGAATGTACTGTGCCTAAAAAGACTAGCGTTTGTTCATCTTGTGTTGTTGGTAAACATGTTAAATTGCCATTTAATGATTCTCATTCGGTGACGTATTTTCCTTTTGATATAATTCATAGTGATTTATGGACTTCCCCCGTTGTGAGCACTTTAGGACATCGATATTATGTTCTTTTCTCGATTTATTTATTCCAATTTTTATGGACTTTTCCCATAGCCAAGAAATCTCAAGTTTTTTCAATTTTCACAACCTTATGTGCCCATATCCATACTCAATTTGGTGTTAATATCAAAAATCTTCAATGTGATAATGGTCGTGAATTTGATAACAACTCATTTCATAAGCTTTGCGAGTCCAATGGAACGTCGTTTCGGTTTTCGTGTCCACATACCTCCTCACAAAATGGTAAAGCCGAGAGAAAAATACGCTCCATTAATAATATTATGCGCACTATTTTACTTCATGCCTCCGTCCCTCCCACTTTTTGGCATCATGCATTACAAATGGCTACCTACTTACTCAATATCCTTCCGAGCAAGTTATTGAAAAACGCGTCTCCTCATCGGATCCTCTATAAAAGAGATCCCTCCTACTCCCAAATTCGTACTTTCGGGTGTTTGTGTTGTCCGTTATTTCCTTCGAATGCCATTAACAAACTCCAAGCCCGATCTGCCCCATGTGTCTTTTTGGGATTTCCTTCGAATCATCGAGGTTACAAATGCTACGAGTTGTCGAGTAATAAAATTATTATTTGTCGTCATGTTATTTTTGATGAGACAAAATTTCCTTTCTCCTCTCTTCATACACCACAGCCTGACACTTATAATTATTTAATTGACTCACCCAAAGAATTTTATCCCAAATCCAGCCATCCAAATGTACCCACTTACCTCCACAAAGTATGCCGGCCCAGTCCCCTTTTTCAGCCGGACCCAGCCTCCCTCACTTTTCCGGCCCACTCAGCAAAGGAGCCCTTACCATCTCCCACGCCATATCAGCCACCGCCATCTCCATCTCCACCACCCTCACCTGGCCCACATCACATACCTCCGGCCCAAATAGCTGGCCCTGTTACCCGTAGCCAGCGTGGGATCTTTCGGCCCAACACCAAATACTCTTCCGATCATGTCTTTCTCTCTCAAGGCCAACCTGCCCCGTTACCTAAAACTCCATTAACGGCACTCCGTGACCGGAATTGGAAATTGGCCATGACTGACGAGTTTGACGCCTTAATTAAAAATGGAACTTGGGATTTGGTACCCCGGCCCCCGGGAGTTAATATTATTCGGTCAATGTGGGTTTTGCTCATAAATTTAAATCGATGGCTCTTTTGAAAGGTATAAAGCTCGCCTTGTAGGTGATGGTAAAACTCAACAGTTGGCGGGGATTGCGGTGAGACTTTTAGTCCGGTGGTAAAACCGGCTAGCATTCGGATTGTTTTGAGTTTGGCCTTATCCCGAAAATGGTGCATTCATCAATTAGACGTTAAAAATGCGTTTTTACATGGGGATCTCAACGAGACGGTCTACATGCACCAGCCCATGGGTTTTCGGGATCCTAATCATCCGGATTATGTTTGTCACCTCCACAAGTCGTTATATGGCCTTAAGCAAGCCCCTCGAGCGTGGTACAAACGGTTTGCGGATTTTGTTTGCGGGATTGGGTTCACAAACAGTAAGTTTCATCAGGGACAGGATATGGCATATATTCTCTTATACGTGGATGACATCATCCTCGCCGCATCTTCCGACCAGCTCCGACGGTCTATTATGCATCAACTTGACTCTGAGTTTGCTATGAAGGACTTGGGTGTTCTGAATTATTTTTTGGGTATCCGGGTTTCTCATCATCATGGTGGCTTATTTTTATCTCAACAAAAATATGCCAAAGAAATTATCTCCGAGCCGGTATGACAAATCGCAAACCATCTCAAATGCGCCCGTCGACACCAAGCCCAAGCTCAAGACTTCGATTGTGAACCATATTCGATCCTGCGTTCTCACAGAGTCTTCTTTGGGGCTCTCCAAAGATCTCACGCTTACGCGCCGACGATATCTCTTATGCGGTACAACAAGTTTGTCTTCACATGCATGATCCCAAGACTACGCATATGAATGCCTTGAAACGTATTCTACGCTATATCCAGGGCACGCTCCGATTTGGCTTACATTTATCACCTTCCTCGGCCCATTCACTTGTCTCGTATACTGATGCCGATTGGGGTGGCTGTCCCGATACTCGCCGCTCTACTTCAGGGTATTGTGTTTTTCTCGGCGACAATTTAATAGCTTGGTCTTCCAAACGGCAACCAACTATGTCTCACTCTAGTGCCGAAGCTGAATATCGTGGTGTGGCCAACGTGGTATCTGAGTCATGTTGGGTCCGCAATCTTCTCCTAGAGTTCCGTTGCCCGGTTAGCAAAGCGACATTAGTTTACTGTGATAACGTCGATGCCATCTATTTATCGGCAACCCGTTCAACATCAACGCACCAAACACATTGAGATGGATATCCACTTTGTTCGAGAGAAGGTTGCTCGGGGTGAGGTTCGAGTTCATCATGTCCCTTCGAGATATCAGATTGCCGACATTTTCACGAAGGGGCTACCATTGATTTTTTTTGATGATTTTCGCACCAGTCTCAACGTTCGTGATCCTCCCGTTTCGACTGCGGGGGAGTGTTAGAATACACAAGTGTAACGGTTGTAATTAATTTGTTAGAATTAATTTGTTGGTCAAATATTGTAATGCTAGTCTTTAGCTAATTAGTTATGTCCTAGTCATTAGCCTAATCAATAGCTAATGGTTACAATTGTATTTTGGAGTGTATATATTCTACACTAAGATAATGAAATAGACACGGAATTATCTTCTTACAAATATAATAAAAAAATACCAAAATAAAATAAAATAAATAGGTTTTTGTCCACAAGGACAAACTAATTTATTTATCGGGCTTCAAGGACACTAGTTATTAATTAGGATAAAACATGAGTAAACTTACCGATATACCCTTTTTTCCTAATTATCTCTCAATTAGTTTTCTACACCCTCCTTAAAAAAAAAAAACCTAAATCGTATTGCTGAGGAAGCCGGCGCTTGTGCCGTTATGGCGTTGGAACGTGTGCCCGCCGATATCAGGGCACAAGGAGGCGTGGCTCGTATGTCGGATCCGCAATTGATTAAGGAAAGGCTGTTATTATCCCTGTTATGGCGAAAGCCCGAATTAGGCATTTCGTGGAGGCCCAGATTTTGGAAGCGATTGGAATTGATTATGTTGATGAATCGGAGGTGTTAACTCTGGCGGACGATGAAAATCATATCAATAAGCATAATTTCCGTATCCCTTTTGTTTGTGGATGCCATAATTTAGGAGAATCCCTTCGAAGAATCAGAGAAGGCGCTGCAATGATCCGTACTAAAGGTGAGGCCGGCACCGGAAACATCATTGAAGCTGTCCACCATGTCTGGTCCGTGATGGGTGATATCAAAGTCCTCAGAAACATGGACGATGATGAGGTATTTACATTTGCTAAAAAAATTCAAGCCCCATATGATTTAGTTATGCAGACAAAGCAATCCCAGGAAGGCTTCCGGTGGTGCATTTGCTACCGGAGGTGTCTTTTCGCAAATCGCTTTGCAGATTTTGTGCCTCCTGTCCCTTTTCTTGACCTCGTGGCTAACTGCTTTTGCGGTCGTTTGCGATTCAAGCCGGATTGAAGATGTTTGCTTCTAGGGTGAATAAGGAGGCCAGTGAATTCAAATTCCGGTGAGGGATGTAATGGGAATTAGGTTTAACGCCGGTGAATTCAAATTCTGGCGACAAAAAAAAATGCCTGATGTCAAAATCCGGCTGCTGCTTCACGCTCCGATCAAAAGTCCGGCTGATTCATTGATTTTTTTTTAATGTTTAGGGTTTAGGGTTGTTATTATTAATTTTGTAAAGTTGTAAAGTTAAAAAGTTTAGTGTTGTTGCTATTAATTTTGTAAAGTTACTATATTTTTTTGATGTAGTTTATCTGTTTTTTGGGCTGTTACTATTTGTTTATTGACCGTTACGACATTTTACGGGTTGTTACTACCTTTTTTTAGGCTGTTACTACTTGTTTATGAATGTTACGACATTTTAATGTTACGGGCTGTTACTCCGTTACAACATTTTACGGGCTGTTACTAATTGTTTTTAGACCGTTACTACTTTTCATTGGATGTTACGACATTTTATGAAATTGCTACTAATTGTTTCTTGATCATTACTATTTGTAGAAGGGTAAAAAGTAACAAGGGGTATTTTTCCCAAATATTTTGTTTTTGTCCTTTATAACAAATTGAAAAATAAGAATGTCCCTCATGCAGGCCCATTTGTGTGTTTTTTTCGCGTAGCGCTTCCCCCTAAATAAAAGCGCCTAAAAAAACACTGAGCAATCAATAAAAGCGCCTAAAAAAACGCTGGGCAATCCGGTGGTTGGTGTAAAACAGAACAAAGATTTTCATTTTTTTTAAAAATTTGGTGTAAAGAAAACAAAATATCATTTTTTTTTAAATTTGGTGTAAATAGTATCCACAATAATTATATAATCTTTCTATACTACATATATATTTGAAAGCAAAAGTACCTCTAATTTAGACCCAAACCCGCTATTAACCCGTTTTTTAAACACGCTTCTTCTAAATTAATAAATTAAAAAAAAAAAAAAACAACAACAACATGCTGTGACATAGTAATAGTTGTTTTTGAGTGAAATTTTTAAAAAAGCTAAATTATGGATTCTAATCACACTCAAATGAGTTCATAAACTTCTTTTCTTTCCATTGATTTCCATAGTACTGCTTTCTTTGCATTTTTTTTTTTTTTTTTTTTTTTTTTTTTTTTGTGATGAGCATAGTACTCCTTTCATATGAACATGGGCGCCGCTGCATATTTTAATGTTATAAAGCCTTGGATAAATTGAATAATATTCTAAATGGACTAATTGTTATGCTAGCTATGTCGATGAAACTATAATTAATGAATATAAGTTGGAAGACATAAATTGTTCACTTTTACATCTTACTCTTCATCTTACCTAATATTTTCATATTTCAATAAGTATGTATGGATCATATTTTCAGGGTGTCAAGGTTATTTTTGCCATTGCTCTCATCCGGAGAGGTGGATAAATGGGCATACTTTGGTATCAAAACATGCACATATTGAAGAAGGAATACTGCTTTCACTATTTTGTAACGTGTGCAAATTACTACTTGATTGACATAAAGTATTGCACCAATGAAAAATCTTGCACCAATTCTAGAGGAAATGTCTTTTTGTGCTATCTCCTTGTTATTCATTCATGTAGGTCGTCTCTTTTTTGTATAGTTTAGATTATGTTCTTTTCGTAATTATACCCTTTATAGTTTATTGCATATATACATGTAACAATATAAATTTTATCATTTTACGTTGCTTAATTATAATGATTGAAAGCCACACACGAATTTACATTAATTTTGTTATATCATCAAGCTTTGATTCACTATTTTATTTTAATTTACTTATTCCCGTGCATACCACGTGTGTTTGGCTAGTCAATTATAACAAACTAAAAGAATAATCCAAAGTATATAATTATCTAAATATTTTTCAACTAGTAGAGATTAAAAAGCGAATAATTGAGAATGGGATCATGGCCATTTCTGCGAAATTGGATATAATGATAAGGTATTATTTATTCATAAGATATTTATTATTTAGGAAAGTAACAAGTGAAAATGGTTTGATTAAATTTTATTTTATTTTTATTTCCTTACTTAAGATGAGTAGTGCGGAAGTAATTGAGCATTTATTCATTTGCAAATCATTACAAGTATATATCGAATTACATGAATCATCCGACCAACAATAATATTATACAAATGTTAAACAAAAATGAAGGATTTCGTTTGTCTGGAGTTAAAGTCCGATCAAAAAATCAAGTAGAATATTCGTTGTTTTGAAGTTCTAGCATTTAGGCAAATCTAGAGGTGGAGGAGGTATTGTGGTTGAAGGAGTCGGGCCATTCTCAACTGCAAACACAAATCCCAAACCGTATGCAAATGTGCGTCCAAGTGACAATGAAAATACCACATACCCGGATTGTCAACTTGAAACCGAATAACAGCCCATCCAAACACTGGAACTGCAATTGTATTCCTCAACCGTGGGTTAACAAAATTAAACTTCCGGGTGTCCCTTGCTGCATTAAAGTTTCCGAAGCCTTGTGCTAAAACATAAAAATTAAACCCATGCAAGTGCATTGGGTGGTTATCCACTGTCACTAACGTGGTGTCTTGTAATACAATTTGAGCGGTTGAATTAAACTTAAGAGGCTTCACTTTTGTTGACTTTGTTGTCATCACTAACGCCGGGTTCAAAATATTACTTTAAATGTGTAGTTAAACACCAAAGGTGGTTGATTCGGGAAATCAGTGGTAAATACACCAACTGTATTCTTATTGTAGAATGCTTCCAACATTGAAGTTTGAGAAGGCAGTAGGAATGACGCATTATTCATGCTAGCAGCAACTCTTTGACCAAGTGGACCGGGCAATTATTATTTCCTGGTCCTCCACAAGCTGCTAAACTCAATCCAATTGTGACAAACATTTGCTCATCTACCTGACGCGGAACTTTTCCATAGAATGGTGCAGAAACAAGACCTGTTAAACTAGTGTAGAATTTATTGGCAGTTGGGGTATCGTTCAGAGCCGGTAGGATAGGCATTTTTGGCGGAATAGTTGGTGGTGCCTTTTGATATGCAAGGATTCCAGTTGTGGTGGTGTTGTCAAATCCTCCTGAAACGGTGGCTTTGTATGCACGTGATGCCATGTAATACAACGCTGGAGGCTGATTGGCGGTCAAAAGAACATCAACTGTTTGAGCTGAGCCGATTACTACAACATCGGTGGTATAAGGATTCGTGTATGAGGCATCAATTGCAACAACCGTGAATGTGTGTCCGGCTATCTTGAAAAAGAGATTGGTACTAAGTGCCGTGTTGATAATGCGGAGCAAATATGTTTTTCCTTGTTGAACGTTTATCTGGTACACTTCTGTTTCACGAGCATAAAATTGAAGGAAATAAAATAAGAACAAAAATTCGGGTATGAGCTTTATTCCTTCAATATACAAGAATTAGATAATATATAGTACTTACGGTTTGTTGAGCATGGATATAAAGCGCCAGGTAGGCCATTCATGGTATAAGCGTTAGATATATTGAATGGAGCTCCGGTAATCAATGATTGTTGCTCCATTTCAACAATGTTTCCTTTCCAATACTCTCCTGCAATAACATGATTGTGTTTGTTTAACATTAATAATGTTTATTTTTCAAATTTCAAGAGTATGCGTATCGAACATCGTAATATGATGAGAGGAATAATTAATACCTAAGAGAATAGGAAACTCTCCATCAGGCTTTCGGAATGGGTAGGAACGACCGTTGGGAGGACGAATGATGAGTGCCCCATGAACTGTTTCGCGCATGAAAGAAGAGTGTGCATGCCACCAAAGTGTTCCTTCTTGTTGTGTTATGTTAAACTTGTACGTATAGGTATTACCAGGCAATATGGGACATTGAGTCACATATTCCGGTCCGTCTGCCCATGGAGTCAACTTTTGAAATATTCCATGCCTGCATATGCAAATGAGATTTAGTCACCAAAATAAATCGCACACAATAGCAAGTAATACTTCAAACTTCCTAGAACTAGTAACATTCTACTAAAGAGTAAGGAATGAATTCTGTACACAGGTTTTATAAACTGAAGACAAGTATTTATTGTTTGAAAGAAAAGGTGCACTGTTGAAGGTCATTATGAGTACACAGAAAATATCAAATAATTATTCATAAATTCATACCAATGAATGCTGAGGTTGTAGGGTGAATTGTTAAGGACATGAACGACGAGGGTATCACCCTCATCTACAAAGATTGTAGGTCCGGGATAGGTTCCATTTACAACCGTGATCACGTTTTCTCACACAGACGCTTCGAATTCTTGATCATGCACCTGTTTGTGACCAAAGCGAAATCTTATATATTGTTCACTAACAATGCAAATACAGTGGAGGAAGAATAAATACACATGCAAATTAACAGGTAGGGCTAAAGCTTACATCAAATGTATACTCAACAACTTTTGCAGAAGCAAATGAGGAAGCAAGAAGAACCAAAGCGTATACGAACAATAACCGAGGATGTGCCATCTCGATGAATCAAACTGAAAAAGAGAGAAATATAACAAGTAGGGGTATTTGCAAGAAAATCAAAGAATAAAAGATGTTATTGAAGATCTTGGAAATTAATGTTTGGTGTGAGATATAACTTGTTCTCTTGCCCTCTATTTATACCTATAAATCTTTCGAGAGTGACCTATGGGAACAAACTGACTTTTCTCTGCCGCATAATATAATGGATCAAAGCTTATTAATTATTATATATAATAATTATATGATAAACGTCGTCAAAAACAATTACAAGTCAGACGTCGTCCATGGTATCATCCACCACTGAAATATGAATTCGCTTATGGAGTTGACGGATTCAAAAAAAAAAAAAACAATTAAATATATAAAAATTAATTGTGTACAAGCAGTTTACTATATACGCTATTGCAAGAAAGTCATCTCCGCGTTGTTTATTATTATTATTATTATTATTATTATTATTATTATTATTTTTTTTTTTTTTTTTTTTTATTTACATTTTCATCCATTGACCCAATGATCAACTTCCTTCTGCCCTATGCTTAAGGTATAATATGAACGTTTTTGGCTTTATTTTGCTATTACCTTTCTTCCCCTTCTGACCTAAAACCAGCTTCAATATATTCTAAAAGTCACGCTTAGGATATCAGGTCTACTATTTCTTCCCTACCCTATTTTATATTCCATATAACACAAGAATATGAACAAGAAAATTATAACACAAAACATATTGTAAGAAGGTTCATTTAAATGGAATGTATATGTATCATATACTTTTATAGTGACATATTAGGTCGATCATGTGGATTATGTGAATAAAAAGGTAAAGATAAAAGGAAGAGATGCATTTAATTTGATACAACATTTTTACCATCGATATATCATAGAAATTCCCTAAGAATATAAGACATTAATTACACTTCTAGCTATGAATCAAATGATTTGTAGCTATTTTTCACCTCCTGTGAGGCCAGTTAATAAAGTGATCATTTAAAAATAAAAAAAAATGTTTGATTTGTAGCTATCACGTCCAAGAAGTCGAGTCTTTTACAGGAAACAAACGTCCGACATGTAATCAATACATCATTTTGTACTATTAGCTAGTGTATTTATGTATGAGGGTCACTTTGGGGCCCTCATCGCGTTCTTTTAAATGTGAAGACGAAACCCAATGAAACCAATGCAACCCAAAACCCAAATCAACTAACTAAAAACCCAAACCAATTGAAACCCAAATTTTTGGGTTGGGTTTTAACCAACCAAAAACATTTTGGGTTGGTTTGGTTTTTTTTTTTTTTTTCCGGGTTGACCTAACCTAACCCGATATATATATACATATATACATATATATATCGGCCAACATTTTAAATACACATATATATATATATATATATATATATATATATATATATATATATATATATATATATATATATATATATGTATGTATGTATGTATGTATGTATATGTATGTATGCATTCCGTCCCCAAAGTAAAATGTTGTTATCATAGTCTTGATATCACTTCATTTTCGATTTTAGGTCTACAATTCTTGACCTTTCTTCAGAAAAAAGAAACCGCGTATGTATTTATGTATGACTATTGGTCTTTAATTATTATCTTTATATGTTGTTGGTTTGGTATATGTTGTTGGACTCTTAATTATCAAATTTTAACGCTTTCTTTCTTAACAAAATGGTTTCTGTAACGATTATTGTTATGAACATATGACAAGGAACTTGAATTTGGATATATACATGTGTGTGAATTTGATAGCACAAAAGTTTTATTATAGATGCATGTTTTATAGATGAAAACCCGAAACCCAACCCAAACCAACCCGAAACCAACCCGAACCAACCAAATGGGTTTTATAGTCATTTGGTTTGGTTTGGGTTAGTTTTTTCTTGAACCAACCCGACTTATACTATGTAAAAACCCAACCCAAGTCGACCCAACCCAACCCAAGCTCAGCCCTAGTTACTTTGGAGTGCAGATATTGACCTTTTGATTACTATGTATAATAACGGGCATATTTATGCTGTTATCTACTCGGCTAATGCCTTCCAATGGCGGTTCACGGGTTTTTATGGTAACCAGGTAATTAAGGAGAGGGAACACTCGTGGACTCTTTTACGGAGTTTGCATCATCGAATACAGTTACCTTGGCTTGTAGCTGCAGATTTCAACGAAGTGTTGCAAATGAGACGGCGAGACGGCCGCCTATTCCACAGATTTATGTATTCCAAATGCCTTGAAATATTGTAGTTTGACAGATCTTGGGTTTGTTAGGGTGCCGTATACATGTGGTGTATGGGGATGGATGGGGTTTGCACACATGTTCGACTGGATAGGGGGCCAATGTTGACTGGAGAGCTCTTTTTCCATGCCATACAGTTTATCATTTGCCCAGTTCGCGGTCGGATCATGTCCCTATTTTTATTTCTGTGGATAACCCTTTCCACAAGGGGCAGTGTAATTGGTCCCCTTGCCACGGTATGATCCTTTTTGGATCAAGGATCAAGACTTTACGAAGCTCTTTCAGTCCGCATGGCAGCAGGGCACTGTTGGGGGGCCCTCAGCTCTTGTTAATCATGTTATATGGGTTCGTAGAAACATAAATGCGTGGAGTTCACAACAACATGGAAATCTTGGCAAGCACATCTCTCGGAAAAAAAAACTACGTCTTTTACGTGAGTCTCCATCTTATACGATGCAAAGAAGATAGAATCTTGATTCAACAGATATCGGATTGCCAGACTATGGACGAGGAATATTGGCGACAACGAGGTAGCTAGGACCGAGTGGCTTACTTCTATGGATAAGAATACGAGTTATTTTCACCAAAGCTCAACGCGCAGCGGGTTTAAAATTTGATTCACATGCTGCACGGTGAGCATGGGGAACCGTAGATGGAACTATCGGATCTAGAAAGGGTTGCAGTGAATTATTTTTGGCATATTCACTTGTCCAAAGTTAACGGATAGCCAACAACAATACTTAGCAGAGCCGTTTTCGAGAGAGGAGGTTGTGGCCTCTTTAAAGCAGTTGCCTGGGAGAAAGTCGTTAGGGCTGGACGGGATGCATGTTGTTTTCTTGCAGAAGTACTGGAGCATTGTAGGAGAGAATGCTCTACAAGTGGTCTTGGCTGTTCTTAAATAATGAAGTAGAATTAGGGCAGCTAAACGTGACTTACATCACCCTTATCCGAAGGTGGCTACGCCCACGGTTATGACGGTGTTCAGGCCGGTAACGCTGTGTAACTCGATCTACAAGCTGATCTCCCGGGTGATCATTAACTGGCTAAGTAATGGCATTGATGTGTTGTTTCCTAGAAACCATATTGCTTTTATCTCAGGGAGGCTGATTACGGATAATGCAATCATGGCTTTTGAATCCTTCCATTCCTTGAAGACCAGAGTGCATGGATGCCACAACCATGCAGCACTGAAGTTGGATATGGAAAAATCATTTGATTGGGTGGAGTGGAAGTATATTTGGGAGATGATGGGGAGGATGCAGTTCCCACCTTTATTCTTGGGTTTAATTCGCAGATGTGTCACGTCAGCTTCATATAGGGTGTTGATAAATGGTAGGCCAAGCAAGCGAATATTTCAAACTAGAGGAATCAGACAGGGAGATCATTTACCGCCATTCATGTTTATCATTTGTGCGGAAGGCTTCACAACACTACTCAATGACTATGTCAACAGAGGGGGCCTTCGAGGCATACAAATTGAAAGAGAGTTGGTGGTTTCAGTTTCATAGTTCATGTTTGCGGTTGATTGTATGGTTTCTTTTGAGCTTCTGAATGGTGCAGTAGAGGCACTAGTGGATCTTTTCCTCAGGTATAGATCGCTCTCAGGTCAAGCTGTCAATTTTCAGAAGTCGAGTAAGTTTCTTTAAATGCCATCCTCATGGAGAGGCATGAGATCATCTCTGATTTGCTTCAGATGCCATTGGGAGACGGAACTGGAAAGTATTTGGGGTTTCCGTATTGGACATGGCGGAATTAGCACCAAGTGTTTGTATATCTAAAGGAGAAATTTGGAAGAAGTTGTCCGGGTGCAAGGACAAGCTACTATTGCCAGCAGGGAAAGATGTATTCATTAAGTCAGTCTCTAGACTATACCTATGTTCATCATGAAATGCTTCAAGGTTCTTGTTACTTTGGTCTGAGAATTAGAGAAGGAGATCTGGGGGTTCTTTTGGAGGGACACGGACAATAAACGGAAGGTGCATTGGAAAAATTGGGAGGCTTGTTGTCTACCTAAAAATTTGAGGGGGGGCTTGGCTTTCGGGACTTGGAGTGATTTAATTTAGCACTGTTGGGAAAGAAGGCTTAGAGGCTTATACAATTCCTTGCTTCTTTAGCGGCACAGGTTCTGTGCGGCAAAGACTTTGATGACAGTACTTTTCTAGCAGCTCGCTTAGGGACGAGGCCATCCTACATGTGGCGAAGTATTCTGGAAGGCCTGGACTTGATGATCAATGGGATGAGGTGGTGTGTGGGGGATTGTGATTGGGTTTTTGTCTTCCATGATGCTTGGACAGTACGGTAGTCATCGTTCTGAATACCATTTGCAGGGCATGAGCTTCCAACGGATGTGAAAGTGACAAACTTATTCCTTCCTCGTATACAGTCTTGAGGTGCCCCCTGTATTAAGGAGTTGTTTAAGCCATGGGAGAGTGATGTGATTTGGCTACCCTTATAGCCCTGGTAATCATCCGGATGCTGGATTTGGAATTATACATAAATGGGTTTACACGGTGAAGTCTACCTACTTCATGGCACTTTCACTTTATCGGCCTTCTCTCATGGTCTTGTGACCATGATCAACGGGTTTGGAAGGTGTGTCGGCAGGTTTCTGTGCATCCATGTATTCAACATTTTTTATTGTTATGCCTTCATGATTGCCTGGCCATTGGATAGGGCTTGTTGCAGCTTGAAAAGCGGGATGGTGTGTTCTTGGCTTGTGGGAAACGGTTGAGACGTTGAAGCATTGTTTATTTGATTATGATCTGGCGGAGAGAATTCGGGAAGCATCGCCTTTTAGGTAGATGGTGTGGGCTCATCCCTCATCCTCTTTTGAGGATCTCTTTATGCGTTTGATTGAAGAGTGAGGAATGGAGGGGTGTGCAGTTTGCATGGTCTTGTGGGGGTATTTAGAAGTCGAGGTGCTCTGCTGTCTTTGAGGGTCAACCGGTTCAAGTCTCAACGGTTTATGCATACGCTAGAATTGCGGTAGGAGAGTATGTGGAGGCGTTGGGGCATTTAGGGCCCAGGGGCCAAGGCATCAGTACCGGGACAGGTGGGAGAAACCACCACGTGGGACAATAAAATGCAATGTGGATGTGTCGAGGGTGAAGATATGGGCAGGGGTTGGTCTCATCTATAGGGATAGTCAGGGCGCCAATGTGGCCTTTTATGTATACCACTTTGACCCAGGGGAGGTGGTTGATCTTATGGAGTTGGGAGCTACATTATATACTTGGCTTTGGTGGAAGCGGAACATTTGGGCATTCAGATTTTTGAAGTGAAGAGTGAATGTTCGGCTAGTGTCCAACGCCTTTCTCGATCTGTGGAGGATGTCACTCTGTTTGGTTGCTTGACACGGGCCTTCTTGGCTCGTCGCTTTAGGTTTACTTCGGTTGGTTTTTCATTTATTCAACGCTCCGGGAATGTCCTAGCGCATCTTTTGGTACGTCACGCCCTTTTGATACCTCATGTTTTTTTCCTGGGGTACGTACCTCTCCCCCAATGGATGATGTCTCTGCCTGTTTGGCGGATTTAGGTAATAAATGGTTTTTTCTTCAAAATAATAATAATAATAATAATAATAATAATAATAATAATAATAATAATAATAATAATAATAATAATAATAGAAAAGAAGCTATGATGTGGCTAACTCTCCCTCCTAGGACACGACTCCCCTTTTGGGTTTCCAGCATCAACTCCAGTAGATCGGCCTTTATCTGATAAATCACGCTAACCCTATGATACGGCTAACAAACCTCGAGTTTGAAATCATTAACTCACTAACGATTCCCGGGTTTGAAATCATCAACTCGATAACAACCCCGGGATTGAAATCAACAAGTTGTCAGTATTTATTTTTCGGTAATATATTATTTATTTAAAGGTTGTGGATGACTGTTTTTAATCTAAAATGGAAAAAAAAAAGATAGTGGTTGAGAAGGACAAAAACACGCATGTTACTACATGTGGTTGTAGCAACATGTAGTAACATATGTAGTAACATGCGCGTTTTTGTTCTTCTCAACCACCATCTTTTTTACTTGTTTTTTTCCCATTTTGTATATTATTTTGTCTTCTAAATTCGTGACTTTATATTATTAGATTTTATTTGATAGTGTCAAAAAAATGAATTCACGATTAATTGAATTTTTATATACATATATTGAATATTTATAGTAAAAAATAAGAAAAATTATTTAAAGTTTTAGTGTATTTAAAAATATTACTTTAATTAAAAAAATTGATTTAATGCGGCAACAATGGAGTCGCAATAAATACAAAGTTTTATAGATGTTTTTTTGAAAGGATATAAAAAAGATTATTAGAAAACAAATTTTTTTAAAAAAATAATGGACAGGTACAGTTGCGCAAAAAAATCCTCACGGAAGACGAAGAGTAAAGTTAAGCCTTTGCAAGAAAGCACCCAGTCGTCGCGAAAAAATCATGTCTCGCTCAAAAATCCCCCCTTTCTTTCAATTTGGACTGGTGTCGTGACAAAACAATAACCCCTATTGTCGCAAAAAATCTCCCCGCCAAAATTTTCAACCAAATTTTTTATTATCAAAGTTTGACTTTTTCTCGGATATTTTAATGTGACGACGTGTCGTCGCCAAAAATGCATAAACGACAACTCGTTGTCGTCGCCTTGGATCTCGTCTTAAAAAACCCTATTTCTTGTAGTGCAATATATCCTTCCGTCAATTGAGATATGCAAGAAACATTGTCTTCATAAAATACAGTTGAATGATTTTCTTTCTACGTGATAGTAGTCAATGTCTCAATGAATAAACGTCTGAATTGATTGTTTTGATCTGAGTTGTATAACGTATATGTCATTAGTATAAACTTTGCTAAAAAAAACACAGTGGAAAAAGTAGACAAAAAAAGAAGTTAATCCGCATATGCGCGCGTTTTTATATGTTATCTGGCTGCATCTTTAATTACCTTTTAACTAAGAAACCCTATGGGAAAAAAAGTTAATCAAAAGGAAAAAAGTATAAACATTGGTCTTTAGGGTCTAAATCCTCAAAATAATTTTGAAGTCCTCGCTCCCTTTGACGACAACAGACTTTCAAATGTATGCAATCCAGTAGATAAACGCATTTCTCCAAAATAGATGTGACAAAGATCTTAGTGATTGAATCTGCTATCAAAGTGTTCCTTATTGTTGTGTTATGTTAAAATTTTACGAATAAGTATTACCTGAAAATATATGACATTGAGCCACATGTTCATGGCCGGCCCTATGCTAAGGCCCGCGAGACCCGGGTCTTAAGCCCATCGGTGTCGGAGGGCCCAATGGTACATGTTTCGCTAAAAGAAAAAAAAAAATCGTGTAGATTTAATCCGATCAACCTAATATAATATGTTAACTTTCTTTTTTGATAAATGCCCTTTTTTTTTTACTCTAATTGATAAAGGCCCCAGTAAAAAAATTTACCCAAAAAAAAATAGACATACAAACAAGTTTTATTAATTTTTTGCATTTACGGAAGTTAAAAACGCGATAAGTGTTGGAAAAAATGTAGTACTTAGGATTTGACAGAGAATTAGAAACTCCAAGGCACGTTAATAATGTTGTCTTTTAAGAGATGTTTCGTTCCATACGATTTGTCACTAAGAGATCAAATGAAAATCTCTTTCAGGATACAATGGGGATGTTTGATTCAACAGTGACTTGTTTGAATCAAACCCGAGGACACTCAAAGTTTTGCTGATGATGTTGTCAAACTTATGAATTTTCGTCTGCATACTTATGCCTTTTATTGGTTGCATGTACCCCATAAACGAATGGAGGTACTCCTTGCACGAAAGGGTAGGGTTGTCACTATTCACCGGATGAAAGCATGCAACTCTTACACGAAAGGGTAAATACATATCAGTTCAAAAATGCATGTATCTGAAAATCCGAAAATGCATATCCCTTCATGAACTGATGCATGCATTATCAGGTCGAATCCCGTTTCGTTGCGATAATATTAATTCGTACGGCAACTCGTATGCAAACGATAACCAAAATATTTATTTATGAAAAAATATCTAACAATAAGTATGTTTAAAAAAAAAAAAACAATTTCAACTAAAAGGCCCAATTCGGGGACTTGGTCATAAGCCCAATAAAAATGAGGGCCGGCCCTGCACATGTTCCGGTCTGTCTGTCAACGGAGTGAATTTTTGAAATATTCCCTGCATGCATATGCAAATGAGATCATTGACGTTCGCATTGAATCACCAAAATATATCTCACACAATAACAAGTAAATACTTCAAATTCATAGAACATCGAACAACGTACATTGGATACTGGTTATGGATCTTATATTTGTACAAATATGAATGCACTAAGAATGGATAGTGATATTGAGAAATGAAAAGTTGACCTCACGCGTTGAGAATGGAGCTAAGGTAGATGTACTAGCCATAGGAATTTACTTATTTTATTGCACGCTAGGCTAGTACTAGAACTGAATAATTATTATTTCATTCTTGCTTCTTCAAAAAGTATTATTTCTGTTTTTCATTGAATGTAGAAGGTTACTCCTTATCTTTTAAGAATAAATGTTTACTTTTTTATGTGATGAATATTTTATGGAACAGATACACTAAACAATGGAATCTTTTTTTGTGTGCTAAAAACAGTTTACATAAAATGGATATAAAATCAACAGTTTACTAAACAATGGAATCTACATATTAGATATAAAATCAAAAATTCTGAATGGAAGAAAGATAATGTTGATAATCTGAATAAATCCTACTCATGACATTGTTGTCTTGGCCATATAAATAAAAATTGCATTTCCAAACTCCATCAAGAGAGATTATTGGATCATATTGATTATGAATCATATGATACATGTGAGTATTTTTTACTTGGGAAGGTGACTAAATCTCCATTCATTGGTAAATGGATTAGATCAAATGAATTGTTAAAACTCATACATACAGATGTTTATGGGCCTATGAAAATTCAAGCAGAAGGGGACAAATTTTTTCCATCACCATCATTGATGGCCATCAGGGCCGGCCCACCATGAATGCGATGGAGCCGGTAGTCTTAGGCCCAACGGTGTCCGGGGGCCCAACATTATATATTTCGATAATATACGTAATATTGAACAATTACAGATTATATATATTGTATGTCCTTATAAAACTAAGTTTTGCTCCATCTGAAATGGTAAGATGCATGTTCTTTCTCTGTGTAGGCTTGTGTTCGATCCTCACTTGCCTCTTTTTTTTTTATCTTATTTGCTATTCAATTTCATTATTATCATTTTCTTTTAATATTAATCATAACTATTCTTTTACTTATTCTTCACTATTTTTTTATTTTTTTTAATCTTATTTGCTTTTCATTTTTTATTTTTATCCTTTTGTTTTAATATTAATCATAACTACTCCTTTACTTATTCTTTTTGTACAAACTATACAACACTTTTAATAATACAAGTCGATGTTTAACAAGTATAATCATAGTCATCATATTAATCTTTAATCTTTACTTATTTTCTTAATCTTCTTTCCTTGTGTAGCTGTATAACACTTGTTTAGCATTTTTTTTAATAATACAAGTCTATGTTTAACAAGTATAATCATAGCCCTCCTATTAATCTTTAGCATTTTTTAAAAAAAAATTACTCGAATCGATAAAGGCCCAAAAAAATTTACTTGGCCTAATTCGAATCGATAAGTATGAAAGTTCAAACTAAAAGGCTTAATTCGACGACTTGGCCTTAGGCCCAAAAAATGTCAGGGCCGGCCTTGATGACCGTTTTCGTTCTGGTTATGTATATTTGATCAGGTATAAATATAAATCATTTGAAAGGTTCAAGGAATTCAAAAGCAAGAGTGAGGAATACTATGAAACAAAATTAATTAAGACCATTCAACCTAATCGAGATGGTGAGTACCTAGATGGAGAGTTTCAACATTATATAAACAAAATAGAATTCTCCCTGAATGGACCCTTCTAAGAACACATAAGATGAATGAAGTGTCTGAAAGGAGAAATTGTACTTTGTTAGACATGGTGAAGTACATGATGAGTCATGTGACTCCCCCAATTTTTGGGAACATGCCATTGAAATTGCGTCATGCAAACTTAACCATGTTGCATGAAAGAAAGTTGATTCAACACCATACAAAGTGTGGTATAAGATGAAACCAAGTATATAAACAAAATAGAATTCTCCCTGAATGGACCCTTCTAAGAACACATAAGATGAATGAAGTGTCTGAAAGGAGAAATTGTACTTTGTTAGACCCTGCATGAAATAACATTATATAAATAAAATAGAATTCTCCCTGAATGGACCCTTCTAAGAACACATAAGATGAATGAAGTGTCTGAAAGGAGAAATTGTACTTTGTTAGACATGGTGAAGTACATGATGAGTGATGCACGTAGATCAAGTAGTAATTAAAATACTTGACCACCATAAACCAATACTAGCAAGAGGACTAGGTCCATCGTAGTATAGCTATAGCGAATCAAGGTCGATCCCACAGGGAACCAATTGTGGGTCATTTATATACAAACAATTAATCATTCATGTCAAGGACACAAAGCGGTCTACGACCAACGAAGTACAAGGAAAAGTAAAGGACACGACTCGACACAACACATAAACAACGTAATTAACCTCCCCAATTATCATGTTATCGCCTGGATCTGTAGATTCTATATAATTAAGCTAGACTCGACAACTATTAATCCGATTCGTATTTCTTTTATATTGGCTACGGAGTCATCCCCAGACTAGATCTAGCTCGGGTAGGCCATCCAGATCACTATGCTACATCACGTGACTTCGCTTTTTCGCCCTCATCTCATATATGACTTGCACGCTTACAAAACTAGGGATGCCGATATTAACCGTATTCCTCACCTAGGCAACATTCCTTTTTTCAGCGCATTTCCTGAGACGATCGCATCGATCTCTGTCCCATTAACAATTACTTGGGCGGTCTCATGTTAATCTACGATTTACGATAACTAGTGTGCATGCAATTCCCGAATATAGAATGTATCTAGATCTCACTGAAAGTCCCGGAAGATCAATTCATGAGCCGACCTAGAGTCCTATACTGGTATTTCCTAATAATACGCTAATTAAAACAGACGAGCAACGTGAGCCGTAGCCATACCTACTAAGATAAGAAATTCTAAATGGACAATCACACCATAAAGACGTGGCTAGATTGACGCGCGAAAAACTAAATCTTAGCGTTTACATACGTAACGGATAAAATAGAGATTCATAAAGCAATTATATAGATCTACTAAAAACACGGTTGTTGATCATACCAAAGTCATCTATAGGTCACCGGATAACAGATCTCGGGCGTGTGGATCCTTATAGACAAGGAATCCCCACCGCCTCATATCGTATCCTTAGATCTACATCGTTCGTGTGAAGAACGAACAACCTCAAACAATAAACAATAATTGGGGCTTAATTACAAAGAACTAAGAACAAATAAATACAAGAACTTACATTATTGCAGCATCTTGCATAAAAACTGCTTCTAAGCTTAAATCAAGATTTTATTATAAACTGAGAAGTGTAAAAAATGTATTGTGTAAAGAAGTGTGTAAAAGGCGTGTATAACATGCCTTTATTTATAGGGGTTCAAGCTAATTAAGAGATATACATTAAAATGTCGAAACAAATAAGAGATAACTCTCGGCCGATCTCCAAAATAAGATGAAAAATGCGCCCCCTCTTATGCGTCCTTATGGTTGGCGCCAACTCTTCTTACTCCTCTTTTCATGCTTATCCGATCTTTATCTTGAATTTCCTTTGATTTATCTTGAGAATTAATTCTTCCATTTTGTATTTATCCTCCATAATTATCCAAATCTGCAAAATAGATATTTATCCCAAAATAAATCATATTTAAATAAAACGGATAAATATAATAAAACGGATAAATACCGATTTATATAATAAAACGGATAATCACCAAATTATATCTTATAAAATGGATAAATACCAAATTATATTTTATAAATCACAAAACATTAAATAATACATATAAACATGTGATTTAATATAAAATACATATTATTAATCCCGATTTAAGGTCAACGTTGATGACTTTTACGGGTATAATTTGACCGTCATCAACTACTTCCCCACTTAGACTTTGATCGTCCCGAGCAAAGCATCAATAAGTCATTCCCAAGAAAACAATTGTCATGGTCAAATCATACTTATGCGAAAGCTCGAGTCAACTCATACCATCATGCTCATAAGATATCCATTATTCACTACTCTCTGTGAACCAAGTGATGTGTGCATGTGCATTCGGCTTTATATAATCGAAGCAAGATTAAAGTTTATGCTAACTTCGTAATCTCAACCTACCAACATCAAGATTCCCACTTCTTAAGCCTCGCAATGGTTAAAGCACTAGAACAATAAGCAAGAGCGTATCTATAGTGTTTTTGGACTTGGAGACCGAGTACTACTCAAAGCCTCTTAAAGAGTTGAATATTCTTCTCATATCTTCATATTTTTCAAATACTATCAATCTCAAGGAAGAAAACTTTTTGAGTATCCCCTATCTTAGATCATGCATAGCATTGAATATTACCACAAGCGCGGGCTACTTTGGTAATGTTACTACAAGCCCAATGTTTAACGCTTTGTCAAAACACGTATAATTCTCAAGCTTATTACTCCGCTTTGATGGCCAGAAGATAGGAATACATCAGCAGATAAATATCGACACTAAGTCTACATAACCAATCATCTACGCAATGTACACATAATTCTTCTTAGTTATTATAATTTGCGCGGTATTCGTCGATTCAAATTGAGTAATCGAATAATAAATAACTACTTGCAACAATCGGCATGAATATCTTTAAATTTACATTCACATAAGTATAAAATGATCACGTACTCATGCAACTTGGTTCCTTCCCTATCAATTCTTAGCTAGGAACTCACAATTCTAAGGGTACGAGATAAATAATATGGCATTTATTCAATTTTTTTCAATTTTTTTCACCGTTTCATTCAATTTTCAATTATAGCATCATGGCTAAGTCTCCTACCCCCCACTTAAACTTGGCGTTGTCCCCAATGACAAATAAAAAAGAGAATTTAAGAAAAAGACTTAGCTCTGGAAACGGCTCTCAAGTAAATGCAGATCATCGGAGTAATCGAAGCACGTCGGGGAGAAGCAAGTGAAACCTGTTCAAGCAAACCAAACAGAAACTCCACGAAACCGTTAATAACACGTCGATGGAAGATATAAAATAATGTGGCAATAATTAGATATAAAATATCCAAAAACAAATTAAGCCACTTTATTCCATACAACCAATGACAAGGAAAACCAAAGAGTTAAAACTACTCGTTCAGGCGCAAAAAGAAAAATACTAAATAGAAAGAAAGATAAACAATCAACAAAAGATTATAGTCTTCATCGAAATCCTCCACCACAAAAAATATACTTAAAACCGGGTGGAGAAGACAAAGATCAAAAAGCATTTCCCCATGTGTGAAAACACGAGGTTTACCGGATTGATAAGGTATTTTAATCCAAAGATAAAAGAGAAACTTGGTAAGGTATAATGATTGGATCGATGTGATAATCTTAGAACAAAACTTATCATCTCGAAATGCCGGAATAGGCGTAAAAGTGTGAAATTTAAAACTTCCGTAGAAAGATAAGTTGTATTTTGATCGAACCAAAACTTTTAAAATCTAGCTAGGGCCTGAGCTACACGTACCCCAGCTAGGATCACGAAAACCAAAATGATAAAAGATAATCAAGAAAACTTAGCAATATTTCAAATTCCATAACACAAGGGTATAATGTAAACAAAATGGAGGTTTAGAGTGTGTTGGGTTTAGAAAAAGATATACATAAGGATGGTGAGAAAAGATAAAGGGTGGGTAAGAAATTGCGTTTATGGGTGGGTATTGGTTAAGGGATTGGGTTAGGGTGGGAGAGTGAAATAGATGGAAAGAAAGAGAGGGATGAAAGAATGGTTACAAATGTGAACTGTTGGGCTAGATTGGTGAGAGAATAGAAAGGTTGAAGGGTGAAAAGGTACAAAGGAAAGGATAAGGATAGTTGCAGAACGAATTGCACACAACTTTGGATTTTCACTCGGATCGCCATTCTAAAAAGTTTTGGTAGTTGACCAAAATTGTTCTTGTTCGCACCAATCATTCTCTCTGTTACATTTCCGAGAATTCTCAAGCTCTCTTAATGATTCCATCTTAAGGTTGATTGCTAAATTTCCTTTTCTTTAGCAATTTCTCGACTCTCCTACGGAACTCTATTTCACGTGGCCTATATTGAGTAAAAAAGTTTTGCACATCCTTAGCCTAATGGCCATCGGAACACGGCAAAATAAAAAACCTCAACATATGTCACGTTACTCTTATTTGACTCAAAGAAAACAAAACCTAAAATCCTAAGGGTTTTAAAGAAGTAGTTCTGAGTTTAAAGTCCTCACTTTCGACTTTCCAAAAGTTATCCTTGTCGCTTATCCTTCTTGGTTCGCTAGATGTTGACCCTTTGAGCACTATATGAGGTGGGCTCAAATCGCTTTTGTGGATTAATATCCTTCCTTGGTTGTGAGACCTAGAAACGACATTTATCCATACCATTTATACAAAGCTCTTACCTCGGCTCACGCTTTAGGAATTAGTGAATTCTTAGGAGATTTAGTCCTAGGGACTTATTTTAATAACATCCTCTATAATGTCGTGTCATTATGCTCTCTCAAAACTCAACGCCTTCTTTAGATTGTGAATGCTTAACTACACAAATTGTTGCTCCTGTGGGCCACTAGAAGCAATCTCATGCATAGGACAATGAAATTTTGACAGAACTACGAGGAACTCTTTGTTCACTGCTTCCATTCAACAACTACATGTTTCTCTACACCCTCTAGATGAGACAGATTTGGGGCAGAACCTTCAACACTAATAAAATTAATCTTACAAACCAACTCCGGGCTAAGATTCATACTCAGGTTCATGTAAAGACTAACTTATGTTCAAAAAAATAGTACCTTGCCTTCAACATTATACCACGAATAATTCGAACCTTAAAAAATTCGGAGCCATCTTGGTGCTTTAAAGGTATTGCTTCCATCGTTTTTCCCATCGCAGATTCGTAGCTCCACATGTTGTTTGGTTATTTTTCAGCGCCCACTAAAATTATCGACTCGGATTATTATTTCCTGGTTTCTACAAACAGAAAAAGAACAAACGGACCGTAGGATCGATTTTAACATGGTTTCCCATGCTGCTATCAGACCTACGGATTAAACATACGGAGATAAACAGACACGCGAAGTCTTTTACACAGAGCAGATAACCAGAGGGACTCAAAAACGAAAAAAATAGACTCTAAAACATAAAACTTAACATGAATAAAAAAATTATTTATATATAAAATTGACCGTTGGTTCCCCGGCAACGGCGCCAAAAACTTGATGCACGTAGATCAAGTAGTAATTAAAATACTTGACCACCATAAACCAATACTAGCAAGAGGACTAGGTCCATCGTAGTATAGCTATAGCGAATCAAGGTCGATCCCACAGGGAACCAATTGTGGGTCATTTATATACAAACAATTAATCATTCATGTCAAGGACACAAAGCGGTCTACGACCAACGAAGTACAAGGAAAAGTAAAGGACACGACTCGACACAACACATAAACAACGTAATTAACCTCCCCAATTATCATGTTATCGTCTGGATCTAGAGATTCTATATAATTAAGCTAGACTCGACAACTATTAATCCGATTCGTATTTCTTTTATATTGGCTACGGGAGTCATCCCCTAGACTAGATCTAGCTCCGGGTAGGCCATCCAGATCACTATGCTACATCACGTGACTTCGCTTTTTCGGCCTCCATCTCATATGACTTGCACGCTTACAAAACTAGGGATGCCGATATTAACCGTATTCCTCACCTAGGCAACATTCCTTTTCAGGCGTATTTCCTAGACGATCGCATCGATCTACGTCCCCATTAACAATTACTTGGGCGGTCTCATGTTAATCTACGATTTACGTATAACTAGGTGCATGCAATTCCCGAATATAGAACAGATCTAGATCTCGCTGAAAGTCCCGGAAGATCAATTCATGAGCCGACCTAGGAGTCCTATACTGGTATTTCCTAATAATACGCTAATTAAAACAGACGAGCAACGTAGCCGTAGCCATACCTACTAAGATAAGAAATTCTAAATGGACAATCACACCATAAAGACGTGGCTAGATTGACGCGGCGAAAAACTAAATCTTAGCGTTTCTACATACGTAACGGATAAAATAGAGATTCATAAAGCAATTATATAGATCTACTAAAAACACGGTTGTTGATCATACCAAAGTCATCTATAGGTCACCGGATAACAGATCTGGACGTGTGGATCCTTATAGACAAGGAATCCCCACTGCCTCATATCGTATCCTTAGATCTACATCGTTCGGTGAAGAACGAACAACCTCAAACAATAAACAATAATTGGGGCTTAATTACAAAGAACTAAGAACAAATAAATACAAGAACTTACATTATTGCAGATCTTGCATAAAAACTGCTCTAAGCGAAACTGAAGATTTTATTATAAACTGAGAAGTGTAAAAAATGTATTGTGTAAAGAAGTGTGTAAAAGGCGTGTATAACATGCCTTTATTTATAGGGGTTCAAGCTAATTAAGAGATATACATTAAAATGTCGAAACAAATAAGAGATAACTCTCGGCCGATCTCCAAAATAAGATGAAAAATGCGCCCCCCCTCTTATGCGTCCCTATGGTTGGCGCCAACTCTTCTTACTCCTCTTTTCATGCTTATCCGATCTTTATCTTGAATTTCCTTTGATTTATCTTGAGAATTAATTCTTCCATTTTGTATTTATCCTCCATAATTATCCAAATCTGCAAAATAGATATTTATCCCAAAATAAATCATATTTAAATAAAACGGATAAATATAATAAAAACGGATAAATACCGATTTATATAATAAAAACGGATAATCACCAAATTATATCTTATAAAATGGATAAATACCAAATTATATTTTATAAATCACAAAACATTAAATAATACATATAAACATGTGATTTAATATAAAATACATATTATTAATCCCGATTTAAGGTCAACGTTGATGACTTTTACGGGTATAATTTGACCGTCATCAATGAGTCATGTGACTCCCCCAATTTTTGGGAACATGCCATTGAAATTGCGTCATGCAAACTTAACCATGTTGCATGAAAGAAAGTTGATTCAACACCATACAAAGTGTGGTATCAGATGAAACCAAGTATAGCTCATCTTAAGCCCTAGAAACTTATGTGAAATGGGAAATGGCATATAAGCTTGATGCAAGATCTTAAAAATGCGAATTTGTGGGATATCCTAAGAAAACCAAAGGATGCCAATTTAACAACCCTAAAGATAAAAGTGTTTATCTTTAGAACTCGTCACTTTTTGAAGAAATAGTTCCTTCTAGAAAGAAACAGTGTAAGATTGATATGGAAGAAGTTCAAGATGTTGAAATAGTGTCCTAAACCCAATCGGGTTGGACCGGATCCGACTGGGTCGGATCATTTCTACTATTTCTTTATAATTATACATATATTATAAATAGCTTTTCTGTTATCATATATTTGTTCTTTTAAAGAACCAATTATGAATTGTTATATGATAACGTCCTTAGTAATAAATTGTGATAGAGAAACCTTGATAGGCGATTATGGTTGATAAGATCTCTAATCAATTTAATAAGTTTGATACTTAAATGTCTCTAGGCTTATGTACTATTAAACAAGGCATTGATAGTACAAACATGCTAGCACGTATTAGATGTCTTATGTCTTTAAGGGCAGGGATAGATCTCGTCTATCGAAGTGTAGAGACACTTGGACTATATGTGGACGTGTATTAGAGAATATGTACGTTAGACTGACCCAATTACACTGTTAAGTGTCACACTATGTGACGGTTGTGTAATTATCCTTAGGACCGGAGTCTATATGACATCACGGTGTGGATTGTCATGCTCTGACACTATTGAGGTTTCCCCTAGCCATGGGGCGATCATGTGGTAGTGATTGGTGTTGAAATACTTTCCTAAACCCAATCGGGTTGGACCGGATCCGACCGGGTCGGATCATTTCTACTATTTCTTTATGTTCATACATATAATAAATGGCTATTCTGTTGTCATATATTTGTTCTTTTAAAGAATCAATTATGAATTGTTATATGATAACGTCTATAGTATAAACTGTGATAGAGAAACCATGATAGGTGATTATGGTTGATGAGATCTCTAATCACTTTAATAAGTGTGTTACTTAAATGCCTCTAGGCTTATGTACTATTAAACAGGGCATTGATAGTACAAACATGCTAGCACGTATTAAATGTCTTCTGCCTTTAAGGGCAGGGATAAATCTCATCTATTGAAGTGTAGAGACACTTGGACTGTACGTGGACGTGTATTAGAGAATGCGTTCGTTAGACTTTCCCACTTACATTGTAAAGTGTCACACTATGTGACGGTTGTGTAATTATCCTTAGGACCGGAGTCTACATGGCATCACGGTGTGGATTGTCATGCTTTAAAACTATTGAGGTTTGCCCTAGCCATGGGGCGATCATGCGGTAGTGATTAGGTGTGATACTAAAGTATACGGAGTATACATGCATGTTTGGTCATCCGGGAATCGCATACCCTATCAGTATGGGTGAATATCCAAAAGGGCCTTCTTATAAGGAATGTCTTACTCTCGTAAATCTTTGCAATGTGGGAGTAAATATGTTTCTTCGAGAGAGGATGATATCCAGATTATAAGATACGGTCGTAGATGTTTGACACTCTATGTACGACCGTATGGATATTATTACAGCGATATAGGATTCTATTTACACGGTAACTGTTTCACATGAAAAGTAGTAGTCATTGCATTTAACTCTTACGATGATTGGGGGTCACGGTGTGTTGCTAGACGCTATCACGTGATCGTTAGGTATGAAAGGCATTTTCGTAATTTGGACTTTGTGCTTGCGGCCAACATATTCGGAAGCCTATCAGGTCACACACATAAGAACATCAAGTCGGATTAAAATGTGGTTATAGTTGATAACTAAATAAGGAAAGAATTTGTCTCATAATATAAAGGTTATATATAGTGGTAAATTAATATGGTGGTATTTATTTATGATGAATAAATATTATGCAAGATATTAATTATGTTGATTAACTATATATATATATATATATATATATATATATATATATATATATATGATTTACATTTATTTTGCAAATTAATTAATCATAGCATTATATTAATTCAAGAATATTCCGGATGCCAATATTTGGCATAAAGGGGCGCCACTTCTATGTGTATTAGATACACTTGGATTCTGCAATTTGATTAAAGATATTACCATTTCTTAATATTGGATATTAATTGATTTTTGAAAATGTTGGTCCCTTGAAAAGGCTTTGGTTAAGTTTAGAGGGGGGAATAAATTTAACACTTAAAACTTTTGGAGTTAACAAACTCAAGAACTTCAAAGAAATCTTGATTGCTCGATAGTCTGGCCGACACTCGATGTCTGTGACTATTGACTTTACTGAATTTGTTGCAGCGAAATATAATTAATTTAAGCCTTATTACTTGTTGTTAAAATATGATACCAAGTATTAGATACTCAGTAGTGTATAAGTGTGATTCAGTTGCTAGTTCAGTAGGATGATGTGCTAAATGTACTTATGCAGAATGTAAGTGCAGAAAGTAAGTAGGCAATTTTTATAGTGGTTCCAGGTGGTGTAATCCTGCCAGTCCACTCTTCTTCTGTGATGTTGGAGGTAATTCACTAGAGATTCTTGAGGTAGCAGTTACATGATGACGGTCAAGTTATAAAAATAACTCGATACCTAAATAACCAACTAGCAAGAGAACTAGGTTCAATCGTAGTATAGCTAGATAGAGTCGAGGTCGATCCCACAGAGACTCGGCTTAAACAAGTACAACGTTATTAAACTAAAAATAGATTAGAGGGCGGTCTACGACCAACTATAACGTAGAAATAAAGGTTGACACGATAGAAAACACAAAGACTAACAATACGACAAGAGACACTAAAACACTTATTTTTAAGGTTTTATAAGACTCTAACAAACGGTATTGATTACGCTAGTAGTAGAAATTACTCCCCATATATGCATATCTAAGCCGAGACGAGAAAGACATTAAAGTTCATTATATTTTGGCTACGGGAGCCATCCCCTAAATCGATCTAATTCGTGAACGGATAGAAGATCCCTATGCTTAATTACTTAATCCTTCCTTGGACAGATAGAACATCATATAACAAGCATGCTATACCAAACTAGGGATGCCGATCTAAAATCGTCACCTCGTCTAAGCAACCACCGTGGACAGGTTGGCACACCTCCTAAACAATCGGCTAACTAATGTCCTAGTAACATGACAATTTTCACAATATATCATATTAATTTACGAGAACGATGCAACAAATTGGCCAGATCTATTACATTTTTATATGAAAAACAGAAAGCACGACGTAGCCGAAGTCGTTCACAAAAAATTACTAGAATCTTGATGGCTAGATCTAACCATATAGACCGTGGTAGATCTAGACCGGTGACTCTAGAATTTGCTCGTAAAACGCCTTCGTACGACTTAGATCTACATGAATATGGGTTTGTTAATTAACTACATCACGAAATCAATACACAAACGACTACTCCATAACGAAATAAAATAGATCTACGAATAAAAACGACATATTTGGATAGACATTACCCTCGTAGACGGAGGGTCCTCTGATCCTTCAATGCAATCTCTAATCGATGAATCCATCGCCTCCGTGATGAAGCAACATAATATAAAATAAAAAGAAAACTAAAACTTAAAATCTCAAATTGTATAAATTGTCTTGTGTTGTAATGGTGTGTCTTCTCAATTTCGTAGCTGCTGCTTATATAGGGGTTGTAGCCGACATAAGAAGGATCCAGAAGATAGAGACGCGTTAATCTGATTAGGCTCGGGTGACCGAACAGTTACGCTCGGTCGACCGAATGGCATGGCTCGGTCGACCGAGCCTCCCACTTTACGCGTTTTCAATTTCGCTTCGTCTGACTTGTTCCCCACTTCACTCTTCTATGCTGATCTGATTTGTCTCTTCATTAATGCTCCGATTTTCTTCCTTATTTATCTTGAGATTTCCCGATTGCATGACAATTATCCTCCCGATTTATCATGATCTACAAAATCAGCATTTATCGCACAATAAATTGGTCTTTAATAATAAAAATAGATAAATACCAAAAATCATATTAATAATCACTTAACATTAAATAATAAATATAAACACATGATTTAATATGAAATATATATAATTAACTCTGATTTAAGGTTAGAATTGATGACATAAGTGGGTATATTTTAACTGTCATCAAAATGCCCCCCACTTAAACTTTGCTTCGTCCCGAACAAAGCATCAATAAGTCATTCCCCAAGACAACATTTTCCGTGGTCATCTCATACTTACACAAGAAACTCGAGTCAACTCATACCAGTCATGCTCATAAGATAAGCATTATTCACTACTTGCTATGAATCTAAGTGATTGTGTGCATGTGCATTGGTTTTATATAAATGTAGCAAGATTAGAGTTTATGCAGACTTCATATCAAAATTCACCAACATCAGCATTCATACTTCTTATGCCTCGCAATGGTTAAAGCACTAGAACAATAAGGAAGAGCGTATCTATAGGGATTTTGGACTTGGAGACCGAGTACTACTCAAAGCCTCTAAAAACTTGAACTTTTTCAATTTTTCATATTTTTCAAATACTACCAATCTCAAGGAAGAAAACTCTTTCTTTTTACGAGTATCCCCCTATCTTAGATCATACATAGTATCGAATATTACCACAAGCGCGGGGCTACTTTGGTAATGTTACTACAAGCCCAGTGTTTTAACGCATTGTCAAAACACAGGTACGTCCCAAGCTTATTATTCCGCTTTGATGGCTAGAAGATCAGAATACATCAGTCAATAAATAGCGACACTAGGTAAGCATAACCAATCATCTATGCAATGTACACATACCTCTTTCAATTATTATAATTCATGCGGTACTAAGCGATTCACATGTTGAGTAGTTGAACAATACCTAACTATTTGCACTTGTTGGCATGAATATCCTTAAGTTTACTAACAATTTATCGCAAAAGTATCATATGATCACGTACTCATGCAAATTGGTTCCTTTCCTATCAATTCTAAGTATAAGAACTTCACAAGTTTAAGGGTACGAGTTCAACAACTTGGCATTTATCCATGAAATTTTTTTAAATTTTGCCTCAATATTCCGTTCCTCTTTACTTTTTCAACATATAGCTAAGTCCCTTGCCCCCCACTTAAACATGGCATTGTCCTCAATGACAAAAATAAATGAGAGTTTAAGAAAAAAGACTTAGCTCTGGACACGGCTCCCAAGTGAAGGAACAATATCGGAGTAAACCTCAGCATGTCGTGGAGAGACAGACATATCCTGTATAAACAAACAAGCTCCACGAAATCGTCAAATTCCATGTCTATGGAAGTTATAAAATAATGTGGCAGTAATTAGATATAACTATCTAAAACAGTTTAAGCCACTTTACTTTATACTGCCATGGACAACACCAAAAGGGATTTAAACCTAAATAAAAACTCACATGACGGCTATCAAGGAAAAAAAACCTCGCTTATTCCGAACTTAGACTCGAACATGGCGAGATGAAAAAAACCGTGATAGGCGATGCTACTTTATTCAAAGCAAAACAAAAACAAATCTAAAAGAAAGTTTTAAGAAATAGTTCTATGGTTATAGTCGTTAGCTCGATTGTACTCACATGATGGTCTAGTTGTAACTAGGATTTCTGAGAGTAAGTACTTCTTCCTCCCTATCAAATTGATTCCCGAGGTAATGCTTTACTCGGTGGCCATTCACCACAAAAGTCTTTCGATCATCCAAGTGACTTACCTCTACAACTCCGGAGGAAATACTTTACTCACTTTATAAGGACCAAACCATCTTGATTTTAGCTTTCCCGGGAAGAGTTTCAAGCGCGAATTGTAAACAAGAATCATATCACCCACCTTAAAGGTGCGGTCAAGGATCTTTTTATCATGAAATCTCTTAGTGCGCTCTTTATAGATTCGAGCATTCTCGTAAGCTTCAATGCGAAACTCTTCTAGGCGAGTTAATTCCAACGCTCTCTTTTCTCCGGCTAAACTTTCATCTAAATTCAACATACGAGTAGCCCATAAGGCACGGTGCTCAAGTTCAACCGGTAGATGACACGCTTTCCCAAAAACAATGCTGTGCACGGACATACCTATGGATGTCTTATACGCAATCCGATAAGCCCATAAAGCGTCATCTAACTTCAACGACCAATCTTTCCTTGTTGGGTTCTACGCTTTTCTCTAGAATGCGCTTAATCTCTCGGTTCGTGACCTCAACTTGACCACTTGTTTGAGGATGATAAGCGGTAGCTAACTTATGTCTCACCCGTGCTTGGCCATTAACTTCTCAAACGGCTTATTACGTAAATGGCTCCCATTATCACTAATGATGGCACGAGGGATTCCAAACCGCGTGAAGATATTTTTCTTTAAAAACCGTAGTACAACTTTTGCATCATTTGTAGGTGAAGCAATAGCCTCAACCCATTTAGACACATAGTCGACCGCCACCAAAATATAGCGGTTTGAAACAGACGAAGTGAAAGGTCCCACAAAATCAATTCCCCATACATCAAAGATTTCTGGTTCTAGGATACTCCTTAGTGGCATTTCATGTCTCCTCGAGATATTGCCCGTCATTTGGCATGAATGATGCGAGGATCTAGCATATTCATATGCAGCTTTGTAAAGATTTGGCCAAGAGAAACCACATTGAGAACTTTAGCAGCCAGCCTTGTCCTCTCCATAGTGTCCTCCTCGCTTCATAAGTATGGCAATGTTTAAGTATATCGAGGAATTCACTTTCAGGAACACATCTTCTAAAGATGTTGTCTGAGCATCGCTTGAAAAGATATGGTTCATCCCAATAATAGTGTTTAAGGTCCGCAAAGAACTTCTTCTTTTGCTGCTGGTTCAAGTTTGGTGGCAAATATCTCCCGGATAAATAATTCACATAATCTTTAAACCATGGTTGTTGCTTCTCATTTTAACAACCTCACTTCGTGAAAGATATTTCTGCACAATCACTATTCCCTAAAATGGTAGAGATGGAGGATAATTGCTCATCGGGGCTTTTCTAAGCGAGGTGTGAATGCCTCCTCGCTCTTTCTCCTCATCCCTAACATCCTCTATATTCTCCTCATTCTTTGGGATTGTTGGAGTAAGCTCCTTTTCACTTCTAATCATTATCGCATTCACATCTCTCGGGTTCCTATCAGTGTTGCTCGGAAATCCCCCAGGAGGTCTAGTTGACAGTTGTTCAGCTAATTGTCCTATTTGATGAGAGAGATTCCGGACTAAGGCTTCTTGGTTGGTGACTTTGGCATCATTCTCTTGACAGTATTGGTGAAAGTTTGTAGCCAAGTCAGTAATAGATTCTGCTAATTGATTCACAGTGTCAGACATTGTGTTACTCACCTTTTCAAGTGCAACTTCCCAACCGTAAGTTTGAGCTTGCTGAGGTACATAAGTGTTGTGTGGTTTTACCCCTTCATTTGGATCACTCCATCGGAATTCAGGTTGGTCATGATTTGGTTTGTAACCTTTACAGTGATTACCTTGTTTCATAATATAATTGGCTTCTTTAGTACCCGCAGTCTCTAATGGCTTAGTCGTTTCTGTCTCTTTTCCAGTCTCTATTCGTACAATTCTCTCATGCATACCATCCACCTTATCATTTATGAGCAATAGAGTATTTAGGATCTTATGCGATACATCCTCCTCAGATAAATTATCGGCCATCTTCACAGTTGCTATCTCACCACCTCCCCATTGGCTATTCATTGCTATTTGCTCCATCTTTCCTCGTGCCTCCTCGGAGAGATAAAGAACAAATGCTCCATTCTTTGGAGGCATCTACTCTTATCTTCTCCGTATCTCTCAATCCATGGTAAAAGGTTTGCATTAAAATCCATGAGGATATCATGATGAGGGCACTTCCTCATGGACTCCTTAAAACGCTCCCAAGTTTGATCAAAACTCTCCCAGTTCTTTGCGCTGAACCCCAAGATATCTTGGCGTAACTTAAAGGTCTTTCCTATAGGAAGTACTTATTCATGAACTTTGTAGCAGCTCCTCCCAGTCGTGATTGATCTAGCCTCTAAAGAGAAAAGCCATTGCTTAGCTTTATCTTTCAAAGTGAAAGGAAAAGTTTCACTTTAATGTTATCCTCGGGAACTAGTTTTGGCTTCACGGTACTAACGATCTCCAAGAAATTCATCACGTGAATGCCAGGATCTTCATTCAGATACCATGAAAAGTGGAATAGTTTGTCACCATTTGAATGACATTAGGTTTCGGGTGATAAATTTCAAGTGAAGATTTTCAGGCACTACGATAGCAGGAATGAATTGTTCAATGGTAGGAGTTGCATAGCTTTGCAAGGTACGCCTTTCCCATGCAGCCACAGCTTGGTTAACAAAATTTGCATTATTAAAATTATTTCCATTTACCTGGTTGGCTTCATTCAGTAATCCTTCCATGTCTGAGTCAGATTGATGTGCTCCTTCAGATTTTTCCTCGCCTTGCTCTTCGATTGGATCCTCGGAAATCCGGGTAGCTTGCTTGTTTTTTTTTTATTTTGTTTTTTTTTATTTGCAAGACAAAAACAACAATAAACAATTAAAATACGCCAAGGCTACTGCCTTTGGCGAGACTCTAAAATAGACAAAAATAGAAATAACAATAAACTATTAGAAACTTTAAAGGCTAATCCTAGACTCAATAAATAAAAAAACTAAACTAAAACAGACTCGAAAAATGCAAAAACACAAGGCAGAAACTGTGTAAAACAAAACAAAAAAAAAAACAATAAATTCTCGGTCGACCGAGAACTGTGGTTCGGTCGACCGAACTCTTTTTATTTATTTATTTTTTTATTTTTATTTTTAACGACACTGTTTAATATACTAACTCTTTTTCACAATATTTACGAATCTACTTTTAATAAAATAAGCTATACTCAATTTAATGACACGAGTCCCCGGCAACGGCGCCAAAAACTTGATGACGGTCAAGTTATAAAAATAACTCGATACCTAAATAACCAACTAGCAAGAGAACTAGGTTCAATCGTAGTATAGCTAGATAGAGTCGAGGTCGATCCCACAGAGACTCGGCTTAAACAAGTACAACGTTATTAAACTAAAAATAGATTAGAGGGCGGTCTACGACCAACTATAACGTAGAAATAAAGGTTGACACGATAGAAAACACAAAGACTAACAATACGACAGTAGACACTAAAACACTTATTTTTAAGGTTTTATAAGACTCTAACAAACGGTATTGATTACGCTAGTAGAAATTACTCCCCCATATATGCATATCTAAGCCGAGACAGAAAAGACATTAAAGTTCATTATATTTTGGCTACGGGAGCCATCCCCTAAACTGGATCTAATTCGTGAACGGATAGAAGATCCCTATGCTTAATTACGAATCCTTCCTTGGACAGGATAGAACATCATATAACAAGCATGCTATACCAAACTAGGGATGCCGATCTAAAATCGTCACCTCGTCTAAGCAACCACCGTGGACAGGTTGGCACACCTCCTAAACAATCGGCTAACTAATGTCCTAGTAACATGACAATTTTCACAATATATCATATTAATTTACGAGAACGATGCAACAAATTGGCCAGATCTATTACATTTTTATATGAAAAACAGAAAGCACGACGTAGCCGAAGTCGTTCACAAAAAATTACTAGAATCTTGATGGCTAGATCTAACCATATAGACCGTGGTAGATCTAGACCGGTGACTCTAGAATTTGCTCGTAAAACGCCTTCGCATGTACTTAGATCTACATGAATATGGGTTTGTTAATTAACTACATCACGAAATCAATACACAAACGACTACTCCATAACGAAATAAAATAGATCTACGAATAAAAACGACATATTTGGATAGACATTACCCTCGTAGACGGAGGGTCCTCTGATCCTTCAATGCAATCTCTAATCGATGAATCCATCGCCTCCGTGATGAAGCAACATAATATAAAATAAAAAGAAAACTAAAACTTAAAATCTCAAATTGTATAAATTGTCTTGTGTTGTAATGGTGTGTCTTCTCAATTTAGTAGTCTTTGCTTATATAGGGGTTGTAGCCGACATAAGAAGGATCCGTAAAGATAGAGACGCTGTTAATCGATTAGGCTCGGGTGACCGAACGATTACGCTTCGGTCGATCGAATGGCATGGCTCGGTCGACCGAGCCTCCCTCTTTACGCGTTTTCAATTTCGCTTCGTCTGACTTGTTCCCCACTTCACTCTTCTATGCTGATCTGATTTGTCTCTTCATTAATGCTCCGATTTTCTTCCTTATTTATCTTGAGATTTCCCGATTGCATGACAATTATCCTCCCGATTTATCATGATCTACAAAATCAACATTTATCGCACAATAAATTGGTCTTTAATAATAAAAATAGATAAATACCAAAAATCATATTAATAATCACTTAACATTAAATAATAAATATAAACACATGATTTAATATGAAATATATATAATTAACTCTGATTTAAGGTTAGAATTGATGACATAAGTGGGTATATTTTAACTGTCATCATTACAAAAATCCCTAAGTTATTTGTCCTTCACCAATAACTATGGCTTCACAAACTGAACACTTGGAATATGTAGGATTGCTGCTCCAAAGTCTTCCACTGGTCCTTGAAGGGTAGGATTGCCTCTTCACCAGCTCCACCACAAACAGCAGTCCTTGACACCCAAAGATGCTTCACTGTCTTCAGTAGATTTCTTATAAAAGAAAGTTTGAATCAAGTAAGTGGTTCATCCTTCAACAGCTTGATCAGGATGATATGATCAGCAGCTTGGATTCTTCAACTATGTAAACTTGATGTAGCTTGATAACAAATTACACTTGAAGAAGTTTACTGGATCAGTATGTTTAAGTTTAGTAGGGTCAGCAGGGTGATTTCTTGATAAGAATCTGAAGCTCAAGATTATTTGTTGTTTTTCCTCAATTTTCATCCTCTGTATCTGAATTAGGAGTCCTCTATTTATAGGTAGGAATCCTTGTGACTTATGTTTGAAATTCAAACATATCCGTTTCAGATTTGTCCCATCTTGACTTGCTTTCTGTCCCTGTACATAGTACAGACACTATCAGATTACTTTTTGACAGTTTCCAGTCTGTCCACCCTTTGACTTGTATCCATTGGATAAACCTCTGTTTCTTCCCAACGTCCCTTTAATCTTAACCATTGATTTGTTTGATAAAATCAGAAGTTGTTATCTGTCCTTATCCTTGTATTCTTCCAATGTAACCTTTGAATACTTCGAAATATATATCAGCAGGTTCATGTGGATTGTTGGTCCCATGGAAAGGCTAACACAAGTTTAGAGGGGGGGGGGGTGTGAATAAACTTGTCCCTAAAAACTGGATTTAAAACAAATTAAGGTTCAGTTAAAACTTGTGTGGAGTTAAGCTGACTAAGCTGAGTTTAAGTCAAACTGAGTCAACCGGAAGCGGATTAGTTTAGCCTTTATCAGATATGAATTAACAAACAGATTGTTTACTTGATTTTAGAATGGATACTAGATAAATACAACTGTAATAAAGTAAATGAATGCGTTAAGTAAATAGACAAGAATTATAGAGGTTCCAGGTGGTGTAATCATGTACGTCCTCTCTTCCCATGTGATGCGGAGGAAAATTCCACTAGAACTTCTTTGAGATGGCCCGGTTACAAAGAGTCCGAAACTGATAGTCCTTGACTAATCCCTAGCTTCACTATCTAAACACTTGTAGAACATGTAGAATTGCTGCTCTTCAATTGTTTGAAACACTGGTCCTTGGAGGGTTGAATTGCCTCTTCACCAGCTCATCACAACCACAGTCTCCCTGACTGCACTCAACTATCCTTCACACCTTTTTGGTGTTTCATACCTAAACCTTTGATAAAATCAAAGTTGAGACTTGAATCAATAACTATGATTCAATTGTGATTTGAGCTTTTCTTCCGTATGTATAAATTACGCTGCTCAGTATTTCTTCAAATGAATGATCTTGATTTTCCTTGAATGCTTAAGAACACTTGAAGAAATTTCTTGATCTTGCGCTTAAGTATTTAGCAGAATTTTTTTAGATTGGCTTTCCCCTCAATTTTATCTTTCTTGACTAGATTGATTCTTTTAATTCCTCCCGCCTTTTTGTTGTTGTTGTAGAAGTAGTCTATTTATAGGGGTTTATCTAACGGTCAAATTGATGCCATTCAATTTCTTGTAGCCAAGTTAGTGGTCTTGCTTCTTGCTTGTACGATTATGTCAGAACGGATAGATTATCCTCCGATCATAATTCTTGAATTGCAACGGTTGAATCCTTTTTCGCTTTTAGTCAAACCTTGGTTGTACAACGATTTACTATGAACATTATCGGTTCTTCGCTTAAGAGCATTAATCGAAGTTTTTACTCTTCTTCAAAATCTCAAGATTTCAAGTTTTCATCCGATTATAATTGACTTAATCGAGTACAGCACAAGCAAATATATTCTAAGAATTCATTGTCCTTATGATTCTTAGATCTTAATACAAGATCCATAAAGTCAGTTCAGGTCATCACAATCTTGCTTGAAGTCTAACTTTATAGTCTCAACTTATAATCTTCATAACTGAGTTTGAACCCTCAGTTCTTCAATCTTCTATAATCGAGTCTCAGTGACCCTCGCCTTGATCTTTCTAGATAAGCCAACTGAGTCTGTGTCCCTCACCGAACTTATCTTCTCCAGTTTTATGTTGGTGTGCTCTGCTTTAACTGATTTCCAGTTTCCCGCTAACTCAGTTTCTTGTCAACTCAGTTTCTTGACCTAGAAATATTACAGTGCTTGTCTGATTTAACTTATACAAATATCAGACTCTATTAAGTCCTATACATTGACATCTAGACATCTTTTTGCTTTGCACAATAACAGCTAGTTATGACACTTCATCAATGGGGTTTAGAATCAAGACTAAATAAGTGATGAATCATCATCAAAACATAAATTTTATTTCCAACATGGGTATTAGTCTGCTGAAATACATATCAGTCAGCTGATCTAAAGTTGTTGTGTTTATAAAACACTGCAGCTGACTTCTCTTATATCTAACTTTTAATTGTGAAGTTAGATTACACCATTTTGATCATAGCCAAGTTCCAATCACGACTTAATATTTGGAACTTAGACTTTATACACATTAAGGTATATGTAATCGCTTTAGGTCATCACATGCACTTCCCTAAATTCTCGATTCCATATCCTTGAATTTAAATACTAAGTTTGATCCCTTAGCCTTCAATAACTGAGTTTGAAACCTCACCTTGATCGCCTTCAAAGAGTTCCTAAACTAGTCTCATGACTCAGTACCCTATCGATATAGACAGTCTCATTGATGAAAGTCAGCTGACCATTTACAGTTCTTGTTTGATCCAACCTATACAAAGATCAAACTCTAATAAGCCTGTACATTTGATCTAGACATCTTTTTGCCTTTGCTCTATAACAGCTAGTCTGACACTCATCACTAAAACTTAAAATAAGTCCAACAATTTCCCCCATTTTGGTGATGATGCCAATTCCCTCCTTACAGCAAAGCAAAAAGATTAAAAACAAAAACAGGACAAATTCAGTCATTTCTCATTATAATCAGTTGTTCAAGATATATTACAAACTAGATTCAGCAAAAATAAAATGCAAGTGTAAGTATGCTGATCTAGTTCCTTTTTTTCTCTTTCTTGCCTCTCCTTCTCTTGTTGTTCTTGATATTCCCTTATATCTCTTACCATTTCTCTCATCCACTGATTTTCAATAAGGGAAAAATCAATATGGGGATTCACTTCCTTCCACAATTTCCATGCCTCAGGTATAGTAAGGTTGATCTGATGTACTCTGAAACCTAACCGCATGTATAACTCTTTGAATTGATTCAGTGAATCTTTAGCTGATGTAGTAGGTAGACTCCTTCCACCTCTACCACCTCTTCCACCTCTTCCACCTCTGTGTGAAGATCTTAAGACTTTAACTCTTGCTTCCCAAAACTTAAGTCCCAAGAAGGAAGTTAGTCCCTCATGGAAACCCTTGTCATGGTAAGGTCTTCTCTTGTTATAGTAAAGCTTCTTGTATTCTTTGAAAAGATCATTAGTAAGTGAAAGTCTGCCAGGTGTAGGTTCTCAGAAAGCATTGGTGTCAGCTTCCCATCTCTTTTGTGCAAAAATCCTAGCAGCCTCTTTTTTACTACTCGCTGCTTGGCTCTCTTCCCCCTTATTGACATCATCAACAAAACGGGACAACAGCCATGAACACTCTCCTGTGTGATCACCAAGTTGTTTAACCCAACCTCCATTATCTCTGCTCTAGTGTCAACTACAAAGATCCTTTCTTGCATTGTTCGCTCCAGGTAGATTGATCCTCTCAAGAAACTTAGGATCCAATCCAAAGAGTTGAAGTGTTCCAAAGAGTTCAAATGGCGAGGCTTGGGTGCCTCAACAAGTTTATCAAGTTTCGTGAATAGATGCAAATTGTTCTTTCGTAAACTTTTCCTTCATTGTATTGCCTTGTTTAATCCCTTTTACATCTAGGGCAAGGTCGGAAGATCATATTGAGTGTAGGTAATGTTGGAAGCAAATCGCTTTAGTAGTTCTTCCTCTATTTTCCACCAAGTTCAAACAAATCTTCAAATCTTTGCTCTTGTCTGCCAAGTTGAGTCCTTAATCTTGTGATGTCATTTCTGACTGCCCTCAACTCATCCATAACCTGTGCTGGTACTCTACCAACCATTCCTCCAGCCATATGTCCAGCAGCTTCATTAGTGGGCTCCTCTACATTATATTGTGCCCTCTGTCTGCTGACAACCATGGCCCAACTCATATCCCTTCCAGCAGGGTTAGGTCCTTGGAATTCCTCCAGGATTGGATCTAGGGCAGGTTCCTCAAAGAGTGGTACAAATTCCTGTTGTGGTTCATCATCTATAGGTTCTTCCTCAGGCACTTGAAACTCCTCATCACTGTAGTCATAGTCCAGCAGCTGTTCATCCTTATCAATAACAACACTCTGCTGACTATCTTTCCCTTTAGTGACCTTTCCTCCAGTAGGCTCTACTACATCTGCCTGTTCTTCAATAACAGCAGGGGTGTCCTCCAAACCCATAGTTAGTTCCAACCTTTGTCCAGGTGCTGTTAGATCCTCAACAACCAATACCACCTGTTCTAACCTTTGTCCAGGTGCTGTTTGATCCTCATCAACATGTACCTGTTCCAACCTTTGTCGAGGTGTCGCTTGATCCTCAAAGAACCTGCACTACCACTGCTCCAACCTTTGTTCATGTGTTGTCTGATCCTCAGCAGCCTGAACCTCCTCAACAAGTAATGGTGATCCTCAAATCCCATCACCATATCCAATCTCTCGTGCTATCACCGCTTGTTCCTCGATGATCAACACTCTCTATACAAGAATTGCAGGGAATTCAGCCATATTTTTCTTGAAACCCTCTAACATTGGCAATCTTTCATAGAGTATTAGCAGTTTTGAATAGAGTGTCATGAGTATCAATCCATTCTTGATATTGAGCTGAATCCTCAGAACTGATATCAGGCTCACTATGATAAGTAACCTTCTCCTCATCAAAATCTACAGTCTGCTGATCCTCAGTATGTTCAGCAGATTCTTCAACAAATAAAGTTTCTGATACACCAACCAGCCTGTTGCCTCCAAGATTTATCCCATCATTTATTAACGCTTCTAGACCATCTATGGTTAAATCTTCCAAATCCTCATCCATTTGGCCAGTATGCTGGCCCTCAGTAGACTTGCTAGCATCAGTGGACTGTTCAACTCTTGGTTCATTTAACATAGATGTCCCACTGGCTTCTCCTTGATGTGGGGGATGACCATCATCAGAGTCAGATGATGATGAATCATCACTATCTGATCCATCTCTAGGATCTGTAAATTTGATACCTTCTTCCTTTTTTTTCATCAATTAGTTCCATCAGTCTCATTTCTAGCAAAGAAGTATCAACCAAATCAAGCAAATTATCCAATCCTAACCTTTCAAAGGCCCACTCCTCAAAGTTTGTCATAGGCTCAGCTGCTGATTTTTGTTTCTTGTAAAATCCAAACTTCCATTGAAAGTAGTTGGCAACCAGCAGGAGTTTAGGATCAACATACCCTTCCTTCTTTTTCTTTTCTCTTCTTTCAAAGGGCATAGTTGGCTTTCTGGCTTCAGCTTGCTTAACTTGTTGTCCTTCAAATGATCCAACGAGAAGATTCAGAGTTTCTTCAATAGATGCTTCTAGGTCAGTAGGTTCTTCTGGTTGTACATTTGTACCTACCACCTCCATCTGCTCAACACTGGGTTCCTCCTGACTTACATGCTTATCAGTAGGGTTAGTAGCAGACTGCTCTTCCCCCCAAACTATTACAGAATTTGCAGGTTCTTGTACAGTTATATCAATATCCACGAGTGAAAGTGCACTCGATGAGTCTCATTGTGGTTCTTCAATAAGTTGCTCAACAACAACTTTTGTAGCTTCAGTAGGCTCAGCAGCCTTTGAAGGGGAGGATTCTATAACTTCTTCAGTAGGTTGTTCAATAACGACCTCTCCAGTCTCAGTAGGCCTAACAATATTTAGGGGCTCAGCTTCAATAGCCTCTTCTTCTTCTTCTTCTTTCCTTTGAGCCTCCAGAATCCTCAACTATTTTCCTTTACCATGTTTCCTTTTTCGTTGCTATTTATTTCATCCTCTTGGAAGGTTTTTTAGCTTCAACCTAAGTAGCTTTCCTCTTTCTACTGTCTTCTTTCTGTTGCTCCTTCAAGATTTCACCAGCAGACTTCTTCTTTGTGACTACCGCAGGGTCAGTAACTTCAACTGGACCCTCAGTAGACTCAGCAGTCTCTGATGTCTGCTTCCTTGTTTTCTTAGGCTGTAACATCTCTGTGATTTTTCTGGTGTCAGCAGCCTTCCTCTTCTCAGCAACCTTCTTGGGTGCAGCAGATTTAATAACTTTCTTAACCTACTCACCACCAGCATCACCATCTCCATCATTATCATTTTCTGTTGCTTCAGCATCCACATCTTCATCATCATCCAAACCAGGGATGAGATAGCCAATCTCCTTCTTGTATCCGGACTTATTTATTTTCTCTGGTGCAACATCAGCAATTCCCAAATGATTCAGCAGGGCCTGAATTATCAAACCCAAAAGTAAAGCCTTGGATTCCTTGTCCCTTCTCTTTCCTCAGTTATCACTTTCTTCATATAATGGACAAAGAATCCAACCTAATCAAACTTCATGCTTTTGCAGATGATGATTAATAGTTCAATCTTTGGTCCTGATAAGGTATCCAGGCTTCCACTGAGTCCTAAGATTTTCTTTGCTATTATCTTACTCAGTAGGTTGTACTCCATTCCTATATGCTTCACATTGATGCTCAATATTGATTTAACAGCATCATTGGTCTTTATTCTGTCAACAAAATCCAATTTTGACACTCCCATTTCCTCGAGATTAGTTGGAGCATCATGTACAGTGCAAAACCAAAGCCTCCTCAAGAGGTTTGAGGAAATTTCAATCTCCTGGCTATTCACTGTTGTAGTAAATGCCTCTTTGTTATCTCTTATCACAATGTTTCTCCAGAAGCTAACAACATTTGTGTAAGATATTCTTTCCAATCTGATATTCAGAACATCTTCCAATCCTTCAAATCTTCTGATTCTATGACCAACATTGATAGCTAATTCAGTTTTGTAAGCATCAACAACAAAGCCTCTGACACTTTGGCTTGTTCCGATATGAACATCATCCTTATCCGCCATTATTAAAGAAAAAGATGAAGAAGATAGCTTTCAAATATGTGTTCACACGGTATATTTGCAGAGAAAAGCAATCTGAAAATTTGTAGGTATCCTTTGTGTATATGTCTGTATATATATTAGAGAGTGGTGGGTAGAAACTGTCAGAACACGTACTGTAGCATTAACCATGATTAAATTTAGAATGAATGAGATCTTGACACGTGGCCCATAACTTATCCATAAATATTTGTAACCGTCAGATCGTGTAACTACGGTTATAAAGATAGAATAAATATCCCGGTCTTTTGCTTTTTGACTTTTGTTAAAGTTTGGCTGTAACGTATGCCTCAGCAGACTTTGCCATTAGTAGACTTGGCTCAAAGAAATCTCACGACATAATGTCTCAAAGAAATTTCACGGACAAAGTCACTTTGCTGATCTCAATTCTTCTTGTTTTGTCCAACTGATAATACAAGATGAAGTTTAATACCAATGACTGATCTGTCAAGTGAGCTCACCCAACATGACAAAGACCAATCCCCTTGGCAACTTCATTTGCTCAATTGCCCAAACATAAATAGGTACAAGGAATTGTTGATACCAATGACTAATCTGCTAAGTAAGCTCACCTACATAGCAAAGACTAATCCCCTTGGTGAATTCCAGTACACTACTGATCAGAGATGTATCAGTCAACTTTTATAATTCCAAGTTCTGTTCTTAACTTAGCAAATCTTTCACTATCCAATGGTTTTGTGAAAATATCAGCAAGTTGATCTTTAGTAGGGATATAAAGAACCACCGATCTTTTTCTCAACATGATCTCTTATAAAATGATGTCTCACATCAATATGCTTGGTTCTTGAGTGCAAAACAGATTTTCTCGTGATTGCAATTGCACTTGTGTTGTCACACATTATAGGAATTTCTCTTTCTTCAATTCCATAATCCCTTAATTGTTGTCTTAGCCAAAGTATTTGTGCACAAAGAACTTCCAAAGAACAATATATTCACCAAGTAGAAGTTGATATTGAATTCTGCTTTCTTCTTCGAACCAGAAACCAATCTATTTCCCATCAACCGATGTGTTCATGTGGTGCTTTTTCTATCAATCTTGCATCCAAAGATAATCGAGACCGAGTAGGATATAACCTTGAAGGTTCCATCTTTTGAATACCAAATTCCTACATCCAAGTCTCTTTTAGATACTTGAGAATCCTTTTGATTGCAGCTTAAATGAATTTCCTTATGTTTTGATTGAAATCTTGCACAAACACCTATAGCAAAGGATATATCAGGTCTGCTGGCAGTAAGGTACAACAGACTGCCTATCATCCTTCTACATAAATTCTGATCAACATCTTTGCCTTCTTTATCTTCATCCAATCTAATGTTTGTACTCATAGGAGTTGATACTCTGGTGCTGTTTTCCATACCAAATTTCTTCAACAGCTCCTTGGTATACTTGGTTTGATGAATGAAGATTCCATCTTTCATTTGTTTGACTTGAAATCCCAAAAAGTAATTCATTTCTCCCATCATACTCATTTGAAATTTACTTTTCATCAGATTAGCAAACTTTTCACATAATAATTCATTTTCAGAACCAAAAATTATGTCATCAACATAAATCTGTACCAGCAGGGTGCTATTTCCTTCATTGATTCTGAAAAGAGTCTTGTAAATGGTACCTTTGGTAAAGCCATTGTCCACCAAGAATTGAGATAGGGTCTCATACCATGCTCTTGGTGCTTGTTTCAAACCATAAAGTGCTTTATTGAGTCTGTACACTTTATCTTCTTGATCTTTAACTTCAAAACCAGGAGGTTGCTGAACATAGACCTCCTCTTCTAGAATGCCATTCAAAAATGCACTTTTGACATCCATCTGATATACTTTGAAGTTTTTGTAAGCAGCATATGCCAAGAATAATCTTATAGCTTCCAATCTTGCAACAGGGGCATATGTTTCAACAAAATCTATTCCTTCTGCTTGAGAATAGTCTTTTGCTACTAGTCTGGCCTTATTCCTCACAATGGTACCAGATTCATCCAATTTGTTTCTGTATACCCATTTTGTGCCAATTATATTTGCATGATTAGACCTTTCCACTAGTGTCCAAACTTGATGATGACGGTCAAATTATACCCGTAAAAGTCATCAACGTTGACCTTAAATCGAGATTAATAATGTATATTTCATATTAAATCACTCGTTTATATTTATTATTTAATGTTAAGTGATTATTAATATGATATTTGGTATTTAGATGTTTTTATTATTAAAGACCGATTTATTGTGCGATAATTGCTTATTTTGCAGATCACAACAAATTGGGAGGATTAATGTTAATTAATCGGTGATCTCAAGATGATAAAGGAAGAACATCGGAGCATTAAACGAAAAGAAGTAATCGATCGGCCTGGCGTGGAGTGGGGAGCAAGGCGATTTAAGAAAACGTGGAGAACTTGGAAAATCCAGGTTCGGTCGATCGAGCCTCATGCTTCGTCGATCGAGTGCTTCCTCGGGTTGACCGAGCCTCTCGGTCGTGGGCGGTTTCGACTTTAATCGTGTTTATCCTCTAGATCCTTCCTAAGTCGGCCGAAACTCCTATATAAAGCAATAAATACTGAAATTGTAAAGACACACCTTTCATACTTTAGAATATAATTCTACTTTGATATTTTAATACAATGTAGCATAAGTAGATTGAAGGCTTCAAAGAATTTAAAGGCTACGAGTTATGTAAGCCTTTATTTTTCTGCTTTTCTTTTAAGTAATTAATCCTCCCAATTATGCTTTATTGTTTGAGTTAGTTAATTCATAGCTAGATGATGTAGATCTAGGTTATGTCGTTATGGATGTGGCGAAGCCTTGTCTATGGGGATCCCATAACCTACGCGCATATACTTAGTATTTATTCATGAATCGCTTAGTTTAATTAATGCGTATCTATGTTAATTTATATGATTGCTTTACTTAATTCTTGTTTAATCTCTTCTCAGATGATGAAACGCCGAGAAATATATTCTAGGATGTAATCTGGGATGAAATCGTTTGGGTGACCGAATGGAATCATTCGGTCGATCGAGTGTCTCATGCTCGGTCGACCGAGCCCCTATTTGTCTCATTAGTTAGTCCGCCACGCCTTTATGGTAGGTTTAGCTTAGTAGGATTTATTATCTCGGTAGGTATGGCCACGGCTACGTTGCTCGCCGCTTTAATTAGCGTCATTTATTAGGAAATACCAATATAGGGCTCTAGGTCGGCTCATGAATGATCTTCCGGGGCTTTCAAATGAGATCTAGGTAGGTTTTGTATTAGTGGAATTGACGTCACCTAGTTATACGTAGTTCGTAAACTAGCATGAGACCTAAAAGGTAATTGTTAGTTGGACGAGGGCTTGAGCGATCGTTTAGGAAATACGCCAACCACAGAATGTTGCCTGGACGAGGTGTACGGTTAATATCGGCATCCTTAGAGTCGTAAGCGTGTGAGTTATATGAGATGGAGGCACCAAAAGGCGAAGTCACGTAACAATACCACAAAGATCTAGTGACTCACCGGTGCTAAGTCAAGTTAAAGAGGATGACTCCCGTAGCCAATCTAAGATAGATACAAACGGATTGACAGCTTAATAAGTTCAGCTTTATTATATAGATTGTCTAGGTCCAAACGATAAAGACTATAATTGGGGAGGTTAATTACGTTGTATCGAGTCGTGTCTTTACTTTTCTTGTCTTATGTTGGTCATAGACCGCCTCTATGTCCTTGACATGTTTAATTAATTGTTTGTATATAAGGTGATCCACAATTGGTTCCTCGTGGGATCGACCTTGATTCACTATAGCTATACTACGATGGGCCTAGTCCTCTTGCTAGTATTGGTTTATGGTGGTCAAGTATATTATAACCTGATTGACCACGCCATCAAGTTTTTAGGCGCCGTTGCCGGGGAACCAACGGTCAATTTTATATATAAATAATTTTCTTATTCATGTCAAGTTTTATGTTTTAGAGTCTGCTTTTACGTTTTGAGTCCTCTCGTTGTCTCATTTGTCTCGAAAATTCCACAAAAAAAAATAAAAATAAATAAATAAATAAATATTATTCGGTCGACGAGAGACCTCATTCGGTCGATCGAGAGAACTTATAATATTTTTGTTTTGTTCTGTTCTATTTTCTCGAATTTCGCGTGTGTCTGCTTTATCCTCAGATGTTTAATCCGTGAGTCCGATAGCGAGCATGACGGAAACCATGTTACAATCAATCAACGGGTCTGCTTTTTGTTTTCTTCCGCTTGCGTAAAAACCAGGAAAGCAATATTCGAGTCGAGAATTTTTCGGTATTTGAAAAATAACCTAGCAAACATGTGGAGCTACGAATCTAAGATGGGAAAAGCAATGGAAGCAATACCTTTAAAGCACCAAGATGGCTCCGAAAAAAATTTAAAGGTTTAAATTCTTCGTGGTACAATGTTGAAGGCAAGGTACTACCCTTTTTTTTTTGCTTATGTTTTACTACCTTTTGGTTTTTTTGAGCATAAGTTAGCCTATACATAAACCTTAGTATGAATCTTAGCCCGGAGTTGGTTTGTAAGAATAATTTTATTTGTGTCGATGGTTTTGCCCCATATATGTCTCATCTAGAGGGTGTAAGAAAACATGTAGTCATTGAAAGGAAGCAGTGAATAAAGAGTTCCTCGTAGTTCATTAAAATCTCATTGTCCTATGCATGAGATTGCTTCTACCGCCAGGGAGCAACAAATTGTGTAGTTTAAGCATTCAAAATCTAAAGAAGACGTTGAGTTTTGAGAGAACACCATCTTCTGCTTTTAGTTGAGTTTTATGGTGATGGCTTCTCGGTGAACCCACCTTAAACAAAAAAGCGAGATTACGCTTTGGAAGACAATTTAGAAATCGAAGAATCTTTGTACATAGGTTCGAAATGGTTTAACCATGGTCAAGCGAGTTCAACCGAGCTTCGCTCAATCAACTCCCTCCACGTGTGATGTACGTTACAATGCAGCTTCGACAAGACTTAGCATAGCCGATAAGCCTTCGGGCTAAACGGGGCTTATCTTGACGGATTGGCCTCGAATCATCACATATGTTCCAACGAATAAGACGGCATAGGCTTGCCTACATAACCGACCTTATTCGGAGTACTTTGATTCATTGTTTCTTATTGTCAAGGCCAAAACCGTATGTTAGCCGAGTTTCTTAGAATTCACTAATTCCTAAAACGAGCCGAGGTAAGAGCTTTGTATAAATGGTATGGATAAATGTCGTTTCCTAGGTCTCACAACCAAGGAAGGGTATTAATCCATAAAAAGCGACAAGCCACCTCTAATAGTGCTCGGAGGGTCAAAGTCAGCGATCCAAGAATGATAATCGACAAGGATACTTTTGGAAAGTCGAACTCGAGGACTTTAAACTCGTAACTACTTCTTTAAAACCCTTAGGATTTCTTTTTAGGATTTTAGGTTTTGTTTTCTTTGAGTCAAATAAAAGTAACGTGACATATGTTGAGGTTTTTATTTTGCCGTGTTCCGATGGCCATTGGGCTAAGGATGTGCAAAACTTTTTACTCAATATAGGCCACGTGAATTAGAGTTCCGTAGAGAGTCGAGAAATTGCTTGAATAAAAGGAAATTTAGCAATCAACCTTAAGATGGAAGCATTAAGAGAGCTTGAGAATTATTGAAATGTAACAGAGAATGATTGGTGCGAACAAGAACAATCTTGGTCAACTTCCAAAATCTTTTAGAATGGTGATCCAAGTGAAAATTCAAAGTGGTGCACAATTCATTCTGCAACTACCCTTATCCTTTCATTTATACCTTTTCACCCTTCAACCTTTTCGATCCTCTCGCCAATCTGCCCCAACAGTTCACATTTCTAACCATTCTTTCATCGCCTCTCTTTCTTTCCATCCGTTTCACTCTCCCACCCAATCTCGATGCCTTAACCATTTTCAACCCACCCATAAACACAATTTCTTACCCACCCTTTATCTTTTCTTCCCATCCTTATGTATATCTTTTTCTAAACCCATCATACTCTCAACCTCCATTTTGTTTACAAAATACCTTTGTGTTGCGGAATTTGAAATATTGCTAAGCTTTAATGATTATTTTTTATCATTTTGATTTTCATGATCCTAGTTGGAGGAAGTGTAGCTCTGACCCTAGCTAGATTTTAAAGGTTTTTGGTTCGATCAAAATACAACTTATCTTTCTACCGGAAGTTTTAAATTTCACATTTTTTCCGTCTATTCCGGCATTTCTAGATGATAAGTTTTGCTCTACATTATCACACCGATCCGACCTTGTTGATGACGGTTATGACTTTTACGTGATACATTGGGTTATTAGTAATTTTAGAGAGTAGCTACATCTCCTAAGTTGTTGATATCCAATGCAAGCGAGAAGTTTCTGCGTTAAGAATTTGATTTTATCTTTAGCCAATAGGTCGCATTCAATCTGTTATACCTTACCAAGTTTCTCTTTTGTACTGGATTGATTACCTTCTCGAGCCAGTCCACCTCGTGTTTTCCCACATGGGGTTATGCTTTTGATCTTTGTCTTATCCACCCGGTTTTTAGATGAAGACCACCATCTTTAGTTGCTTGTTTATTTTTCTTTCTATTTAGTATTTTTCTTTTTGGTTTCCCTTGTCATTGGTTGTATAAAATAAAGTGGCTTAAACTGTTTTTAGGTATTTATACCTCATTACTGCCACATTATTTTATAGACATGGTATTTTACGGTTTCGTGGAGTTTGTCTGCTTATACAGGTTTTCACTTGCTTCTCCACAACGTGCTGACATTTACTCCGATGTTCTGCATCTACTTGAGAGCCGTTTCCAGAGCTAAGTCTTTTTCTTAAATTCTCATTTATTTGTGTCATTGAGGACAATGACATGTTTAAGTGGGGGGTAGGAGACTTAGCTATGTTATGTTATGATTGAAATTTGAATGAAACGGTAGAAAAATTGAAAAATTGAAAATTTGAATAAATACCATATTATGTATCTCGTACCCTTAGAATTGTGAGTACCTAGCTAAGAATTGATAGGAAATAAACCAAGTTTCATGAGTACGTGATCATTTTATACTTATGTTAAGTAAATTTAAGGATATTCATGCCCGTTTTTGCGAGTAGTTATTTATTATTCAATTACTCAATCAGTGAATCGAGTATACCGCACAAATCATAATAACTGAAGAAATTATGTGTACATTGCATAGATGATTGGTTATGTAGACTTAGTGTCGATACTTATTGGCTGATGTATTCTTATCTTCTTGCCAACAAAAGCGGAGTAATAAACTTGAGACGTACCTGTGTTTTAGCAAAATGTTAAACACTGGGCTTGTAGTGAATTACCAAAGTAGCCCCGCGCTTGTGGTAATATTCGATGCTATACATGATCTAAGATAGGGGGATAGTCTAAAAAGTTTTCTTCCTTGAGATTAATAGTATTTGAAAAATATGAAGAATTGAAGAAATTCAACTTTTAAGAGGCTTTGAGTAGTACTCGGTCTCCAAGTCCAAAACCCTATAGATACGCTCTTGCTTATTGCTCTAGTGCTTCAAAAATAAAAGGCATAAGAAGTATGAATGTTTGAGGTTGGTAGGTTGAGATTACGGTTGGCATAAACTCTAATCTTGCTACTGAATATATAAAACTAAATGCACATGCACACATCACTTCGATTCATAGTAAGTAGTGAATAATGGATATCTTATGAGCATGACTAGTATGAGTTGACTTGAGTTTCTTGTGTAAGTATGATTTGACCATAGAAAATGTTGTCTTGGGAATGACTTATTGATGCTTTGTTCGGGACGATCAAAGTCTAAGTGGGGTTGTTGATGACGGTCAAATTATACCCGTAAAAGTCATCAACGTTGACCTTAAATCGAGATTAATAATGTATATTTCATATTAAATCACTCGTTTATATTTATTATTTAATGTTAAGTGATTATTAATATGATACTTGGTATTTAGATATTTTTATTATTAAAGACCGATTTATTGTGCGATAATTGCTTATTTTGCAGATCACAACAAATCGGGAGGATTAATGTTAATTAATCAATGATCTCAAGATGATAAAGGAAGAAAATCGGAGCATTAAACGAAAGAAGTAATCGAGATCGCACGGCGTGGAGTGGGGAGCAAGGCGGGGCGAAGAAAACGTGGAGAACTTGGAAAATCCAGGTTCGGTCGACCGAGCCTCATGCTTCGGTCGACCGAGTGCTTCCCTTCGGTTGACCGAGCCTCTGGTCAGGGGCGGTTTCTGACTTTAATCGTGTTTATCCTCTAGATCCTTCCTAAGTCGGCCGAAACTCCTATATAAGCAACAGCTACGAAATTGTAAAGACACACCTTTCATACTTTAGAATATAATTCTACTTTGATATTTTAATACAATGTAGCATAAGTAGATTGAAGGCTTCCAGCAATTTAAAGGCTACGAGTTATGTAAGCCTTTATTTTCTGTTTCTTTCTTTTAAGTAATTAATCCCTCCCAATTATGCTTTATTGTTTGAGTTAGTTAATTCATTGCTAGATGATGTAGATCTAGGTTATGTCGTTATGGATGTGGCGAAGCCTTGTCTATGGGGATCCCATAACCTACGTCATATACTTAGTATTTATTCATGAATCTGCTTAGTTTAATTAATGCGTATCTATGTTAATTTATATGATTGCTTTACGAATTACTGTTTAATCTCTTCTGTATGATGAAACGCTGAGAAATATATTCTAGGATGTAATCTGGGGATGAAATCGTTTGGGTGACCGAATGGAATCATTCGGTCGACCGAGTGTCTATGCTCGGTCGACCGAGCCCCTATTTGTCTGTTAGTTAGTCCGCCACGTCTTTATGGTAGGTTTAGCTTAGTAGGATTTATTATCTCAGTAGGTATGGCCACGGCTACGTTGCTCGCCGCTTTTAATTAGCGTGCGATTAGGAAATACCAATATAGGGCTCTAGGTCGGCTCATGAATGATCTTCCGGGGCTTTCAGCGAGATCTAGGTAGGTTTTGTATTAGGGAATTGACGTCACCTAGTTATACGTAGTTCGTAAACTAGCATGAGACCTAAAAGGTAATTGTTAGTTGGACGAGGGCTTGAGCGATCGTTTAGGAAGTACGCCAACCACGTGAAATGTTGCCTGGACGAGGTGTACGGTTAATATCGGCATCCTTAGAGTCGTAAGCGTGTGAGTTATATGAGATGGAGGCACCAAAAGGCGAAGTCACGTAACAATACCACAGTGATCTAGTGACCTACCGGTGCTAAGTCAAGTTAAAGAGGATGACTCCCGTAGCCAATCTAAGATAGATACAAACGGATTGACAGTTAATAAGTTCAGTTTATTATATAGATTGTCTAGGTCCAAACGATAAAGACTATAATTGGGGAGGTTAATTACGTTGTATCGAGTCGTGTCTTTACTTTTCTTGTCTTATGTTGGTCATAGACCGTCTCTATGTCCTTGACATGTTTAATTAATTGTTTGTATATAAGGTGATCCACAATTGGTTCCCTGTGGGATCGACCTTGATTCACTATAGCTATACTACGATGGGCCTAGTCCTCTTGCTAGTATTGGTTTATGGTGGTCAAGTATATTATAACCTGATTGACCACGTCATCACTTGATTTCTTTCAAATTCATTTAGTTCTTCTTGCATAGAAATTATCCAATCTGGATATGATATTGCTTCTTCAACAACTTTAGGTTCCATTTGAGATAGAAAACATGTAAACATTGCTTCTAATTGTCTTATAGTCCTCACACCTTGCTGTATATTGCCAATAACTTTCTCAGCAGGGTGATCCCTTAACCATTGTGGATTTTGGTTAGATTGATTCTCAGGAACATCATCTTCAGTAGGGTCTGCTGTTGCTTCAGCAAGGGGTTCAACAGATCCTTGAATTGCTTCAGTTGTTGCATCAGTAGTGTTATCAGCAGGGTGATCAGCAGGGGCAGAGTCAGAAACCTTTAACTCATTTATCCTTTCCAAAACATCAACACATTCGGGATCAGTGACTTGTTGATTCTCAGCAGGTTCTGATGCTTCATCTTCCATTCCAGTGAACTTAGGTTCATCAAATTCAACATTTATTGTTTCTTCATGTTTTAGTGTCATTTTATTCAGTACCCTGAATGCCTTGCTGACAGAAGAATATCCCAAGAAGATTCCTTCATCTGATTTAGGTTGGAAGGTCTTCAATTTCTCCTTATGATTTAAAATAAAACATTTGCTTCCAAATGGATGAAAGTAAGATATTTTAGGTTTCCTTCCATTCCAGATCTCATAAGGTGTCTTGGCACTTCTTGTTCACTGAGGTTCTATTTTGTGTATAGTATGATGTATTAACTGCTTGACCCAATATCTTTCAGCAATAATGCTTCACAGATCATAGTTCTTCCCTTCTTTTTTAAAGTTCTGCTTTCTTCTTTGAGAACCCTATTTTCTTTGAGGTGTACCAAAGAAACAACAAGTTGATGTAGTACACCATTTTGCTCACAATATTCTCTTATAACTTTATTAAGAAATTCAGTACCCTTGTCTAATCTGATCTTCACTACTGTCAAACTTTTCTCATTTTGCAATCTCTTCAAAAGTTCAGGCATCTTTTGAAGTGTTTCACTTTTCTTGTTCATGAATACTACCCAAGTGTATCTTGAATAATCATCCACAACTACTAAAGTTTACTTCTTTCCTGTTACACTTGTTGGTATTACTAGCCCAAATAAATCCATGTGCATCAGCTCCAAGACTCTTTTTGTTGATTGCTTAGTCTTTGATTTGAAGCTTGATTTTGTCTGTTTACCTTGCTGACATGCATCACTTATAGCATACTTTTTGAATGTGATCTCAGGTAAACCAATCACTAGTTTCTTCTTCACCAACTGATTGATATCATCAAAATTTAGATGATTTAACTTCTTATGCCATAACCAATTAAGTTCGACTTGGTATGCACAATCGTGGCAAGTTTCGAGGCAATGATGAGACCAATCCACAACATACAGTTTTTGTTGTCTTCTTCCAGCAACACAATTTGATCACCTCTTTTACTAATGACAATACAGGTCTTTTTGTCAAAAGTGACCTTGTAACCCATGTCACAAAATTGTCCAGTGCTCAGTAGATTGTAGTCCAGTCCTTCCACATATGCAACATTCCTGATTGTTAATCCATTTCTCACAAGTGTGCCATATCCTCTTGTGTATCCTGGTGTATTCTTGTTGCCAAAATTCACTCTTGGACCATCCTTTTCAACATAGTTTGACAAACAGTGCTTATTCTTTGTCATATGTCTGGAACATCCACTGTCAAAGTACCAGACACCCTACAAAACAAAGTTAATATATTTTTGGTACCCAAAACTATTTGGGTACATGATGGTCAGTGGTAAGCATGACCCTTGGCAAGTTTTCATAAGGTTTTCTTTGAAAGGTATCATACTTTTGTTCATACATGTATTCCACACATCCATAAGGTCTAACATTTTGTTGTGTAGGACTCACATATGCTTTCTGGCCTTTTGGTATGTAATGCTGTTTGGAGTGATTTCTATTGCTAGAAGCACTAGCATAACCATTAGTTTGATGTCTGTTTGGAACAAGCCCTGTAGTATGGAGTCTACTGAGGTCTCTGCTGATTCCATTGCTGAGGTCTTACCCTAGAAGTATGGTTATATCTGTTGTTTCTAGCAATAGGAGCAGGATATTCCAATCATCATCGATGAGGGAATAGTCTACCTTTCTCCCTGAGATAAGTATCCCTTAAATGATTTACATTTTTAGGTTTAGGACTTTTATCTTTGGAATATTTCTGAATTTTGCCTTTTTGTGGTCCAACAGACTTGGTAGCAGGTCTGCTATCAGCAAGTCTAGAAGGTACCGCAGTACTATTTTTGGATTTGTTCTTTTTGCTAGGTGTTGTTGACCTTTTTGACTTCTAATTTTGCTTTCTTGAAGTCTTCTCAGTAGGCTTTACTGCCTCAGCAACCTTTTTGGGAGTTAGATCTTATGCAGGCACAAACTTAAGACCAACTCTGGTACTAGGTTCAATGACCTTACTAGATCCACTCTTATTAGATTGTTGAGTTCCAAATCCAAGGCATGTTCTATCACTATAAGGCTTTCCAGATTTGAATGCAGTGGAGGAACAAGATTGTTCAGCAGATTCAGTAGCTACTGAATGTACAGCAGACTTATGCTGATTCTTTCCAACTTCTTTTTCCTTTCTTTGAGAATTCTTAATTCAGCTTTTAATCTTTCAACTTCTGTTTGAAGAGCTTCTTTTTCAGCATTCACAATCTTATAACCAAATTGTATTATCCTTAGTTGATTAAGGATGGCATCCAAAGTTTTTTCATTGTCAGAATTTTTTGGATTTGAACCACAAGTTGATTCACAATCACTTCCAGCATGAGTGTTAATAGATACAGAATTGTATACCTCCTCTGTTTCATCCATATTTGCCATTAAAGCATAATCATCCATATCAGCAACAAGTGCAGTATCATCAGATTCATTTCCCTTTTCTGATTCTACTTCATATCCTGATTCATCTTCAAAGAACCATAGCTTTTTGCGGATCTTCTTTGTTGACTTTTTCTCTTGATGGGGATCGACAATCAGGTCTGAAATGTCCAGGCTTCTTGCAATTGAAGGAAAGATAATCAGGTTCTTTCTTCTGTTTTAGCTCAAGACAGTCAGGTTTGAAGTGTCTTGGTTTCTTGCATTGATAGCACAAGTAATCATTGACTTTCTTATATTCTTCCTTCTTCTTTTCACTAAACTTCTTTGTGAAATTCCTTGGAGAACCCCTTCCAGTTTTCATCATTCTGATTTTCTTGCTCAGTAGGGTAATTTGCTCTTGCATCTCATCCAGTAGGTCATCTTGAGGTCCTGATGTTTCTTCTTGATGTGTAGCAGCCAATGCAGTGGTCTTTGGTTCTTCTTTTTTAGTCTCAGGTACAAGTTTCTTACTGAATTCATAGGCCTTCAGATCTGAAAACAGTTTGAAGGTGTCCTCTTCATGTAGACTTCTCATTTCTTCTATTGCAGTCACCTTCATTTCCCAAACTTCTTTTGCAGGTAATGCTTCCAAGATTTTTGAATTGATTTCTTCTTTTGAGTACTTTACACTCAGTAGGGTGAGTTCATCCATGATTGCATTGAATCTTGACTCCATTTGTTCAATAGTTTCATTTGGTTTCATTTTCAACTCTTGGAACTTCTTCTTTGCCACACTGATCTTATTCTTCTTGATAGCATCAGTGCCTTCACAGATTAATTGCAACTTATCCCAAAGTTCTTTTGCAGTCTTTCAATCTTTCACCTTCATGTACAAATTGCTATCCAAAGTTCCGTATATGATATCAATAGCAATATTGTTGAGGTTTTCTCTTTTTCTATCTTCAGCATTCCATTCTCTTTTTGGATTTGGAATGTACTGAGTTTCATTATCCACAGATATAGCCTTTGTAATTTCCAGTGGTCCATCAGTCAGCACATCCATCATCTCAACATGTGTTGCAGCTAGAAAAGCCTGCATACGACGTTTATACTCATCAAAACGATCTAAAGAACACATCAACATTGTTCTAGCATACTGGTTGTTATCCATGATGCAAAGCTTTGAAAATCATAAACTTGAAAAGTTTTCAAAGTATTTTCACAACAACAACAAGTAGGATTACTTCAGAACAGAAGCACTGCTCCGATACCAATTGTTGGTCCCTTGAAAAGGCTTTGGTTAATTTTAGAGGGGGTTGAATAAACTTAACACTTAAAACTTTTGGAGTTAACAAACTCAAGAACTTCAAGACTTCTTTGATTGCTCGATGAGTCTGTGACACTCATGAGTCTGTGACTATTGACTTTACTGAATTTGTTGCAGCAGAATATAATTAATTTAAGCCTTATTAATTGTTGTTAAAATATGATACCAAGTATTAGATACTCAGTAGTGTATAAGTGTGATTCAGTTGCTAGTTCAGTAGGTTGATGTGCTAAATGTACTAATGCAAAATGTAAGTGCAGAAAGTAAGTAGGCAATTTTTATAATGGTTCCAAGTGGTGTAATCCTGTCAGTCCACTCTTCTCCTGTGATGTTGGAGGTAATTCACTAGAGATTCTTGAGGTAGCAGTTACAAAAATCGCTGAGTTATTTGTCCTTCACCAATAAATATGGCTTCACAAACTGAACACTTGGAACATGTAGGATTGATGCTCCAAAGTCTTCCACTGGTCCTTGAAGGGTAGGATTGCCTCTTCACCAGCTCCACCACAAACAAAAGTCCTTGACACCCAAAGATGCTTCACTGTCTTCAGTAGATTTCTTATAAAAAAGTTTAAATCAAGTAAATGATTCAGCCTTCAGCCGCTTGATCAGGATGATATGATCAGCAGCTTGGATTCTTCAAGTGTGTAAACTTGATGTAGCTTGATAACAGATTACACTTGCATAATTTTACTGGATCAGTAGGTTTAAGTTCAGTAGGGTCAGCAGGGTGATTTCTTGATAAGAATCTGAAGCTCAAGATAATCTGTTGTTTTTCCTCAATTTTCATCCTCTGTATCTGAATTAGGAGTCCTCTATTTATAGGTAGGAATCCTTGTGACTTATGTTTGAAATTCAAACATAGCCATTTCAGATTTGTCCCATCTTGACTTGCTTTATGTCCTCAGACATAGTCTCGACAATCTTTGTCGATTGCTTTTTAACAGCTTTCGGTCATCCCACCCTTTGACTTGTATCCATTGGATAAACCTCTGTTTCTTCCCAACGTCCCTTTAATCTTAACCATTGATTTGTTTGATAAAATCAGAAGTTGTTATCTGTCATTATCCTTGTATTCTTCCAATGTAACCTTTGAATAATTCGAAATATATATCAGCAGGTTCTTGTGGGTATTAGTCTGCTGAAATACATATAAGTCAGCTGATTTAAAGTTGCTGTGTTTATAAAACACTGCAGCTGACTTCTCTTATATCTAACTTTTAATTGTGAAGTTAGATTACACCATTTTGATCATAGCCAAGTTCCAATCACCACTTAATATTTGGAACTTAGACCTTGTATACAAAGGAAAATGTAATCGATTTAGGTCATCACAGACTTCCTAAATTCGATTCCATATCCTAGACTTTAAATACTAAGTTTGATCCCTTAGCCTTCAATAACCGAGTTTGAAACCTCATCCTTCGCCTTCAAGAGTTCCTAAACTAGTCTCTTGACTCGTGCCTCCTATCGATATAGAGCAGTCTCATTGATGAAAGTCACCACCATTTCTGATCTTGTTTGATAAAACCTATACAAAGATCAAACTCTAATAAGCCTATACATTTGATCTAGACATCTTTTGCCTTTGCTCTATAACAAACTAGTCCGGCACTCATCACTAAAACTTAAAATAAGTCCAATAGAAAAATAGATTTATGGTAATAAGATAAAGATAGTTCATATTAGATATTGACAAATCTTGGAAATATTTAATATACGATATTAAATTAAATGAGATAAATCAATCATTTTTTTTTGTTGGTAAAACCTAGATTTTATTAAGAAAAACTGAAGTTTGACAATGTCATCCCCTGACACACCAACAAAAAAACAGCGTCATCAACACATGTTCATAACCTCCTCAAAACCTTAGTCCGTCAAACCCAAGGTGGGAAAATCCGGATACTAAGGCAATTATATGACCCCCCATGTGTTGGAATAAAAACCTAGTGGAGAACCTAGTGTAACTACAATCTGATAAGATCATATTACAAAACCAAAGTAAAATACAAATATGCAGGCAGCAATAGGATCTGAAAGTAGAGAATGCTGTAGGGTCCATGCAATCATCCATATCAACCGAATATTGCTCCAAGTACTTGCAATATGCAAAAGAACAGAAACCATAGCACCACCAAGAAATGCGAGAAAAATCAAAGGAAAGCGGTTTAGGATACAACTGCTTGCACCCTCCATATTGATGAAGGGTGCTTCCAGGTTCTGTATGCAAAGATGGTTTGAGCCTCCCAAGATATGCAACAAAAAGCCACTCTCTGATCCTGTTAATGATGAAGAGGAGGATGTACGAGCTCAAAACAATAGATAAGAGAAACCGAGAAAGCAAAAGTATCGGATGAGGATAGATGCAACTGCTTGCACCCCTCAACATAGTGAAGGTGCTTCCCAGTAGGATATCACGAGATTATCATTTCTTGCCTCTAATGATGGGAAGTTAGAGGAGGTCCTTTGGATAACAAAACCCAAGTCTCCATGAATTTGAGCTCTATCTATGATATATGAAAGCTATGTGGTACTAGCCTTGCTTGGCAAGATAATCAAGCAGCCCATTTGCCTCTCTATAAATGTGCTCAATGGTAAAATGGTGATCGATTATGAGTTTTGAATTTGAAGGACTTCAAAACTATATTTCCAGAAGCTTTGCCTTTTCCAAGCACCATATCAACAAGATTTTGAGAATCAGATTCCAAGTGAACAGATTGGAGATTGTGATCAATGCAGTGAAGGATCCCCTCTAAGAGAGCCTGAAGTTCAGCCAACATATTAGTCATAATACCATATGCCTTGGAGGCAAAAATAATCACCCTGCCCTGGGAGTCTCTTATAATGTAACCACCTCCTGCAGCCCTTGGGTTCCCAAGAGAAGAGCCATCCGTATTCAATTTATAATCATGATCAACTGGAGGGTGCCAAGAGACAGGGATATAAGAACGCTGAGGTTTAGGAATAAAATGAGGTATCAAACCAAGATGCACAAGTGTATCATCTGCAACATCATTTCTATAAAGAATCAAGGATTTACAAAGAGGCTGGAGATGCTGATTGATTGCAGCAATGGTAGCCTTGTCTGTAATCTTCTTGTCATCAAAGAAGTCTTTATTCCTGGCCTTCCAGATTTCCCAACAGATAAATATAGGCAAAACTGGGAGAACAGCCTTAATAGCACCTATATTGTGGGGGGTTTTGCCAGCTTTGGATGGCCTCTTTCAGACTGTGCACATTATACCCCCAGTGAAACTGATACTGATAATAATGCCATACTTGTTGAGTCTGGTCACAATCCCAAAAAACATGCTCCAAGGATTCTTCAGTGTGACAAAACATACATTGAAAGGGCCCATGCACACCAAATTTATACAATTGTTAAGCAAATGGGAGGAGACCTTGGAGGAGCCTCCACATAAGAATAGAGCATTTGAGTGGCATGGGAGGTTTCCATATCTCCTTGAGTTCATATAAAGTAGGCTTTTTCTTCCTTAGCAAAACATAGGCAGATTTAACAGAGAATTGTCTAGTAGCTTCAGGTTCCCAAATCCATCTGCTAAGAAGTTGCCCTCTGTATCTCATATGATCATCAACAGTTTCCTGAACATCCATTAAGAGCTTCCAACTATAAAGTCTATACAAGGGAAAGGAACCAGCCATAATAGTCTTAGCCCACAGCCCCTGCCCTGCCCTGATCTTCCACCAAAGTTTGCAGGCAAAAGCTTGTTGTAAACTTCTAATATTTATCACTCCAAGACCACCCTCAAGGACAGGGTAGCAAATATATGCCCATTTCCTCCAGATATGCCTTCTGCTGGCTGTAGTGTCAGACCAGAGAAAGTGTGAAAGCAAATAATCTATTTTTTTAAAAACTGCAACAGGAAGCTTTAAAGCTGCTATAATATGTATGGGAATAGCAGAAAGCACATGATTTATTAATATAAGCCTACGACCAATAGAGAGAAACTTAGCATACCAACCTTGTAATTTGTGTTCCATTTTTTGAATAAGAGGCTAGAAATAGACAGCTTTAGGCCTCCCCACATAAATAGGACAGCCTAAGTAAGTAAAAGGGAAAGAACCCTGATTCCTGCCAGTGATATTAGCAACCATATGGACAGTTTGTGAGGGAGCATGTTTGCTAATAAAGAAAGAACTCTTTTGGGCATTGATTTTCTGACCAGAAGCAAGCTCATATTGATTAAGGAAAAGGAAGAGATTTTTAATAGATTTTTCGGTGGCTCTGACAAAAACAATAAGGTCATCAGCATACATGCAATGAGTAATCATAGGGAAGCCTCTGGGAACATCATAACATTCAACATTAGAATGGAAAATGTGTTTCAAACCCTAGTGAGAGCCTCAGAGACTAAAATAAAAAGGTAAGGGGATAAAGGGTCTCCTTGCTTGATACCTCTAGAGATCTAAAAAAAACCAGCTGGATGCCCATTAACCAATATAGAAAACAAGCTACGTTTCAGGTTATTCATAACCAAGGTGACAAAAAGAGTGGAGAAACCAAATTTATTCAAAAGGGCTTCAAGAAAAGGCCAGGCAACTCTATCAAAGGCTTTAGCCACATCAAATTTAAAAAGGATATTATGACCCCTAGATTTTCTATGGACAAATTGAACAAGTTCTTGCACAAAAAGAACATTATCAGAGATGTCTTTACCTTGAATAAAAGCAGATTGCTCATCAGATATCAGAATATTCAGAAATTGTTGAAGCCTAGCACAAAGGACTTTAGTAAAAAAACTTATTAATGAAAGTGCTTAAAGCAATTGGTCTGTAATCAGCAAAAGAGACTGGAACCTCCTTCTTGGGGATGAGAATGATAATAGTGGAACCAATACTTTGAGGTATGTAACCTCCAGCCATGAATTCAGCAGTAGCAGCATATACATCCTGAGCAATAGTGTCCCAACAAGCTATGTAGAAAGCTCTAGAAAAACCATCCATTCCTGCTGCACTGTTTGGATCAAGAACAAAAACAACTTGCTTGACTTCCTCCATGGTAACTGATGACGGAAAAATTCAATGTTATTTTTATAACTTTTCACCCAATTTCTAATATTATTTTGAGCACTTTTGTATCATTTCGAGTCTTTAATTCCTAAATTTCATAAAAATATATAAGTCATGAATATTTTATAAAATATCATGTTTTAATGTGTTTTTATTAGTTTTATGTACCAGATTTAGTAACCGGAGTGTAAGTGGTCGATTTACGTTTGGTATTTTGGTGGTTTATTGCGAAATTATAGGTTGACCAAAATCCCGAGTAATGACACGTTTGAGGCCTAAAAGAGGTATTTTTAGGGATATAAGAGTGTGCCACTAACTTAAGTGGTCAAGTGGCTCAGTGGTTAGTGGTACCACTAACGAATTATATCTTCGACGAACAAATGGCTCACTAAAACGGCATTTTCTGAAGAAGTGTCCTGAATGAAAGTTGTAGATCATTGAAAGAGCTTTCCAACGCATTTTGAATCACGTCAATCGGACTTCTACAACTCAAGTATCATTAAGTCAAGTGGTCAAGTGGCTAATCGATTTGATTTAGTGGAAATCGAGAAATATCTTTGACGAACGCATGGCCCGTCAAAACGGCATTTTCTGAAGAAGTGTCCTTCACAAAAGTTGTAGATCTTCAAATAAGCTTTCCAACGCACTTTGAATCACGTCAATCGGAGGTCTACAACTCAAGTTATGGGCATTTTACCGAATCAAAGCGAGCCCGGTTCGAACCGGCCTCCTACTCTCAGTTCGAACCGGCCCATTTTGAGCCTATAAATACACCCCCATTTCACCTTCATTTCTTGCCCCTTTCTTCTCCCTTCCCTCTTCATCTTCTCCCTTCTATTTTTCATGTTTTGGGGCCTATATATATCTATAGATATATATATTTGTAGTTGTAATTCTTGAATAGTTATCGTTATAATATCGTTTCCGTTCTTCGTTCTTTCTTTTTTGTTTCTTTCATTTTGTTATATAGATATATATATATATATATATATATATATATATATATACATATATATATATATATAAGTATCGAGAATCGACAAATGATTGGATTAATGTTTTAATTTGGTTTTAATAGAATTCGCATTGATGAAGAAGGCTATTATGTAAAACTTCCCGCCGTTTAATCCATGACATTTCGACAGAGTCTGATTACTTGTAATATATATATATATATATATATATATATATATATATATATGTGTGTGTGTATAGCTAAACCTTTTTTATAGCCGAAATATGTGAAAACGGGTGAAACGCCCTTGGGAGATGAGTCAGGAGTTGTGTAGCTCTTAAATTAAACGTTCTTATGATAAACTCATATTTTAAAACTTGTTTTGATCATTTTAATAGCTTTGAATGAGATTGACAACTTTGTTCATTGTTACATCGAGCTTATAGATGCATTTTGCGGCGATATGTTGGATATGGATATCACTAAAACATAGTCTAGATTGTCAGATTGACAACCTGAGTGACAGGTCAGGACTATGCCTATGTGAGATTCTTATTCTTACGAGATGAAGGAAACAGGTATTAGTATCACTAAAATATAGCTTTAATAGTTAGATTGACAACCTAAGTGACACGTTAAAACTATGCTTTTGTGAGGTTTTTCAGCGGCTTTTTATTCTGGTCAACCTTATTAGGTAAGTTAGCTCTCTAAAGGGAGGGTTAATAAGCCTAGTATGGTGGTTAAGTGAGAGTTGTTCAGACCTTAACGCAAGAATAAAGAGTTGACACCCGTGAATGTCATATAAACTGAATCAGTTAAAACACACTCCTTGTCAAGTCATTCCTGAGGTGATAACCTGTTGGATCATAGTTTGGCTATGCTTTTTAATCTTGTTAGTTGAACTTTACTTTTTGCATTAGTATAATAACCTCCACCACAACTTTGATCGCCTAGACTAAGAACCACGTTCGCTTTGGTACTCACAACCACATTTCTCTTGGGATCGACCTAGTACTCCTGTAGCTATTCTAACAATTGACCCGGTACTCTGCCAGTTAGAGAGTTAGTTTACCCACGGTTTTGCGAGTCTTTATAAATGTATTTTTGTGGGGTAAATTTTAGCTCATCAGTAACAAGTTGAAGTAGCTATTGATTAATCTCATTAGTGATCAATTGAGGAATAAAAGTAAGAATATCATCAAGAGCACTTTGATTAGTGCCATTATCATCACTGAAGAGATATCTATAAAATTGAACAGCAGCTGCCTCAATATCATGTTGGGTTTCACACCAGTTGCCTTTACTATCCTTGATTTTATGGATAGCCAATCTCCTAGTCTTATCTTTGGCTGTAGCATGAAAGAAGGCTGTATTATTATCACCTTCCTTAAACCATTTAAATTTGGATTTTTGCCTCCAAAATTCCTCCTGCTGCGCCAAGCTAAGATTGTAGAGAGCTTGGGCCTTAGAAAGAGCAACTCTATTGTCAGCAGTGGGGTAAGTATCATAATCAGACTCCAGAGCTTGAACAGTGGCTTCATGTTCCTTGACTTTACAATGAATATCCCCAAAAGTATGCTTATTCCAGATTTTAAGTTCAGCTTTCAAATGTATTTTCCTTATTTTATTAGGAAAATGTTTTCTTTCTCCCCAAACTACTAGGAAGCTTCTCCCAATCAGATTGGGATTACATAGGGGCGCATGTCACCTTATAGAAGGGAGGCTTGGCTAGCTCTTTTGTACATCACAATTCCAAGAGCTAATAGTTCTTGTGAAAAATAGAGAGCTTCTTAAAGAGAGATTAAAGAGAGAGAAAAGGCCGGTCTAGCTGTTAGTAATATCATCCGCAGCGGAAGCAATTTAAGGATCTAGATCTATAAAATACACGTAATAAAATAACTAGATCTACATCTACAAGGGGGTTGTAGAACATACCTCTTGGATCTCAAAATCCAAGTTGGAGAACCGCAATAGAAAAGAAGATGTGAAGAGCACCACGATCTTCCGTACGTGTGATCCAAGCAACTCCCGGTGGAAGGAAATCCTCGTCTCGAATCCTTCCGATATGCTACCCGGAAAAATCTCCAAGATTTTCCCCATATTCCCCTTGGCCGAAAATTTGCTCCTTCTCTCTAAGAGAAGTCGAAATTTATGTGTGTTAAAAGGCTTGGGAGAACTCTCTTTATATAGGAGAGTAAAACTTAACCTCAAAGGATTAAATAATTAAGAGATAATTATTACATTAATCCTTTTCCAAATAAAAGATAAATATAATATTTATCCCAAACAAATTAGGATAAATAAATATATTATCCATATTCCATGATTTATCATTTAACAAATAAAAGATAAATCACACATTAAATAATTATCCAAGAAAACAAATTCCTTAATAATTAAATAATATAACATGCGCACCTTTTCCTTCAAATTCAAAGTCCACGATATTTGACCAATTTGGGTCAAAATTGGTCAACACACCAATTCAATTAGCTAAGTCCACGAAAAATGTCTTTTCCGTGTATTTAATTATTTAGTCCAACTAAACAATTAATTCACATATCGTTTTAATAAAGTCCAACAAGAACTAAATTAATATTATTAGGATTCGACGTCCGAGAATAGCTATGCTATATTAGGAGGCACGTCGGGGACCATGGACTAACAATCGTGGCTCCGATAAATCAAATAAATAATTATCTTACGAAGAATAATTATATTCGATAAATCAATCACGAGAATATGCCACCATAATCCCGTGATCGCACTCCTCCGATTATGAGATTATATTTATCTCCTCACGAGAATAATAATAAGCGTCCATTGATATAATCATTACATATGGATTAATCCTCCATAGACTGTTCATTCTAAATCGGGAAGTTACCGTTAACCCTTTCTAGAACCTCTTATCCTTATTTATCATTAACCCCCTAGTGATCAATTAATTCATACAACTCACTGGTAGCTAATCAGTGTAATATGAACTCCATGGATCGATCGGTTTCTAGGATTAACAAATAAGGAATCGTCTATCTACTTCCATAAATGGAAGGAATGGATTCGTATCTGTGATAACACGGACTACTCACTCAATCCAAGATACAATGCCAAGATGGGGTAATTCGGACCACAGACTCGGTGTAATCCTTAACCGTCAAGTCAAACTTCATATTGATTCAAGCGGTTGGTTCGTGATCACCTCGAGATTAAGATATATCCATAAATATGATCATCCATTGATTCGATAAGAATTCTCGATTACGGAATTATATCGTGAACTCTAATCAAATCGGTCCAAACTATATGATATATCTATCATATATATAAAATGCCCCATTAGGTTCTCTTAACCGAAAGTCCGGATAAGACAATCACACCTATTGTGTTATGGGCACATTAATAGCACGTTAAAGGAGAGACCCGATACTCTCGATTAACTTCACTACGGGCTAATTGTATTTTAAGTACATCTTCACTAACTCAATCCTCCCGTGTATATACCATACACTTTGAGTTAAGTGATTACATAAACGATATACTTAGGGTTTTACGTAGTGTAAATACTATTGTCACATCGGTGATTATGAGAATAATAAATATGAATAATAATATCATTTCATTTATTAAATAAAACAATTACAAAATTGTCTTTCGGGCATCACACCTAACAATCTCCCACTTGCACGAAAGCATGTGATTAATTGTTTTAGAGCACACCTATTATTTAAAATACAACAAACTACATCTCCCACTTGCTCTAAAAAGCAATGGAGACTCATCCCGTATGCTAGTACCCACTAAGCATATCATAACCATTTCAGATTCCAAAGTACACTCCGAGTATGCCGTCGTAGGATAGGTCAGTGACTCGGGGAGTACCTACATCTAAATGTCATGGGTCTTAATGATTAGTCGGGTTGTCGGCTTGAGCGATCTGTAGAATCGAAACGTTACGGTCCATCTAATCATGTGGTGCCGAGTAAACACTGAGGCCGAGATCGACTTAACGATCATCCTCAATCGACTTAAAGTCAAAATCGATTGTATCACACATATCCAAGTTCATACATGAATATGTCCGCATATTATTCCTCGTTCTCTCAAGATACTAAAGGACATACTAAACTTGCTTTGTTAACCGCCGAATCTAAGATTCGATCAAAGTTGACGTTCAATAACCTGACCATCTCTTACTAGAAAGAGAATCTATCCCATTTCTCTTGATCCGAAGATTTAGAGAGTCATTCTGAGGCATTGGGTAGAACTTCCTCGTTGAATGTTGCATACACGGATGCATCATCTTAACCAATAAGATGGATGGGAAACCAAAGGATCGATTCTAATGAATTCGACCGAGTCAAACTCTTCGAATGTTGTCCAAATCTCACATTGCGCAGAGTTGTGGTATTGTCGGTCGACTTGGATAACACACCCATGTTGATTCCAACTGGTGCAATGTTATCCTTCCCAAACACTAATATATGTATGTATATATTCACTACCGTACTAAAATTGATATCCAGTCTACAAAAGACTTATCAATATTCTGGTCAAATCCACATATTGTAGAAATATATGACTTCCAAGGACCGAGAGGTTTGCTTTTTATCCACAAAGGACATAAGCCTTGATGATCATCCTCATAAGTTCATAAGGCAATACCATACATTCGAATGAATCCAGACTCCGTTTGTTTGGCAAGAAAAAGTCTCGGGAATCACCCCTATTTTCTGCTTTTGAACGAAAACAAGCAATACTAAGTGGTAAGAGAGTTCAAGGTCTGATTAACTCTCTACTTCTTAGGGAATTACCCCTAGACCACTCAAGCTTTGCTCTGAAAGATAAACTTTCCTATTCATTACTACTTTTCCGTGTAGATCCAATTACTCCCACTGGGCCTGAGACACTCAGGTGGTTCTACAAGAGTATGAACGACTCTGGAGTACCAAACTCCATTCACAGGGTTATGGCTTGTAAACCAACCTCCATTATCAGAATCCTATACAACTCACAAAAGAGCCATAGGTCATCAATCGATCCTCAGACTACAAAGTCCGTGAGAACCCGTAATGGGTAATGGATAAACCATACTCCCACTACATTCTGGGTGGATCGAAATTCTGATATAGTTTAGTAGTATTTAGTATTATCACCAACAACCGATGTTGGACGTGGTCTGATTTTAATCAGTTAGTAACTACCTTGAGTAAACGTACTGCAAGGTTTAAGGTTTTACAGTTCATAGATTCTATCAGAAAGGACGCAAATGATATAACCGCCCTTTCCGATTTCAAGAGTCTTATAACACACCTTTTTCTCAATGCTACAAGATATATAACGATTGGTCATGACCGAACGTGTTCGCAAAATTCCCAGACCTACCTTCAAGCACCGTGTGCTAAATGCTTATATTTATGGAAGTGGGGTGAACCGAATCCACACCTTATCCGTAAATTCCAAAGCATATTCTAGGTAGACTTCTCGGTCTTACATTTTAATGTAAACCGATATTTCTCTTCTAATATCTTTATTGAGTTAAGCAGTGTATTGTAGCACATCTAAAAAATATATAAGGCAATTTAACGGTTTCTCACTTAGTGAAAACATTTCACTATGAGGCAGGCCGAGCATCAGTCCCTAGGACTATGTGATGGCCCATTTCTGAGTATAGAATACTCTATCTCTGTTGAAAACAGAGAAACCTCAAAATATTTTGGATAAACTTACCGGAGTGTTTGAATAGTTATCAGACAAGAAGTCACTACTCGGAAGCTCCTACTAGCTTGTATCTTTCATCAGACCCCAAAGGTCATCATGAACAAGCTATGTTACTTCTTTATAACCATTATCCTTTCCCGATTGAAAGGAAACTTAGTCATTGAACCTTTGAGACAATATAACCAGACTGGGAGAAAGGAATCACCCTGAGCCAGTCTTCAAGTCTTGTCTTTTAGGGACTATGCACTAACTATGGAATATGAAGAAGCGTTTATCTAAATATAGAAACCAATTGCTTTTAATAGTTCTTAAGATGTGTTTTATATACATATTTCAAGCGATTCTAAGTGGTTTTGACTTTATCAAACAAAAGTCCGAGTCTTGGATTCAGTACTACAAATGGTACATTCACTTTCTATATGACAAACAAATTATCAAATAGAAGGTAAATCCATTCGCTCCAACGAATCTTAAACGAAAATAAATTTTCCGCGATATCCAAGGATTGAATCCGAGATTCATTTCCTTATATCACTCCCACTATTCTAGCTAAAATTAATCGCCCGTTGTTTACTCCTTTAATCGTTAAATGCACTTGCTACCTTGTTACGCCAAAGAACTTAGCTCGAAAAATCGCCAAGGATTCATGGGTTGGTGATCCGAAATCACTATCCTTATCCTATGATTTTCGATTAATTAATTTTTCGGTTTAGCCTTAAAGTTTACTCGGTTTAGATGACTAACACTTTTGATATATTCTCCCATTCTTGACTTTCCTTGAATGGAAACAGTCTTGAACCGGCGGTTCGTTTGAGTAGACACTACTCTTGAACCGTGGGATGTCTATTTCGAGTGTTACTCGTCGGGACTTCTCGAATTTTCTAATATACCAGAAAAAACAACAAATCATATTAAAGCTCGCACTAGTTTATTGGTTCCAAATACCGTCTAACGAGCAATGCTTTATATATGATTTTCCGATTTTTTCGATTTGAAAATCTTTCACACATAGTTCCAATATTTCCAGAAAAACAAATCATAGAACTCCCACTAGTTCATCGATTTCAAATATCGTCCAACTAGCAACATTCCATGACTTTCCGGTTTTTCAATTAGAACGGTTACGTGTGTAGTCAGTTACACTTTTCTAATGTTCTAGAAAAACAACAAATCATAAAGCTCCCACTAGTTCATCGATTCCAAATATCGTCCAACTAGTAATACTTCATGATTTTCCGATTTTTCAATTAGAAAATTACCCATGTAATCACTACACACTCAAAATTCACTAGAAGAATTTCAAAGTCCGAAATCACATTTGATCAAACTAAGTTTGTCTTCCGTTTGACACGAATGACACTGGTGACATACCTATATGTCACTCTGGTTTTTAAAAGGCTTAAGAGAAAATATCTCTTTCGAAAAATAATTGCATTATCGATTAACTAGTTCAACGTCCTAGTTACTTTCCACTTTTTAACGAAGTCAATACTAGTCAATTATAAATTTTAAGCAATTTAGTAAGGGATATAATCTCAGAATAAAATGACATAAATTAATTCAAGTTTAACACTACTATATTTATTTTAGGAATTGTAAACTAAAATTAAGTCTACTCTACCATTCCAGGTTTTAACCTCGCATCTCGAGTGCCGCCTTAGGGTAGGTCAAAGAGATGACGGTTAAATCGAGACAATCTCATCAATGAATAACTTGTGAGAATCGAACATCCCACGAGAATCGAACATCCCTTTATTCATTGACTACCTTCCTTTTAGCCTAGATATTATCAAAAAAATACCCATGATGAGTGTGACCTACTATATCGGATCTCTTGAGGTGCGCCCAGAGTATGCCGTCTTAGGATAGGTCGGTGACCCGACAGTACCGGAAATCCTATCCTTTCGGAGACCAAGCCATGAATGTTGATAGGGCGAACACCATCCTTAGGGGACGAAATCAAAGCGCCTCGGCGTCACCCTTCTCTCACTTACTTGTATCTATAGTAGAGGCCGTGGGGTTGGCTGCCGCCTCTCCCGCTCCCACTCAATATTTTGGAAGTGGTGGTGGGTTAACTAACCCACGTCTTTTGATGTTAACATAAAAGCACATCAAATCAAGGATTCGAATGGTGTCGGTAACGTAGGCAAGCCTACCCGTCCTATTCGTTGGAACATATGTGATGATCGGACGAAATCGGGTCAAGACAAATCATTGAGATAAGAAGGAATCACCCTCCGTTCCCGGTGTAGCTTAGTCTTGCCGGACCCCGTGCATACATCACACTAGGAGGGTTAAGTCGGTCGAGCCTAGCTCGATTGACCACCCAACCTATAAAGCGAACCGTTTTTATCCAAGATTTATTGTTCTTTTACCATCATTCAATCTCGTAGACACTACGAATTGAAAACGTGATCTCGTTTGTGCTTTAAGGCGGTTCACCGAGAACACACACCGAAAGGCTTAACGATTTCATAACCCGTCCTCGGATCATTAATTAGTTACTAAATTTAATAATTACCACGTATTAATTAAATTTCAACTAATTACACGAGTTTGTATACATGCCTATTTTAATTACCAAAATTAAAATTCTACATGTATGCATGGAGTGGATTTATGATATGATGCATGTCATGGCAATTCCGATTTTATATCTATTTTATGATCGAACACATAAAAAATAAATTGCGGAAATTTAAACACCGAGATGGATTGTTGGTACCCCCGTATCTAATCTATTCTAGGAAAGCAGTAAATTACATAATCTATGTCTTCGAGTCTCGATCTTCGATGTTGATCTTGAAACTTCCGGATCTTGAACCTTCGATCTTGAAACGAACCACGAACGACGAGGAGAGAAGGCCGTAATATACCAATATATTGAAAAATATATCTATATTATCAAATTGTTTTATTAAAAAAACTTTTTTTTTTTTTTTTAAATTATTCACGGCAGCAGTAAAACACTAAAAGCTGATTGGATTCTTTTTTTTTTTTTTTTTGAAGATTGACCTATCGGCCAATCCATGCAAAAGAAAAAACAATTAGCTGACAGCCCTAAAATTGACGCAGCCGCAAAAAAAAATTGTGCCGTGACCTAATGTAAAAAACAAAAACAGGTTCTTGCATCTACAATCCCAAAATTTGTGCCGCATGCAACAAAATTTGCCGCCGATAAAAAAAAATTAATTAAACAATTCGGCCTCCTCTCGTTTTACCTTCTTGATGATCTTCAACACCATGATCTTCAACACATCATCTTCGTCGTCTCGAACCCGGATCAAAAATAAAATACAAAACCTATGCTCAATTGTTACTAAACAAAGGAGCTACAATAGATCTAACGAGTAAACAGTACCAACCCCAATCCATCTCTTCAACCAAGACATTCATAACATAAAAAATAAAACAAAAATTTTATTTAAAAAAAAAAATTGGGACAAAAGAAAACTACATGTTTTCCACTCCTTGATCTAATATTTTATACGTATAAATATAGATCACCTTGGCGACTGATACCACTGTTAGTAATATCATCCGCAGCGGAAGCAATTTAAGGATCTAGATCTATAAAATACACGTAATAAAATAACTAGATCTACATCTACAAGGGGGTTGTAGAACATACCTCTTGGATCTCAAAATCCAAGTTGGAGAACCGCAATAGAAAAGAAGATGTGAAGAGCACCACGATCTTCCGTACGTGTGATCCAAGCAACTCCCGGTGGAAGGAAATCCTCGTCTCGAATCCTTCCGATATGCTACCCGGAAAAATCTCCAAGATTTTCCCCATATTCCCCTTGGCCGAAAATTTGCTCCTTCTCTCTAAGAGAAGTCGAAATTTATGTGTGTTAAAAGGCTTGGGAGAACTCTCTTTATATAGGAGAGTAAAACTTAACCTCCAAGGATTAAATAATTAAGAGATAATTATTACATTAATCCTTTTCCAAATAAAAGATAAATATAATATTTATCCCAAACAAATTAGGATAAATAAATATATTATCCAATATTCCATGATTTATCATTTAACAAATAAAAGATAAATCACACATTAAATAATTATCCAAGAAAACAAATTCCTTAATAATTAAATAATATAACATGCGCACCTTTTCCTTCAAATTCAAAGTCCACGCATATTTGACCAATTTGGGTCAAAATTGGTCAACACACCAATTCGGGCCAAGTCCATGAAAAATGTCTTTTCCGTGTATTTAATTATTTAGTCCAACTAAACAATTAATTCACATATCGTTTTAATAAAGTCCAACAAGAACTAAATTAATATTATTAGGATTCGACGTCCGAGAATAGCTATGCTATATTAGGAGGCACGTCGGGGACCATGGACTAACAATCAGCGGCTCCGATAAATCAAATAAATAATTATCTTACGAAACGAGAATAATTATATTCGATAAATCAATCACAGAAATATGCCACCATAATCCCGTGATCGCACTCCTCCGATTATGAGATTATATTTATCTCCTCACGAGAATAATAATAGCGTCCATTGATATAATCATTACATATGGATTAATCCTCCATAGACTTGCTCATTCTAAATCGGGAGTTACCGTTAACCCTTTCTAGAACCTCTTATCCTTATTTATCATTAACCCCTAGTGATCAATTAATTCATACAACTCACCGGTAGCTAATCGAGTGTAATATGAACTCCATGGATCGATCGCTTTCTAGGATTAACAAATAAGGAATCGTCATCTACTTCCATAAATGGAAGGAATGGATTCCGTATCTGTGATAACACGGACTACTCACTCAATCCAAAGACAATGCCAAGATGGGGTAATTCGGACCACGACTCGGTGTAATCCTTAACCGTCAAGTCAAACTTCATACGATTCAAGCGGTTGACTCAGATCACCTCGGAGATTAAGATATATCCATAAATATGATCATCCATTGATTCGATAAGAATTCTCGATTACGGAATTATATCGTGAACTCTAATCAAATCGGTCCAATACATATATGATATATATCTATCATATATAAATGCCCCATTAGGTTCTCTTAACCGAAAGTCCGGATAAGACAATCACACCTATTGTGTTATGGGCACATTAATAGCACGTTAAAGGAGAGACCCGATACTCTCGATTAACTTCACTACGGGCTAATTGTATTTTAAGTACATCTTCACTAACTCAATCCTCCCGTGTATATACCATACACCTTTGAGTTAAGTGATTACATAAACGATATACTTAGGGTTTTACAGAGTGTAAATACTATTGTCACATCGGTGATTATGAGAATAATAAATATGAATAATAATATCATTTCATTTATTAAATAAAACAATTACAAAATTGTCTTTCGGGCATCACACCTAACACTAGCAACCGAATTTTTCTAGTTGCAATCCAATGGTAGATTCCGCACACCACTACTCTCCTTAGACGGTCAAAGCGTTGATCTTATAGATCAAGCAAGGTAACCACCGTCTACTAGTTTATTTGTTTAATGCTTAAACGAAGTCGATCCTGGTTAAAGGAAATAAATTTTTGAATTCCGTTGTGTTCCCGCGTAGATTTCCTAACAGTGGTATCAGAGAGAGTTTCGAGCTTAAGCAATAAGCATGTTAATTTGCATAGTTAATTTTATCGTTTAAATCACGTAATTAAAAGATGAAAGATTTTTAATTCAAAAAACGATATACGAAAAGGAAAAAAAATGGGGGTCGGTGGTGCTCGGCCGACTGGCGGCGGCACCACCATCGCGTCGGCTGACTCGTCAACGGTGGATGATCTCCAAATTTTTTTGCTTTGTGTATTTTGTGTTTTCAATATGGTTCATAGTTGTGATTGATAACACTTTGTTTAGTTGATGTCATGTGGCTAACTAATGGTTCAAATAGTTGGACCATTGGATGCCATATGGCATTATTTGGTGAATATTATTTGCCTTTAAATAATCTAGAACATTCCAAATTTTGTTTGGAATAAGCCTAGGTTCTTTTCAAAAAATTTGATTTTGAAAAGGGACTAGGCTAAGTCCCTTTTCAAAATTTTGATTTAGGAAAGGGCCAAGGGTGGTGCCTTTTGGTTTAGGAAATCAAAGACATCCCTTTTGATTATGAATCAAAAGGAAAGAAACAAAAGAGAGCTAATTTTAATTTTAATTTATTTTTGGAATAGTTCTAATTATTTAAAATTAAAATTGAAGTCGTTTTAAAATTAATCGTTAATTTTATTTCGATTAAAAATCATTAATTAATTAAACGTTAATTAGTTAATTGATTGGATAAAATTATTTAATAAATTAAACGTTAATCGATTAATTAAGACGCAAGTTGTTAGTTTTTAATTTTATCTTTTTCATAAGATTTTATTGTATGAATTAGATATTGTGTAGATATAATATGATTATATGGACCTCGATTGCTCATTGACTCGACCAATAGGATAGATGTGAATGATTTATTTTTCTGTTGGTTTAAAAATTGTCCTAGGCCATTATGAAGAACGTGGTCTAGTTTATTTTCTGCATTATCCCATTCCCGTTCGCTCCCCCGTGTGCGGCGGGTGTATTTATTTTATTAGATAAAATTTTATGTAACAAGAATGGAGCGGAAGATGGTGACTAAAGAAAGACGAAAATAAAGATCCCATTGAAGAATGACGTATTAAAGATCCTATTGGCGGTTGCAACTACCTTTAGGTTGTGACCCGCGGTTTCGTTAGTTTGTATTCGAAATCGCACCTAGTAAAAGTCCATGATCATACCGGTTACTTTACGCATTTATTTATTTTTTACTTGTATTTATTTTATATGATACGATAGATGCATGACTAGACACGATCTAGATAAATGTGTTGGATGTATGTCTATAAAGATAGATATATTTGATTAGACCGTAACTAAAATTAATTAAGTGAATTAATTTACATAAATACTTCCACAACAAAAATCAAGTCGAAATATTATCTCCCAATATTATAGCGACGGTGAAGAGCCCTTGTTCGGATCCAACTGATCAGCCCTCGTCGGGAGTGACCTACCTCGGGTATATTATTGCTATTGAGATATGATCGTATGAGATCTCGTGAATATTGGGTTATGACTTGACTAGAGTATTGCGGTGATTGGCCCGCGTCAGGACCGTCTTATTCTAGAGGCAAGGGGTTGACTACCACATAAAGATGTGTATTGTCAAAGAGTTTACTAGTCAACAACCAAGAGTCATATAGAGATGCGATTGGTAAAGTGTTACATATGTTTCGAATTATTCCGGTTGATCGGCCCTCGTCGGGAATCAGGGTAACTAGATGCGATCTTGGCCACTAAAGAATTTTGAAAAGATTCTTGAAAGTCAATTGGGAGTAATTGACTAGTGGGAGCAAAATCATAAACCAAAAGACCATTTTTGATTTTGCGTGTATAAACAACAACACTCTTTTATCTTTATTTTTATGTTGTAGTTTTAGCAATCTTTATTTCTATGGTTTATTCTCGATTGTTAAAACCAAAGTATGATTGTTACCTTTTGAGAAACGTTCTCAAGTTGGTTAAGTAATTTTAATTTTTTTAAAATAAGCAATGACACGAGAAATCACATTTTCGTAGTTGAAGACAAGGAGGTACATATTTGATTGAGTCTTCTAAGACTTTAATTATTAACAGAAGCTCACATATTGGACATAACTATATCCAATGGGTCACTCCGTCATACGATGATGATTATTCAAACATTAGATGGATTGGATAAGGATGACCACATCGAATTTTGAAAAGGTTGTTTTCAAAAGTGTAATATTTAAGTATTGACTTATTTCTTTAATCATTGTTTGAAGGTAATTAATTAGTTCATGTTTTGAATATAATTCAAAAGGTCAAATAAACTATTTAATAAACTATAGCTTTTCTTTAGGAAAGGAAATTGAATACATAGCTCTTGTGATTTCTCTTAAGCCTTATGAAGACTAAATTGAGAAATATTTACAAGTGCCTAAGGGATTAAAAGGGAAAGTTAGAGCATGTGCTTAAATAGAGAACTTATCGAAGTCTCCATTCTAGGCAAGTGTGTTGAGATAAATCTATCTAAGTTCAAAGTCGACTCTAAGATATATGATATCTTACTAGTATGACTAAGTTAGAAAGATTAAATACGGAATACACTGAGATACGGAAAGTGAAGCAAACGTTGCGACATTTTCGGTTTTGTGTTCTGAGTCTAGTAAACTGATAAGGGAACCACAAAGAAATATTCAACCATTGGAACATTACCAGGAGCCGCATAGCGAGGAGGTTTAGAACACTCCTCAATGCACACAAATTTTCAATAAGTCTGTGGATAGCCTCAAGACTGAAAAGGCTACTGGTATGCTCATTTTAAAGAATGAATATCTCACGACTTATGAAGGAATGTTTGAAAGGCAAGATTGAGAGATATTGCCGGAGCCATAATATCCGAATTAGCTTCCATCGGTAACAACCAGGTTGTGAACCTAGTCTATCTTACACAGAGGAATGTCCTCAAAGGTGACATGGATGGTAATATGATTACCATAAGGCTATAGTGATTTGAAAGTGCGGGTGTAAACCTTGTAATTATCTTTATGTTGCCAATCGAGCCCAATTCTATTCGAGACTATGTTTGTTATAACTTCCGTATCATGGCTATACGATAGTGTTGAAGACGTTGGGCAAACAGTCCGATGTTCATAGACGATAACATGATATTGTTAGGAAATCAACACGGGAAAGTAGCCGAATTCAAAATTTTCATTTCCTTTTTCCCAAGATCGACTTCGTTTAAGCAACAATCATAAAAAAAAGTAGACAAAAGAATACCTTGGTTGATCCAATTGGATCGACGCTTTGTCATCGGTTGTAGTTTCTGCACGAATCAGCCCAAGTGTTCGACCTCTACCTGTGATCCACACGAACACCTCGCCGGAATCCCATCATGGCTTGCTACCAGAAAAACTCGGTTGCTAGACCGACTTTTTCTCTCTCATAAATCTCTCTCTAAGAAGCTCTTTATTTTTTCACAAAAACTATTAGCTCTTGGATTTGTGTTGTATAAAAGAGCTAGCCAAGCCCTCCTTTATATAGAGTGTTGGGGCGCCACTTTCATATCCCAATTTGATTGGGAGAAGCTTCCTAGTAGATTGAGGAGAAAGAAAACATTTTCTTAATATAATAAGGAAAATACATTTGATTGATTTATCTTATTAATATTCAATATCTTATATTGACTATATTTCCAATATATTATCAATATCTTATATTGACTATATTTATCTTATTACCATAAATCTATTTTTCAAAAATCAATTAAAATCTAATATTAATATTATGGTAATCTTATTAATTAAATTGCACAATCCAAAAGTATCCTATACACCAAAAGATGGCGCCACATTAATATAATAACATGATCATTTAGCTAGCCAAATTTACGTGTGTCATACACACACAAATTTTCAGCCACATATATAATATATACATATTTAATTAATCGATATAATTAATTTCTTGTATTATATTTATTCATAATAAATAAATACCACCACATTAATTTACCACTATAACCTTTATAGCATGAGTTAAATTCTTTCCTTATTTGGTTATCAACTATAACCATATTTTAATCCGACATGATGTTCATATGTGTGTGACCCGATAGACTGCCGAATATGTTAGCCGTAGATACAAAGTGCAAATTACGAAAATGTCCTTCATACTTAACGAACACGGGATAGCGTCTAGCAACACACCGTGGCCCCCAATCATCGGAAGAGTCAAATGCAATGACTACTACCTTTCATGTGAAACTGTTACCGTGTAAATATAATCCTATCGCTGTAATAATATCCATACGGTCGTTCATCGAGTCAAACATCAATGACCGTATCTTATAATTCTGATATCATTCCCTCTTGAAGTAACTCATCTACTTCCACTTTGCAAAGATTCACGAGAGTAAGACATTCCTTATAAAAAGGACCTTACGGATTTTCACCCCTACTGATAGGGTATGCGATTCCCAGATGACCAAACATGTATACTCTGCATGCTTCAGTATCACACCCAATCACCACCGCATGATCGCCCCGTGGCTAGGGGAAACCTCAATAGTGTCAAAGTGTGACAATCCACACCGTGATGCCATGTAGACTCCGGTCCTAAGGAATTTTACACAACCGCCACATAGTGTGACACTTATCAGTGTTAGTGGGTCAGTCTAACTTACGCATTCTCTAATACACGTCCACGTACAGTCCAAGTGTCTCTACACTTCGATATACGAGATCTATCCCTGCCCTTAAAAACAGAAGACATCTAATACGTGCTAGCCGTTTGTACTATCAATTCCATGTTTAATAGTACATAAGCGTAGAGACATTTAAGTATCAAACTTATTAAAATGATTAGAGATCTCATCAACCATAATCGCTTATCATGGTTTCTCTATCCCAGTTTAATACTAAGGACGTTATCATATAACAATTCATAATTGGTTCTTTAAAAGAACATATATATGACAACAGAAAAGCCATTTATCATATGTATAAACATAAAGAAATAGTAGAAATGATCCGACCCGGTCGGATCCGGTCTAACCCGATTGGGTTTAGGACACTGTTTCAACAATCTCTCACTTGGCCTAAAATTAATCACTCGCACACACAAGAGCAAGTTGAAACACAAGAATCCCATGCAATACTCGCAACCAGCCTTGCCCTAGCCGTAAATGGATCGCTATCCATGGGGAATCAGACTATCTTCATATCATACTTCAATGATCAAGTCAAAGGAACCACCTCAACACACACATGAATTTTGGACGATACCCTGTCCTTGCTTCAAGCAATGAATCCACTTACTATATCAACTATATAGAAAAGGTGGAAGAACCATACAAGGTTCAGGTATGGTTCAGGAATGAACCTTCTAGACTTATGTATTGCTCCCGTTGCGCCTTCAAGAGCACTACTGTGCGTTGGCTAAGTTGTACTATTTACAGTGACCCATAGCCAAGAACATTTCCAGCTCAATGTATCACTTAATCAAGGTGACAGCAAACCCAGACTGTAGCTCCCACTCGCCTTCATAAGACTCGGGATATACGTCTGTATAACTATATTTATTTGTTTCCAAGTTTCGATAAACTAGGAAACCATCCTTAACTTGTTTAAGGATATTCTCGACATTCACCAGATTACTTTCATACTTGCTCATGACTCTACATGGACTATGAACATCTAGCATTACTTTTATGATGGTTCTACCCATGATAGCAAAGGAAACATTCCATAAGCATCATCTTTCACCTTATCTTTAGGACTAACATAGATAGATCTTGAGAACACCGGCTAGTAGTATCCCCTATCACGATGTATGATAAACTCTTTTAGCATCACATCTATATAGGTAAACTATAAACCAACAACAGTTAAATCTATCACTATAGATTCTTATTTCGAAAATAAGAACGGCTAATCCAAGTGCTTTCGTAAAGACCTTGAACTATCAAACATTAAGTATCGTGACATAGGGTGATAATTCCCAAGAGAGATATCCAATGCCTTACTCAAAAATCGTAACACACTCCCACTATCCCTCTTGCACATTGGGCATAACCCTTCTTTTGACTAAATCAAACTCCTTTGATTATCAAACAAATAAATTGTCTAGAGAAACTTGTTTGAGTCTATAAATGGATCTCGTGGGCTCACATATCATGTTATCGTCTATGAACATCGAGATGTTTGCCCAACTTCTTTAACACTATCATAGAGCCATGATACGAAGTTATAACAAGCATAGTCTGAATAGAACTGGGCTCAACTGGCAGCATAAAGATAGTTACAAGGTTTACACCTCATACCCTTCAGCCGTTACTATAGTCTTATGGTAACCATATTACTATCCATGTCAGCCTTTCAGGGACATTCCCTCTAGGTAAGACACACTAGGTTCACAACATGGTTGTCACTGATGGGATCTCATTCAGATATTATGGCTCCAGGCCATATCTCTCAATCTTGCCTTTCAAATATTCCTTCATAAGTCGAGAGATATTCATTCTTCAAGATGAACATACCAGCAGCCTTTTTAGGCTTGAGGTTATCCAAAGACTTATAGAACTTTTGTGTGCTATGAACAGTGTTCTACACCTCATCTCTATGCGGCGTCTGCTCATGTTCCAATGGTGGAATATATCTTTGTTGTTCTCGAACTCTTTTGAGATCTAATTTACTCCCACTGTTTCTTTTGGAAGAAACACTTCCTCTAGAAGACAGCATGTTTGGAGACAAACACCTTTTGCTCATGGACAAGTAAACATTATCTAGCGTACTTGCTAAGATATTCCATAAAGTTGCATATGTCGTACTAGGCTCCAAGCCTTTCTGACTTTGCCTATTACAACTTCAAATCATCGGTTAAGATAGATTCGACATTATCCTCTTCCATATCTAATATGGAATTTATTCAACCTTTATTCTTTGGAACTCGGTTAAGTGTATGTTTCGTATAAGGGCACTATCCCGAAATAGGGGATACTTTGCATGGCTTACGTCACACCTTTATCATATAAAGTGTAGTTTCCATTTTAGAAGCACAATATGATTGTGTATCAAAAAATGGTATCCTTCAAGGGGGAATCTTATTCCTTTCGGACAACTTCTGAAATACCCTTCAGGTATTAATTACATCAATCCAGTTGGAGATTAATTCTTAAGTAGCTCATCAATCTCATATTCATACTTGCTCAAATTTTTCGGGCTTTCCGAATTGTTGTACTTCACCAAGTACATTCAACTATTTCTAAAAATAATCCAAGAGAGAGATAAAAAAAATATTTATGGTATAAATTGTCATAAGCCAACAAACATCAATATGTTTAGGCTCTAGTCAATTTTCTAGATTTTATAACCATTTTAATAAAAGGGTATTTTAGTCCTCTTTGGATAAGATACGTATAACCCACATGATTCATAATCATATGGTTCAGCATCATCAGAATGACGTTTAATTACACGATTCCCTTCCAGAGAAACTATGTCTAGAACAACCACAAATATCAAGGATAACAGCCATACTAATATTTGGTTGAGATTTCATCACATATATCAACTAGATAGTGACACTAATCTAGTATGTTAGATTCGGAATAACATTTATTCCTTACAATTGAATTTTTCTACCAAATCCTAACAATTAACCGAACTCGTGTTTTTCGTAAGAACCGGAACACAATAACGTTTATTAGGTTCTTTATCCGTTCACCAGATTCAGAATACAATACCGAAAATATCGCAATGTTTGCTCCACTTTTGTATCTAAGTGCATTCCGTATTTAATCTTTCTAATTCAATCATACTCGTAAGATATCATATATCCGATAGTCGACTTGAGTTTAGATAGATTTATCTCAACGCGTTTGCCTGAAATAGTGACTTCAATAAGTTCTCTTATTTAAGCACATGCCCTAACTTTCCATTTTAATCCTTCAATCTCTTGTAAATATTTATTAATTTAGTCTTCATAAGATTTAAGAAAAAATCACAAGAATTGTGTCTTCAATTTTCTTTCATAAAGAAAATCCAAAAACGTTTGTTAAATAATATATTTAACCTTTTTGAATCATATTCAAAACATGAACTATTTAATTTATTTTCAAGCAATGATTAAAGAGTTAAATCGATACTTAAATCTTACAATTTTGAAAACAACCTTTCCATGATTCGACGTGGTCATCCTTATCCAATCCATCTAATATTTGAATAATCATCATCGTATGACGGAGTAACCCATTGGATGTCATTATGTCCAATATGTGAGCTTCCGTTAATAGTTAAAGTCTTAAAGGACTCCATCAAATATGTAGCCTCCTTGTCTTCAACTACGAAAACGCGATTGTTCGTGTCATTGCTTATTTTAAAAGGATTAAAATTACTTAACCATACTTGAGAATGTTTCTCAAAAAGTAACAGTCATTAATTTGGTTTTATACATCGAGAACTAAAACATAAATAAAAGCTTGCTAAAACTACAATATAAAAATAAGGATAAAAGAGTGTTGTTGTTTATACATGCAAAATCAAAAATGGTCATTTGGTTTATGATTTTGCTCCCACTGGTCAACTACTCTCAATTAACTTTCAAGAATTTTCCAAAATTCTTTAGTGGCCAAGATCCCATTAAACTACCGCGACCCCTTGCTTTGGCTGGTGGCCGAAAATAGTCTAATAGGTAGACAACTCTTTGTCAATCGTATCTTATACGACTCTTGTTGTTTGACTAGTCAACTCTTTGACAATTTTCATCTTATGAAATAGTCAAACCCTTGCCTCTAAAAACCAAACGACCCTGCTTTGGCTGGTGGCCGAGAGAATTCTTAATCAAGTCATAACCCCAATATTCGTGAGATCTCATATGATCATATCTCGATAATGACGATATACCCGAGGTAGGTCAACCCCCTGCTTGGCTGATGAGTTGGATCCGAATAAGGGCTCTTCACCGCTATTATAATATAGGGAGGCAATTTCGACTTGATTCTTTTGAAGTGGAAGTATTTATGTAAATTAATTCACCTAATTAATTTTAATTCGGTCTCATCAAATATATCTATCTCTATAGACATACATCCTACACATTCATCTAGACCGTGTCTAGTTATGCATCTATCGTATCATATAAAATAAATACAAGTACAAAATAAATAAATGCGTAAAGTAGCCGGTATGATCATGGATTTTTCCTATGTGCGGTTTCGAATACAAACTAACGAAACCGCGGGTCACAATCTAAGGGTAGCTGAAACCGCCAATAGGATCTTTAATGCGCCATCTCCAATGAGATCTTTATTCTTCTTTCTTTGGTTTCCGTCTTCTGTTCCATTCTCTTTACATAATTCTATCTAATAAAATAAATACACCCGCTGCACATGGGAGGAGCTAACGGGAATGGGATAAATGCAGAAAATAAACTAGGTCACGTTCTTCATAACGGCCTAGGAAAATTTTAAAACCAACAAAAAAATTAAATCATTCACATATATCCTATAAGTCAAGTCAATGATCAATCGGAGTCCATATAATCATATTATATCTACACAATATCTAATCCATACAATAACATCTTATGAAAAAGATAAAATTAAAACTTAACAACTTTGCGTCTTAATTAATCGATTAACGTTTAATCTATTAAATAATTTTATCTGATCAATTAACTAATTAACATTTAATTAATTAATTGATTTTAATCGAAATAAAATTAACGGTTAATTTCACACGATTTCAATTTTAATTTTAATCAATTATAACTATTCCAAAAATAAATTAAAATTAGGTCTCTTATGTTTTTTCCTTTTAATTCCTAATCAAAAGAGATGCATTCGTTTCCTAAACCAAAAGGCACCAACTTAGGCCCTTTCCAAAATCAAAATTTTGAAAATGGCCTAGACCTAGGCTTTTTTCAAAATCAAATATTTTGAAAATGGCTTAGGCCTATTCCAAACAAAATTTGGAATAACGTAGATTATTTAAAGGCAAATCATATTTATCAAATAATGCCATGTGGCATCCCAATGGTTCAAACTATTTGAATCATTAGTTGGCCACATAACATTAACATAAACAAAAGAGGAATTATCAATCACAACTATGAACCATATAGAAACACAAATACACAAAAAAAAAATTGGTGATCCACCACCTTTGACGATCAACCGACGCCGGCGGCGAGTTGCCTCTTTGCGCCGCCCGCGACGACCGCCGCGGTGGTGGTGCCGCCGCCACCGGGCGAGCACCACGATCTCGTTTTTTTTTTAGTGTATTGTTTTGTGAATCTAAAATCTTTCATCTTTTAATTACGTGATTTAAACGATAAAATTAACTACGCAAATTAATATGCTTATTGCTTAAGCTTGAAGCTCGCTCTGATACCACTGTTAGGAAATCAACGCGGAAACGCAGCGGAATTCAAAAAATTGATTTCTTATTTCCCATGATCGACTTCGTTTAAGCAACAAGCATAAAGAAATAGACAAAATAAAACCTTTGTTTATCCAATTGGATAGACGCTTTGTCTACGGTTGTAGTTTCTGAACGAAGCCGCCCAAGTGTTCGACCTCTACCGGTGATCCACACGAACACCTCGACGGAATCTCATCATGGATTGCTACCAGAAAAACTCGGTTGCTAGACCGACTTTTTCCCTCTCATAAATCTCTCTTTAAGAAACTCTCTATTTTTCACAAGAACTATTAACTCTTCGAATTGTGTTGTACAAAAGAGCTTGCCAAGCCCTCCTTTATATAGAGTGTTAGGGCGCCACTTTCATATCCCAATCTGATTGGGAGAAGATTCTTAGTAGATTGAGGAGAAAGAAAACTTTTTCCTAATAAAATAAGGAAAATACCTTTGATTGATTTATATCATTAATATTCAATATCTTATATTAAATATTTCCAGTATATTGTCAATATCTTATATTGACTATATTTATCTTATTACCAAAAATCTATTTTTCAAAAATCAATTAATATCTAATATTAATATTATATTAATCTTATTAATTAAATTGCACAATCCAAATGTATCCTATACACCAAAAGATGGCGCCACATTAATATAATAACATGATCATTTAGTTAGCCAAATTTACATGTTTCATACACTCACAAATTTTCGGCCACATATATATATAATATACATATTTAATTAATCAACATAATTAATATCTTTTATTATATTTATTCATAATAAATAAATATCATCATATTAATTTACCACTATAACCTTTATAGCATGTGATAAATTCTTTCCTTATTTGGTTATCAACTGTAACCACATTTTAATCCGGCATGATGTTCATATGTGTGTGACCCGATAGGCTTCCGAATATGTTGGCCGTAGATACAAAGTGCAAATTACGAAAATGTCCTTCATACCTAACGATCATGGGATAACGTCTAGCAACACACCGTAACCCCCAATCATCAGAAGAGTCAAATGCAATGACTACTACCTTTCATGAGAAACGGTTACCGTGTAAATATAATCATATCGCTGTAATAATATCCATACGGTCGTTCATTGAGTCAAACATCAACGACCGTATCTTATAATTTGGATATCATTCTCTCTCGCAGTAACTCATTTACTTCCACTTTGCAAAGATTCACGAGAGTAAGACATTCCTTATAAGAAGGCCCTTTCGGATATTCACCCCTACTGATAGGGTACGCGATTCCCAGACGACCAAACATGTATACTACGCATGCTTCAATATCACACCTAATCACTACTGCATGATCGCCCCGTGGCTAAGGGAAAACTCAATAGTGTCAAAGTATGACAATCCACACCGTGATGCCATGTAGACTCTGGTCCTTAGGATAATTACACAACCGCCACATAGTGGGACACTTATCAGTGTAAGTGGGTCAGTCTAACGTATGCATTCTCTAATACACGTCCACGTACAGTCCAAGTGTCTCTACACTTCGATAGACGAGATCTATCCCCGCCCTTAAAGACTGGAGACATCTAATACGTACTAACCTGTTTGTACTATAAATGTCCTGTTTAATAATATATAAGCCTAGAGACATATAAGTATCAAACTTATTAAAATGATTAGAGATCTCTTCAACCATAATCGTTTATCATAGTTTCTTTATTACAGTTTAATACTAAGGACGTTATCATATAAAAATTCATAATTGGTTCTTTAAAAGAACATATATATGACAACAGAAAAGCCATTTATCATGTGTATAAACATAAAGAAATAGTAGAAATGATCCAACCCGGTCGGATCCGGTCCAACCCGATTGGGTTTAGGACACAATTTCAACAGATATGTGATCCCACAAGATCCATTTATGGACTCAAACAAGTTTCTCCAAACAATCTCTTTGTTTGATAATCAAAAGAGTTTGATTTAGTCAAAAGAAGGGATGTGCCAAATCTGCAAGAGGGATAGTGGGAGCGTGTTACGATTTTTGTGATGGATTTTTGCAAACGAAACACAAAGACAAGTAATAAAAATCCGGTTAGTCGCTTCAAGTGCAAAGCTTGTAGTAAAGCGGTTATGCCGGGTCGATCCCACGAGGAACGTGAGGTTGAATGCGTTTTTAAGTTTAGGCTAAGAGTATCACGAACTAATGATTTCAAGTTTATCAAATAATGGGGAGAAAAAGGCGGGCGAACAAAGATCCACAATTCAAGATAATCGCACGTGCTCCTAATTTCCTACGCATGCAAATCAACCAAGGTCAAAATTAACCTATACTAAACGCAAATTACTAATATCTTAGGTAATTTGTTTATCAACTTTATCAAAGATTGATTCTTCAAGCACGATAGGCATAAATTCTTTCAAACCTATTATTTAGATTAACAATTCGATAACTTTCGTTCTCAACAAATTAATTAACTTTGATTATTATTGCGGTGATCTAGGTATCATTCAACTATCGTTAAACGAATATCACAAGCTTTATCTATCGATGTCAAGCACGGAATAAACGCAATATAAATCTAACCTTTGTCGAAATAAACCGCAAAAAATAAGAAAACCGAATGCCTCTTGAATTGCTTCACCCGTTCGTCCAACCCAGGAGTTTAGCTACTCATATTAACTTTGAAATCAAAAGATCGTTTGATTGTATTCGAAAACCAAAAGAAAAGACAAATCTATCTGCTGTTTTTATGAAAATCGACTATATGTTGTGTGGTGCCCCTTTAGGGTTTGATACAAGCTCTATATATAGATGAACTAAGACGGCTAGGTCAAAACTAAGTCGGTTGTGCTTGATCGGCGGTCGGACGCCCGTCCACTAACTCAACGCTGTCTGCGCTTATAATGAACTTCGATCGGGCCGAGCTTTCCATAACGTTCGCCTGGCCCGTCCAAATCTGCGTCAAACTTGCTGAATGTCAAATCTACTCTGGGCGCTCGTTCAATGCTTTAAACGCTCGTCCACTGGACGGGACCTGGACGCCAGTCCAAGATGACTGAATTCCGATTTCTTGATTCTTGTCTCTTCTCCTCCATCCTTATCTCGGTTTAGCTCGAATTATATCAACATTGATCATCAATTTAGCCTCCAACATGTATCTACATCACATCAAAAACACATAGCGTAACACAATTCTAATAGTCATAAAAATCATAATTAAAACATACAAATCCATCAACTTTGCGATTAACTCCTTAGCCACGTCATTTGCCCAATATTCCATTTAAACACGTGATTTCCATGCGATAAATACGAATGTCGGGGAAAACATTATAAAATATAACGTTATAAAGTACGTAAATTCACCCTTAACAATTTTTGAGCAAGGTATTGGATACCTCTCTCAGGAATTATCACCCCATGTCACAGTCAATTAATGTTTGGTAGTTCAAGGTCTTTACAAAAGCACTTGGATTAGCAGTTCTTATTTTTGAAATAAGAATCTATAGTGATAGATTTAACTACTGTTAGTTTATTGTTTACCTATATAGATGTGATGCTAAAAGAGTTTAGCATAGATCGCGACGGGAGATACTGCTTGCCGGTGTTCTCAAGATCTATCTATGGTAGGACGTTAGTCCTAAAGATAAGGTGAAGATGATACTTATAGAATGTTTCCTTTGCTACTGCGATAAGAACCATCACAAAAGTAATGTCAGATGTTCATAGTCCATGAAGAGCCACGAGCAAGTATAAAAGTAAATCTGGTGAATGTCGAGAATATCCTTAAAGTGTTAATGAAGAGTTCCTAGTTTATTGAAACTTAGAATTAAATAAATTTAGATATACAGATGTGTACCCTGAATCTTATAAAGATAGTGGGAGCTACGGTTTGGGTTTGCAGTCACTTTGCTTAAGTGATACAGTGAACATGAAATGTTCTTAGCTATAAATCGCAGGAGATTTTACAACTAGGCCAAAACACAGTAGTGCCTTGAAGGTGCAGTGGGACCAGTACATGGATCAAGAAGGTTCATTCCTGAACCTTGTATTGTTCTTCCACCTTTTCTATATAGCTGATATAGTAAGTGGATTCATTGCTTGAAGCAAGGACCAGGGTCTCGTCGGAGATTCATGTGTGTGTTGAGGCGGTTCCTTTGACTTGATCATTTAGAGCATGATATGAAAATAGTCTGAGTCTCCACGGGTAGGGTTGGTTACGAGTATTGCATGAGATTAGTGTGTTTCAACTTGGTCTTGTGTGTACAAGTGATTGGCTTTAGGCCAAGTGCGAGATTGTTGAAATAGTGTCATAAACCCAATCGGGTTGGACCGGATCCTATCGGGTCGGATCATTTCTACTATTTCTTTATGTTTATACACATATATAATAAATGGCTTTTCTGTTGTCATATATTTGTTCTTTTAAAGAACCAATTATAAATTGTTATATGATAACGTGCTTAGTATTAAATGTGATAGAGAAACCATGAAAGACGATTATGGTTGATGAGATCTCTAATCACTTTAATAAGTTTTAGGAAAATGTTTTATTTCTCACTAATCTACACAGAAGCTTTTCATGTTGGGAATAGGATTACATGGGGCGCACCACTCCCCTATATAAGCAAGGGGTTGGCTAGCTCTTTTGGAACATCACAATTCCAAGAGACTAATTGTTTCTTGTGAAAAATAGAGAGCTTCTTAGAGAGAGATTTATGAGAGAGAAAATGTCGGTCTAGCAACTGAGTTTTTCTAGTAGCAATCCAATGGTGGATTCCGGCGGGTTGTTTGTGTGGACTAGCTAGCGGTAGAGGCCGAACGCTTGGACGGCTCCATGCACATCTACTCTCCATAGACAGTCAAAGCGTCATTCTTTTAGATCAGGCAAGGTAACCACCGTCTACTTCTTTTATGCTTGTTGTGTAAACGATGTCGATCCTAGTTAAAAAGGAAATAAATTTTAAATTCCTGCTGCATTCTCGCGTAGATTTCCTAACACAAGACCACAACAATAGTCAGCTAATTGAATTGGAGCAGACACCACATGTTGATAAGGCACAAGCCTTCGCTCAAAACACACGGATACTTCAGAAGTTTAGTAGAGAACGTCATGAACCTAAAAGGTACACTAATGTTTTCATCATTTATGATGAAGACACCATGACTTATAAAATGTTCTAATGAGGAATGACAAAGACAAATGGCTAAAATCCACTAGATTTGAAATGGATTCCATGAAAAACAACAAGGTTTGGAATATACTTGACCCTTCTGAGGTAATTATTAGGTGCAAATGGGTCTTTAAAATAAAAACTATCAGGGTTGGTAATTTGATTACCTATGATGCAGGATAGTGGGAAAGAGTTACAAGTAATGACAATAAACTGAATTTGATGAATCCTTTTCACAAGTACATATGATTAAATCCATTAGAATTATGTATGTTATAACTATATACCATTATTATGGAATCTGATAAATGGATGTGAAAACCAATTTCATTAATGAGAATCTTTCTGAGGATGTGTATATAACACAACTTGAGGGTTTTGCTTTATATGATGTGCATGCATAAGGATTGCAAGTTGTAGAGGTCCATCTTTAGACTTAGGCAAGCTTCTCGGACATGGAATTTTTGTTTTGATGAGATCGCCGAAGGAGTTGATTTCATAAGAAATAATTTGGACAATGTGTTTACAAAAATGCTAGTGGGTGTGCATATGTTTCCTTATGGTGTATGTGGATGACATATAGCTTATTTGGAATGACATTCCGATGTCATAGTTTGTGAAAGTTTTGTTATCCAAGAACTTTTCAATAAATGACGTGGGTGAGGCAGCCTATATTCGAGGATAATGTATATGTAGAGATATATTTAAAAGGTTTCTTGGTCTTTCACAATCCACTTACATGCTAAAATGCCAAAGAGGGTTTAGCATGCATCAATCAATGAGAAGCCTTCTACCCATGTCTCACGGGATATATCTGTCTAAGGACATGTTTCTTAAGATGAATGAAGAGATGACACGCATAAAGAATGTCACGCATGCATCATCTATTAGTATATCAAGTATGCTACTAAGTGTATCAGAACAGATGTCTTATACCATATCATCTGAGTGTCATGAAACGGTATCAGGCAAATCATGGTGAGGATCATCGGGTTGTTGTCAAAAAAATACCTAAAGTACTAAATAAAGAGTAAATATATGTTCCTTATCGTCGGGTTGTTGTCAAAAAATACCTAAAGTACTAAATATAGAGTAAATATATGTTCCTTTTTTTTATGAAAACTCGAGTTAGTGATTCATGGTTCTACAGATTAACTTTTAATCCTACAAAGATAAGAAAAAGTTGTAGTTTGGGTTTATGTTCACACTTAATAGTGGAGAAGAGAGCTGGAAAAGTTCTAAGCAAAAGACTACTTCATATTCATCACAACAGATTCCGAGTACATTACAATCTTAGAGAATGCAAAGAGAGGTTTGTATGAATAATTTAATTACTAAGCTTGGTGTGGTTCCATCTTTTGATGATCTATAGTGACTTTTTACTCCGACAACAATGGGGAATTCTCACATAAAATGGATCCAAGGTCTCGACAAAAATCCAAACATATTGTTCAGTGTTATTACTTGATTCGTGAGATCGTTCATAGGAAAGATGTAAAGGTAGAAAGAGTCCTTGACAGATGAATTGAAATTATATTTCATTGATTAAATTAGGTTTACAGTATACATCGGTATATATATACACGGGTAGAATATTCTAGAGCTATATAAATATAAATATAAATAAATACAAAATGTACATATATAATCCTAATACGCCCCCTCAAGCGGGACGAGGGAGCCGAAGACCCAGCTTGGATTTGAAGTGTGTAAACGGAAGCCGAGAGAGTGGCTTGGTGAGAGCATCGGCGAGTTGATCCGCACTGGAGATATGGGATACACGAACTAGGCCACGCTGAACATGATCGCGGATAAAGTGATAATCGATTGCAACATGCTTCATACGAGAGTGAAAAACAGGATTAGCACATAATTGCGTAGCACCAACATTGTCGCAGAAAATAACTGGAGTAGTATCAATAGAGAAGCCAAGATCAGAGAGGAGATAAGTAAGCCAAGCAATCTCAGCAGCAGTATCAGCAACCGAGCGATATTCGGCTTCAGTTGAGGAACGAGCAACAGACGTCTGCTTTTTCGAACTCCAGGAAATGAGATTTTTGCCAAGGAAAACCAAATAACCAGAAGTCGACGAGTAACCGGTGTCTTGGTTTCCTCCCCAATCAGCATCAGAAAAGGCATGAAGCGCAAGCGGGGAGGCAGAAAATAACTGCAAACCTTCATGCAATGTACCAGCCAAGTAGCGAAGGATACGTTTAACAAGAGACCAATGATAAGCTGAAGGTGAGTGCATATACTGAGAAAGTTTGTTGACCGCATAAGCAATATCAGGCCGAGTAAAGAGAAGATATTGCAATGCACCAAGAACCTGACGATACTGAGTAACATCTGAGTGCGGGGGAGACGCCAAGTCACTGGAAGTAAAGGCATCAGGAGGAAGCGGAGTAGAAACGGGTTTGGAGTCGTGCATGTTGACCCGAGAGAGAAGCTCATGGATATATTTCGTTTGAGTAAGCAACAAACCACGATCATTAGGAGTAACCTCAACACCCAAGAAATAGGATAGGGGCCCAAGATCCTTGAGAGAGAAATGCTGAGCAAGAGAGTCAATAACCTGTTGTACCTGAGAAGAAGAGCTGCCAGTAATAATAATATCATCAACGTAGACAAGTAAAATAGTAATACTGGATGAAGTGCGAGCAATAAATAGGGAAGAGTCTGCAGTAGAATTCGCAAAGCCAATAGAGAGAACGAAAGATCGAAGTTCATGATACCAAGCCCTGGGCGCTTGCTTAAGCCCATAAATAGCTTTATGAAGCTTGCAGACATATGTAGGGCGATCCGTGTCCTCAAAGCCTGGAGGCTGAGTCATATAAACATCCTCGGTTAGGGAACCTTGCAAGAAAGCGTTGTTGACATCAAGTTGACGTAGAGACCAACCTAAAGAAACCGCAATACTGAGAACCAGGCGGATAGTTGTAGGTTTTACCACTGGGCTAAAAGTCTCAAAGTAATCAATACCGGGCCGCTGGGTAAAACCTTTTGCCACTAAACGAGCTTTATAGCGATCGATGGAGCCATCAGGGTGGCGTTTAATTCGAAAGACCCACTTACAACCAACTACATTAAGATCAGATGCAGAGGGAACCAGTGACCAAGTGCCATTGCGCACAAGCGCATCAAATTCCTCGGACATTGCAAGGCGCCAATGAGAACTTTGCAAAGCTTGTTTAACAGTAGAGGGCTCAGTATCAGAGAATGGAGAATCCAATTGGGCAGTAAGGTTAAGAAGGTGGCGAGGTTTAAAGATTTGATTACGAGCTCGAGTAACCATAGGATGAGAAGAAGGTGGCGGTGGGGAAGGTGATGAGGGTGGCGAGGGTGCAGAAGAGGAAGAGGAGGCAGAGTCGGAGGGAGAGACAGGTGCAGGAGAGGGAGGGGAAGAGCCGGACAGAGCTGGAGAGGACGGAGGGAGAGAGACAGGCAAAGCGGGAGGGATAGGAAGATCTGAATACATGTCAGGCGAAAGTAAAGTGTCAAGAGAAGGAAGCGCGGGATCAGAAGGAGTGGTGGCAAAGGGAAATAGATCCTCAACAAACCGAACATCACGAGAAACATACATACGAGCCCCAGAGAGATCACAGCACAGGTAAGCACTTTGAGTGAGGGAGTATCCTAGAAAAACACACGGTATGGAAGAGGAATCTAATTTATGTTGATTGTATGGCTTAACCCAGGGGTAACAAAGGCAACCAAACACACGAAGTTTATCATAGTTGTGGGTAGTGGAGTAGAGCTTTTCATGGGGAGAGAGCATGGCCAGTGTTTTGGTGGGCATTCTGTTGATTAAATATACTGCAGATCTTGATCGCATAAGACCAATGAGGTGATAGGCATGACGCACGGGTAAGGAGGGTGAGGCCCGTTTCAACTATGTGCAAGTGACGCTGTTCGAAATACCATTATGTTGGGGAGTATGAGGCGGGGAAGTGTGATGGGCAATGCCATGCGAGGACAAAAAAGGGCGTAAGGCAATGTATTCAGTGCCATTGTCAGAATAAAGTGTTTTAATAGTAGCATCAAGCAGTTTTTCGACATAAGGTTTAAATTTAAGGAAAATAGCAGACACATCAGATTTATGAACGAGAGGATAAAGCCAAATAAAGCGCGTAAAGTGATCAACAAAAATGACGTAGTACTTATAACCATCAACAGAATAAATGGGAGCAGTCCAGACATCCGAAAAAACAATATCCAAAGGGCGGGAAGATTTTAAAGTAGATTCAGTAAAAGGAAGCCTATGGCTTTTATTACTTAAGCAAGCATCACAAGGAGAAGAAACAACAGATGATAAGTCCAAATAATTGTGTTTAACTAAAAATTGAATAATCGTAGCGGATGACCACAAATGACGATGCCACGTCGAGGTGGTTGTCTTATTGGCGGAAAAAGCAAGCAATGGACTAGGGGACCAAGTGTAGACACCATCTTTAGCTTGGCCCTGGTGGAGGCATCGACCAGTCTTCGAATCCTTCACCAAAAAGGAATCGGATAAGAACTCAATCGAGACAGAATTATCAGAACAAAATTTGGAAACAGATAAAAGATTTTGGGATAACTGGGGTACGCACAAAACATTAGATAAGCAAAAGGAAGAAATATTTGTAGAACCAATATGACTAATGGAAAGGGAACGACCATCACCAATGATAATATTATCCAAACCTGTGTAGGGATCATGCAATGATAAGAGGTTGAGATCATGAGTCATGTGGTGCGAGGCTCCACTATCGAGTAACCAAGAGGAGGTAGCTTGAGCCGGATAAGCCTGAGGAGGAGGAGGCCTCGGGTTTGAGTTGGAGTTGGGGGGACGAGGTAGTTGTTGAAAAAACGGATAGGTAGGACACCGTTTAGCAGAGTGACCAAAAACCCCACACAATTGACATTTTCCTTGATAGGGACGTGGACCACGGATAGAGGTGGGTTGAGAATTTGAGAAGGGGGCTGGAACAGGTGGCTGTGGGAGAGGTCTAGGAGAATGAGATGGACGTGGGGAGGGAAAGGGAGGTGGAGAAGGGAATATGGCGAGCAAGGACGCCGCTGAGGGGGTGGCCGAGGGGGGTAGTGGTGCAAATGCAAGCAACCTGGAGAAGAAGGTGTCTTTGCTTGTTGATGAAGAAGACTAGCTTCATGGTTAAGCAATTTTTCATGCGCCTCAGGGAGCGAAATCAACGAAATCACGAGCCTGAATTGCACGTGACAATTCGTAATATTCGGGGCCAAGATTTTGCAAAATAAGATCAACTAGGTCTTCCGGATCAACAAATTAATCGAGGGCGGCAAGCTCATCGCCTTTGGACTTAATAGATGTAAAATAGGCGAATCAGAGGAATTACCTTTCGTAATGGAACGAAGATGATGTTTTAGTTGTTTAATCCGACCACGACTTTGCTTACGAAAGTGTCGCAAGGATAGACCAAGCTTCCTGAGCAGATGTAGTATGCTTTGAATAAGGGTGACGAGGTCCGGGGAGACGGAACCGAGAATTACGTTATGAACCAAAGCATCCTGACGAGTCCACAAGGCGTAATCCGGATTAGCAGATGACACACCATCAGTGGTGACAAGTTTGGGCGGGCAAGGGGTGGTGCCATTGACAAATCCGATAATACCATAGCCGCAAGGAGGTTGAGAGATGGAGTTTCCAGCCGTGTAGTTGGAATTGGTTAGCTTGATTGGGACATGGAGGAAGGGTTGAGAGCAAACGATGGGTCATGTTGAATGGTGGAGGAGGACGGCTGAGGAGTGGTGCCGGACTGAGGGTTGCTAGACGCTGAATTAGTGACAGACATGGAGACGGTGGGAGGCTGAAGAAGACGACAGGCAGCAGGAGAAGAAGAACGAAAAATTCTGGAAAAAAAAAAAAGAAAAAAGGAAATAGGGTTATGCGGCTAAAAAATTGAAAAGGGAGAATTGAATTCTCTAAGCTCTGATACCATGACAGATGAATTGAAATTATATTTCATTGATTAAATTAGGTTTACAGTATACATCGGTATATATATACACGGGTAGAATATTCTAGAGCTATATAAATATAAATATAAATAAATACAAAATGTACATATATAATCCTAATAGTCCTCACAGATGAAAAGATAGAAAACTCGATAACTAATGCTTTACCACAAGTTCAGCATAAAATACATGCGTGTGTACATGATCTTAGGCATAATTGTGATCAGCTTTAGGTCGAGGGCGAAATCGTTAGTGTAGTTCCAAAAACACAATCGGGGCTGGTTTGTTATTACAAAATTTGTTACATGTATCCTTGTAATTATGAATAATATTAGAACTTTTGTTATTATGTATTGTTTTATTTGATAACCCAATTTAATAGCGTGCTCAATGATGTCCCTAATAAGAAATCCTGATAAGGAAATTATATATGTTGATTATGATCGACGGGATCTCGATTCATAGTAAGTGGTTTAGTTCTTAAATGTCCCTTGTCATATGTTTTAATATTGTGATATTATTAATACAGTTAGACTAGCATGTATCAAATGTCCTATATCTCATTAATATATTGATAGATCTCATTTATCAAAGTGTGTCAACGCTTAGACATGTATGTGGATGTGTATTTTTGAATGTGTACATTTGATTACCACTTAATATATGTGGTAGTTGTGTAATTATCCTCGGACCGACTTTGCCATAATATTAAAGTGTGTATTTCACGTTTTCACTACATCGAGTTTTCCCGTATACAAAGCTTAGGGTGATCATACGGTAGTGATTGAATGTGATACTCAAGCACGTGTTGCATTTAGGCCATCCATCTGGAATTTGCGTCTCCAAATGGTATAAATGAATATCCAAAGTACCCTTCTCATGATAAATGTTTAATTCTCAAAATTTAGTCTTTGCAAAAAGGAAGTGAGTATTACTTCAAGAGAATATGATATTCGGATTATAAGATACGATTGTTGTATTAACACTCGAATAACGACTATATGAATATTACATATACGATATGGTTCTAGTTACACGATAAACTATTCACAGAAAATGTTGTACTTAATAGCATGACTTATGAATAACTAGGGGCCATGACTCATTTCGAGATGATAGTTAGGATTGTTAAATATATAGAATTATCTATAGTTTATTTACCGTCAACGTATACGGAAGTCTAATGAGTCACACCCAAATGTATGACAATCCGAGATCAAAATTTGGTTATGCAATAATTAGATAATGATTTTAACTAAGAAGTTTGGTGATTTTCAATGAGGGTTGTCCAGACCACAAGTCGCCAAAGTGTTGTCTATTTGAGCACCTTTGAAATTGTCTGAAAAATATAAATCTTAATGGGACCACCCGTTTGCTTCGTACATGTTAAATATTCAAATAAGAACATTTGTGTCAGATCATGTTATCGAATTCTCTATTTTAACAGCTTTACATAATCTCTGTCAAGATTTACCATGACAATAAAATTTCTAGACATCTGATAGGAAGCTACGGTAGATATCATGGTTGCACTAAATCTGGTCATAGTTCTATTTGTGGTAGTTTGTTTTAATTTTATACGATACGTTTTTCTGACTTTTTATCTTTTCTTTTCTTTTCCAAGGAATGTCCACTAATTTTTTTTTTCAAAGATGATACATATACAGAAAGACTAGTGATATTGCCACAACCAGATACACAACACATTTTTGGAAGTGCTGATTTGGTGGTCCAAAACTTACATCTGAATCACCCTAAAATTTCATATTATGAAATCTATTGATACGTACGAGTTTCATAAAAATCAATTGATTAAAATATATGGTGACATTTTGTTGTGCATTTTTTATTGTATCCCAAACATTTCTTTCTCTTATAACCCGTTAGACCTTATAGAAGTCGAGCATTTATTCAGCGAATCATTACAAGTATATATTGAATTACATGAATCATCCGACAAACAATAATTATAAAATATTAAAACAAAAAATCAAGGATTTTGTTTGATCCGGAGTTGAAATCTGGTCAAATAAATCAAGGTGGGTTCTATTGGAACTACCAAATTACTCTTGACATCTTTTTTATTATTATTTTTCAATTACTTTTTGGCACCACCAAATCACTTTTTGGTAACACGTTACAGGCGTCAGAGTCACTGACGTTTTTGTTCGCTCAAAACGTCAGTGGGTCTGACGTTTTCACCTGTGACATATTCATAATCAGAAATCGATTATCGATGGCGTTGGAATGGAACACAAACATCGCCTCAAGGTGACGCTCGTGCGAGAACGGCGTCGATTCCACGACGTTTGTGTTGTGCAAATAATAAAAATATTCAATGTGGTGTCAAGAGTGATTTATAGGGTGCCAAAAGTGATCGTGGTGCCGTGAGCAGTTTCGTGGAGCCAATAGAAGCCGCCTAAATCAAGTAGATTATGAATTGTTCTGAAGTTCTAGCATTTGGGTAAATCTAGAGGTGGCGGAGGTATTGTAGTTGAAGGCGTTGGCCCGTTCTCAACTGCAAACACAAATCCCAAACCGGTATGCATATGTGCGTCCAAGTGACAATGAAAATACCACATACCCGGATTGTCAACTCGAAACCGAATAACAGCCCATCCAGCCACTGGAACTGCAATTGTATTCCTCAATTGTGGGTTAACAAAATTAAATTTCCAGGTGTCTCTTGTTGCGTTGAAGTTTCCGAAGCCTTGTGCTAAAATATAAAAGTTAAACCCATGCAAGTGCATTGGGTGGTTATCCACTGTCAGTAAGGTGGTGTCTTGTAATACTATTTGAACTGTTGAATTAAACTTAAGAGGCTTCACTTTTGTTGACTTCGTTGTCATCACTAACGCCGGGTTCAAAATATTACTACCGTCTGTGTAATTAAATACCAAAGGAGGTTGATTCGGGAAATCAGTGGTATATACTCCAACTGTATTCTTATTGTAGAATGCTTCCAACATTGAAGTCTGAGAAGGTACTATGAAAGACGCATTATTCATACTAGCAACAAGTCTTTGACCAAGTGGACCGGGGCAACTATTATTTCCAGGTCCTCCACAAGCGGCTAAACTCAATCCAATGGTGACAAACATCTGCTCATCTACGACAAGCGGAATTTTTCCATAGAATGGTGCAGAAACAAGACCGGTTAAACTAGTGTAGAATTTATTGGCAGTTGGAGTATCGTTGAGAGCCGGTAGGATAGGCATTTTTGGTGGAATAGTTGGTGGTGCCTTTTGATATGCAAGGATTCCAGTTGTTGTGGTGTTATCGAATCCTCCTGCAACAGTGTCTTTGTATGCACGTCCTGCCATGTAATACAACGCTGGTGGCTGATTGGCGGTCAAAAGGACATCAACCGTTTGAGCTGAGCCGATTACTACAACATCGGTTGTATAAGGATTCGTGTATGAGGCATCAATTGCAACAACTGTGAAAGTGTGGCCGGCTATCTTGAAAAAGAGGTTCGTACTAAGTGCAGTATTGATAATGCGGAGCAAATATGTTTTTCCAGGTAGAACGTTTATCTGGTACACCTCTGATTTCCAAGCATATAATTTAGGGAAGAAGAAAACAAAAATATGAGAAACGATGATAATCGTTAAACAAGTAATATAATATATGTAGCAAAAATTCAGGTGTGTGAGGTTTATTCCTTCAATATACATGCATAACATAATACAACTTACGGTTTGTTGAGCATGGATATAAAGCGCCAGGTAGGCCATTCATGGTATAAGCGTTAGATATATTGAATGGAGCTCCAGTAATCAACGATTGTTGCTCCATTTCAACAATGTTTCCTTTCCAATACTCTCCTGAAATAACATGATTGTGTTTGTTTAACTTTATAAAAAAATTTCTCTTCAAATTTCAATAGTTTGCGTATCGAACATAATAATATGCTGAGAGGAATAATATATACCTAAGAGAATAGGAAACTCTCCATCAGGCTTTCGGAATGGGTAGGAATGACCGTTGGAAGGACGAATGATGAGTGCCCCATGAACAGTTTCCCGCATGAAGGAAGAGTGTGCATGCCACCAAAGTGTTCCTTCTTGTTGTGTTATGTTAAACTTGTACATATAAGTATTACCTGGCAATATGGGACACTGAGTCACATATTCAGGTCCGTCTGCCCATGGAGTCAATTTTTGAAATATTCCATGCCTGCATATTCAAACGAGATCATTGACTTTTGCATTGAGTCACCAAATTATATCTCACCCAATACATAGCAGGTAATACTTGAATTTTGATAGAATTGATGATTATTCATAATTTCATACCAATGAATGCTGAGGTTGTAGGGTGAATTGTTAAGGACATGAACGACGAGGGTATCACCCTCATCCACAAAGATTGTAGGTCCGGGATAGGTTCCATTTACAACCGTGATCACGTTTTTCTCACACAGACGCTCGAATTGTTGATCTTGCACCTGTAACCAAAACAAAACTTATTATTGTTCATAACATGTAAAAACAGAAGAATATATGCAAACACGTAAAATGAAAGGACTAAAGCTTACATTAAATGTATACTCTACAACTTTTGCAGAAGCAAATGAGGAAGCAAAAAGAACAAATGCGTATGTGAACAACAACCGATGATGTGCCATTTGGATTAATCAAACTGAACAAATGAGAAATATATGACAAGTGGCTAGGGGGTATTTAATAGCAAATGAAATGAAAGAATAAAAGATGTTGTTAAAGATGTTGGAAATTAATGTTTTGTGTGAGTTATGACTTGTTCTCTTTGCCCTCTATTTATACTGATAAATCAATCTAGCATGGCCTATGGGAACAAAAGGACTTTTCTCCGCTGCATAATAATATAATAGATCAAAGCTATTATATATAATTATTATATGATAAACGTCGTTAAAACAATTACAAGTCAGTCGTCGTCCACTGCATGAAATATGAATTCGGTGGAGTTGACGGATTCAAAACATAAATAATAATCTATTAAAAAAATTAAGAATAATACTAACTCCCTCCCTAAATATAAGTCAATTTAGGACTTTTCACACAGTTTAGAAATGTAATTAAGTGACATTAATTTTAATGATAAAAATCTAAAATACACTTTGACTGTTATTAATGCAAAAATTGTGTAGTACTCCCTCCGTTCCAAAATATGTGAGGCAGTTACCAAAAACACGTTTATTAAGAAAGTGGTTTAATGCTATGACTTTTCAGATGTAATGACTAAAAAATCCCTATAATACAATTAATGCAGTCCTCTTTTTAACTTCTACCCTAGTATTAAATAAGGGTAAAATAGGAAAATTAGCAATAAATGCTGCTTTGAAAAATGTTTTGCCTCAGTTATTATGCAACAATTTGTTTTGACAACTGCCTCATTTATTATAGAACGGAGGGAGTAATGAAAAGTGGGTAGATTTATAATAAATTGAGGATAGAAGGATGAAAAATGTATTTAATGTTTCATTGCTTTTCTAAACGGATTTATATTACGGGATAAAATCAAAAGGCTTAATGAACTTAGATTTTGGGACCGAAGTAGTAATAATTAATTGTGCACAAGCATTTTATTTAATGTACTAGCTTCCTCTCTAAATAATAGCCACTTAGTCATTTTAGGGTTTTTACACATATTAAGAAAGTAAAACAATTTAATAAATTTTAGATGAGAAAGTCTAATTACATTTTGAATAAGTGTAATGAATAATAATTATGATTTTAGAAATGAAAATTGTAATAAATATTTTCATTCATATTACATGTGATTCCACTTTAAGCGAGGGTTAAAAATACCAGAGGAATTATTTAGGCGCGGAGGTAGTATATGCTATTCAAAAAAAAAGTCATCTCCGCGTTAGTTTATTTATTTTTTATTTATATTTTTCTTCATTGCCCCAATAATCAACTTCCATCTTCCCTAAGGGCCTATCCTTCAGGTAATATTAACGTCGTTGAATTTATTATGTTTGTACATTTAAGTCCATTTAAATTAGTGGACATAATTAAGTCCATTCAATGGGAAAAAAAAAAACCGCTTAAAATAGAGACATAATTAAGACCATTTAAATTAGTTTTGTCCTTTTTAACCATATTCTTTAAAGAGTATCTTATTTGGCTCAATTAAGTACTAAAAAGGTCTTTATCGAAAATAGTTTAGGTGTACTTAGCACCCCGCCTTATATATATGCACAACCCTCCTTATATAGACAGTTCACTTAAAATGCTATACATATGTTAGTTACTGATATCATACGCGTATATAAAATGTTGTTCCACTTTATAGAATATAAATGAAATTTTTTTAAGGTGGTCACTAACTGATATTGCGATGGATATCAGGTTTGCGGTAACAAAAGTATTTCGTGGATATTTGGCTATATATGTGTGATTTCTCCGGAGAGAATGCAGTGGTGAGCAAGAACAAGGCTGTCGGACAAGTGCTTAATCATACAACACGTAAATGATTCGACAAATTGACAGAGTAGCTATGTTTGTATTAGTTCTTGAATGCTTTCTATTACATTGTGATCCCATGTATATAGGCTAGGACTAAGTCGGTTGGACTAAGTCGGTTTACTGTTCTTGACAAGACAATTAAAAGGATATAATTAAAGATAATTATACACAAAATACAGTGGACCGCCAAATTATGCAGATAAGTTCGGCGGACGGACTCGTTTGTAGGTCGGACTCGTATTTTCCTTGTCTTGATGTCAGCCTTAATGCACGGGTAGAAATCACACGGAGTGGAGAGGCCCGTCTTACAGTTAGCGGAAAGGATCCGGCTTACAGATGGCGGACAGGTCCCGGCTTACGAACGGCGGGTAGGATCCGGCTAATGAGTTGCGGACTAAGAGGATGAAGGCCCAAGACCTGTTATTGGGCTATCTAAATAGGCCCAATCTAGGTGAACAGGGCCTCACTCCGGTTCGGGTATATCAATGGCCCCCTACTCTGTGCCTGGCGTGCCCGCCGAGGCGGAGAGTAGAGTTTGAAGAAGCAGCTGAGAGCCGCACCCTTATGTTGTCGTTCGTGACAGAGGTGTGCCGATAGCAGTTATCGGGCTTAGATTTGTGTTGACATTGCGTTGGGAATTATTGATAGATGTTGTGCATTGTAGCGAATAGGCTTAGTCGCTGATAATGTTCTATCAGGCTTGAACCAGTGTTAGTATCACGTAGCGAATTATCAGTTGTATGCTGAACATTGTAGCGAACAGGCTTAAATGCCGATAACCCTCTATCGGGCTTAGATTGTCATGCGTGGAGCGACGGGCTTAGATGGCCGTAAGCCGTGTTGAATGGAGGCCGTAAGCCGTTTTATGGGAGGCCGCTGACCCTAACAATCTGAGGCCGTAGGCTAGGTAGAGTTGAGGCCGCCAGTGGGGACCAGAGCAGTTGGAGCTGTAACGGACGTATGGGTTTGTGAAAAGTCACGTCGGTCACGTTTACTGACACGACGTTTAACTTGAACCGTCCTCTATTCAGATTGGCCAGGAGGACTCGGCAATCGTTCTTAGCAATTATGACATTTGAATTTCTGACTATAAATAGAGGCCCTCTTCCCCATTCTCATACTTTCTGATTTTCTGAAAATTTCTCCGGCAAGGTAGCAAAGAAACTCCGGCAAAGCAAGCAGACTCCGGCAACAGTTTCCAGCTAAAAGCATTACCCCTTATTCCTGATTTATCAATCAGGTATGAATTCATGTGCGTTTACAGCTTGGTTGCTTCGATTTTGCTTTCCTTTTTGCTAGAACATAGCTGTAGAATCGTATCATGTTAATTTAGGGTTTTTTTGGTTAATAATCCGCACATTCACCCTTTTTATGCATCAATATGCCTGTTCCCCATTTTCTAGAAACCCATCGGTAAATAGGTGCTCAAATTGTTGCCATATTCAATGCTTGAATGTTTGATTTTGTTTGGGATTTTTATGGGTTGTTTGGGGATTTTTCTGGGTTGTTTGCTTAAGGAAAATGGAGGCGAGAGTCGTCGATGTGATTACTCTCACTTCGCCCGATTTCCATGTTTGGGTGATGAAACCGATCCACCTCGCTTTGTTTCTTTTCCAAAGATGTCATCGAGCATACACAATCGTAGACAAAGAAACTAGAGTCACTGCGGGCTATGGTTCCGAGGAGCTTAGCATGGAGGATTTTAGCTCGAGCAAAGCGGATGATGAGGGTAGCCGAAGAGGAGAGAGGGGCAATCGACGCTGATTCGACTCGGCACCGAATCGGATGATGAGGAAGTCATAGTAATTGGTGAGGGCTGCCGAGGTGAGGACGAGGACAAAGATTAGAGTCAACTTTACTATGCTCCGGTGCATGTTTTAACCCCTGTTTACGACACTTTCGGCTTATTTTGGGTAGTTTTAGACCGTTTTTAGGGCAAAATCGCATTGAGCTCTCACTTTGAGGTGAACCGTCACATAGATGGAAAACCTCACCATTTTACGGTATTTTGACCCTTTTCGAGCCCTGGTTATCTTGCGGAGTTATGCTCGGTATGTGCTTGAATGTTGTGATGCAGGATCTAGGTGAGCTATGAGCCCGGAAGTTAAGGCACGAGGCTTAGAAAGACGAAACCGAAGCCCGGGAATGGAAATTGATCAAAAATAGTTGTTGCTTTCACCATACGTTCACTTCATCAGCAATTTTATCTCAGATACGAGCATTTTCTGGACTTGTGGTCTTCATGAAAGTTGTATACAATTGAATGAGCTTTTCAACGCACTTTGAATCACTCAAAACGGAGCCATGCACATAAAGTTATTACCATATTACTAAAGGTGTATCAGTCCAAAAATTTTGGCACGCGCCGAGGACTTTGGGGCGCGCCAAAGAAGAACAGAGACCACAGAAGTCACAGAACAATTTCAGCGCGCGCCAAAAGCACTTTTCCTGCACATTTTTTGGCACTTATAAATAGATTTTTCAACCCCCATTTCATAGGAACTCATACCTAGACTTAATTAGGACACTCTTAGACTGATTTTCATCTCTTTTTTCCCTTAGATTAGCTCTTCTTTTACTCTTTCTCTTAGATTAAACACAAGTTAACATAAATTTCCCTCTTTCTTGTTGGTGTTTTGAGGTCTTCTTCTCCAAGTGACAATGGGTTTGGATGAAGATTGATGTAACCACAACTTATTTACGTTTTTGGTAATTAATTTCATTTCTTCTCTTGATTAATGGCTTTAATACTTTCTTTGAATGTTATTTCTTGCTTTATGATGAGTAGCTAAACATATCATAGCTAATTCATGTGAAGATTGAAGAAATCACTCTCTAATTGATGAAATTGGGAATGGGTAGTGCTTAATTGTTGTTATATTGATGAATTCGTGTCTTAAAACTTGTTCTTAGAGCTTGATCACCTAGTTCATGAACACACACACCACTTTTATAAATGTATGTTGCGAAGGGGTGTGGGAAAAGGGGTTTTAAGATCGTTATTTACAATTGACTGAGTTGTTTAGATCGATTGGGTAATGAGGTTTTGGTGTAAATCGAGCGGCTCTAGAGCCTTTATCTTGTTCCGGTCAGTTAAATCCTTAAAGGAGGACTGTTGAACCGGGGCAAATGGTACTAGGCTGTTGCATAGCGTCTAGTACTATCTTAGGATTTTGCACCCATGAACGAGTCGATATAAGCATTAGGATGGTTGGTTATGTCTCTCTCTTATATCTTTTTATATCTAGTTTACATATCGTTGTAGTATAATTACCGTGAACAAGCCTATTATTGACCTAAACTAATTTTGATAACGGCTTTGGTACTTGATTGATTCCTCATGGGGTACGACCTTGCTCGCTGCTATAGTGCATCCGACTCAGTATACTGCCGATTAAAGTTGGACCGTCACTATTTTGGCCATCAAGTTTTCTAGCGCCGTTGCTGGGGAATCATATCGATATCTCATAAGTCATTTGAAAGACTTAGGCTTAGGTTTTCTTTTTCTTTACTTGTTTTTTCTTGATGTTGGATTTTTGTTGAAGAGTCACACCACCTACTGCGGTGGTGGTGACTGGATATCGTGATTGTGTTCGTGTTGTTCCTTTGAATTGTTGTGTATGGATCCGTATGGCCATGATGTTTCTTCTCCCTACTCATTTGGAGGCTTTAATTTCGGTGGTATGGGTTTTGGTGCCCAACCATATTATCAGTTCAACCCCTACACATCACCATACAACAATGAGTGGGAGAGTCCTTCAAGTTCTCAGTTTCAACACACCAATGCCTACTCGCAATATGCTCAACCTCCACAAATAGCTTCTCCACCGCAAAAGAGTACGACTGAAATGTTATTGGAGCAAATCAATAAGACTTTGCAAAAGCAAGGCCATGAGTTGAGGGATCTTCGGACTAGTTCCAACAACACATTTACTACTCTTCAATCGGCAATAAAGAGTTTGGAGAAGCGGGTAGAGCAATTGATTGAGAAGATGAAGGTTGAGATGAGTTCTAAAAATGATAAAATTTTATTTGCTCCACTGTCGACTCTTGAGGTAATCACCCATCATGAATGTTATGAAAAAGTTAAGAATCATGCTACTAGTGAATCATTTATTCCTTCTTCTTTGAACCTTATTGAAAAAATTGTGGGGTGGATCATATAGAATATGTTGATGTTCTGGTTGAGTCAAAATGTTATTTCTTGGTTTTGAATCTTTGTTACTTGGCATATGCTCTCATTCGGGGAAGTTGAATTCAATATGTTGCACGGTGAATTTCTTGAACCAAAATCTTGGAGGTGGGGATTGAACCCCTTGTTTGTCTTGCCCCATTTTAAGGGTGTGCTCAATTCTTTTGATTTTTGTAAGGAGACGCAACGGTTTGCTCTCCTTTGGTATAATTATCCTTAACATTATTGCAGGAAGAAAGTCGAACTAAGGAATTTAAACTTAGAATGTTTTAAATAATGTGTTCTTTTTTGTTCTCAATAAAAGTGGATGAAAGTTTTTTTTTTAATTGCCATGTTCTTGAGGCTATTGGGCAAAAGATGTGCAATTTTTTTTCTTTCATTTCACTCGTGCTTTGTTACTTTTCTTTTAGTTTCTTAATAAGTCAAGCCAATGACGTAAACAAAGGCGCTTGTGGGAGGCAACCCACTTTTTCTTTGTTTGGTAGTAGTAGAAGTGAGTTTTATGTAAAAGAGTGGGGAATTTTGGCCTAGGAAAGGAGCTCACGGGTGAAAACTTCCTTTTTATTCCCGTACCGTACTTGGATTGTTATCATTTTGGCTTGTTTTTTGCACATATTCTATGTATGGATGATGTTGTTTTCTTTTGATATATCTTTTCATCACATGTAGTCCGAGTCAGTACCCCTTCGGTTTCGTATCCTAGTGTCTGTGAAATTTCACTTTTTGATTATATCTTGATATCTGTTTCTTGTTTTGGAGCACGCGGGTTGTACCCCATGCATGAGTTTCTTCGTTTTTCTCTCTTGCTTCAGATACTCAATGATAGAGCTTTTTGGATATGTCTTATGCACTATTTCACGCCTTTCTGCTGGGTTAAGCTAAGCCTTCTTTCCTTTATCATTCAAACAGTGAGGACAATGTTGCATTTAAAGTGGGGGGGTGGTAGGCTTAGCTTTGATATGTGCTTCGTTGTTGATCTTAGCCATTGTGTAGTATGTTTATCGGTTGGTCACTACTTTAGCAAAAATTGAGCCATTTTTAAAATTTTCCAAGGTTTTGATGCTGCATTCGTATGTTGAGTTTTCACGTTGATAGGATAAACGGTTTAGTGAATGTTTGAATGCATGTTACTTGGCTTACTACCTTATCTTGGAGACGGGATTTTCATGCACGTATAGCTTTGACTTCATAAACCATGGTGACTAGTGATAGATTATGGTAGACTTAGGCAAATTCGGCTACCTAGAACTCATACCATTAACTTTGAGACGAAATAGAAAGGCTGACCTTGGTAGAGTTTGGGACGACAGTTATGGAATTTCTTTGATCTAACTATAGCCAAATAACCATCCCATGACATATTCCACAGTAACCCCTCTAAGCCTTGGTAGGATGGTTAGACCCCATCCAACATTTAGCCTTCGTGATTTAACCCGTAACTTCTCGACTCCAAGCCTTATTTGTGGTCTATGTTCTCTTGAACACCCTACTAGTTGAGCTTAATCATTTTATTTTATCACACTTGCTTAGGCAAGTGAGGGGTGGTAGAGTGGTGTGTTTTGTATAGAGGAGTTGGTGTTTTTTATGAGCTATTTCATGATTTGGAGGGTAGAAGCTCGTTTTTCATATTATGTATATGTGATGGCCTTTGACTAAAACCTAATAAAAATTCAAGTTCAATTCAAAAAAAAAAGGAAAATCAAAGAAAGTAACAAAAAAAAGTTATGAAAAGTAAATAAAAGGTTGACTCAAAGAAAGACAAGTGTATAGGACTCATGTATTGATTTGTTATATGATGTTGGTGTTTGGGATGAGTCCTTAGTATAGAAACATGATTCTTGTATATTTTTGCCTCGTTACACTCGAGACATAGTGCGATATGGTATTTTATTTCTTGGATCATGTTTCTAGTATCATTTTGAGCCATAGAAAGGTAGAGCTAGCTATGTTTTGTATTGCTACAGCCAGAGATTGAGCTTGTTCGTTTTTGTCTCTTTGTTGTTTATTCCTCAAAAATTCCCTTCGGTTAGCCCCGTCCCTAGCCTAACGTTACAACCGTGCAAGTCCTACTTAACCTTGCTTAGCCTCGGTTTGGCCCCGATTAGTGGAGATGCTTATAAAGTATGTGCCTATGGTGTAGTAGCAATAACCTAGCATACATAATCCAAACCGGTGAACCGTGGTAAATGTAGAAAAATCTATTCACACACTCACATCCCATTTCCTTGATAAGTTAGGGTTAAATTGTATGCATTTACTATTTTACTTGTCGGTTATCTTTGATATGTGATTGGCTTGACCTACGCGTGTTACGTACGTTGACTCTTTGGTTTCTTTTAAAACGCTCATTTTGCTCGAGGGCGAGCAAACGCTAAGTGGGGGGTGGTTGATGAGGGTCAACTTTACTATGCTCCGTTGCATGTTTTAACCCCCGTTTACGACACTTATTTTGGGAAGTTTTAGACCGTTTATAGGGAAAAATCGTATTGAGCACTCACTTTGAGGTGAACCGTCACATAGATGGAAAACCTCACCATTTTACGGTATTTTGACCCTTTTCGAGCCCTAGTTATCTTGCGGAGTTACGCTCGGTATGTGTTTGAATGTTGTGATGCAGGATCTAGGTGAGTTATGAGCCTATTAGAAAGATGAAACCGAAGCCCGGGAATGGAAATTGATCAAAAATAGTTGTTGCTTTCACCATACGTTCACTTCATCAGCAATTTGATCCCAGATACAAGCATTTTCTGGACTTGTGGTCTTCATAAAAGTTGTATACAATTGAATGAGCTTTCCAACGCACATTGAATCACTCAAAACGGAGCCCTACACGCAAAGTTATTGCCAGATTACTGAAGGTGTATCAGTCCAGGAATTTTGGCGCGCGCCGAGGACTTTGGGGCGCGCCAAAGAAGAACAGAGACCACAAGAAGTCACAGAACAACTTCAGCTCGTGCCGAAGACTTTGGAGCGCACCAAAATCACTTTTCCTGCACATTTTTTGGCACTTATAAATAGATTTTTCAGCCCCCATTTCATAGGAACTCATACCTTGACTTAATTAGGACACCATTAGGCCGATTTTCATCTCTTTTTTTCCTTAGATTGGCTCTTCTTTCACTCTTTCTCTTTGATTAAACAAAAGTTAGCATAGATTTCCCTCTTTCTTGTTGGTGTTTTGAGGTCTTAGTGACAATGGGTTTGGATGAAGATTGATGTAACCACAACTTATTTGCGTTTTTGGTAATTAATTTCATTTATTCTCTAGATTAATGGGTTTAATCATTTCTTTGATTGTTATTTCTTGTTTTATGATGAGTAGCTAAACATATCATAGCTAAGTCATGTGAAGATTGAAGAAATCACCCTCTAATTGATGAAATTGGGAATGAGTAGTGCTTAATTGTTGTTATATTGGTGAATTCATGTCTTAAAACTTGTTCTTAGAGCTTGAATTAGCTTGATCACCTAGTTCATCCACACACACACCACTTTTATAAATGTATGTTGCGAAGGGGTGTGGGAAAAGGTGTTTTAAGATCGTTATTTACAATTGACTGAGTTGTTTAGATCGATTGGGTAACGAGGTTTGTTGGTGTGAATCGAGTGGCTCTAGAGTGTTTATCTTGTTCCGGTCAGTTAAATCCTTAAAGGCGGACTGTTGAATCGGGCAAATGGTACTAGGTTGTTGCATGGCGTCTAGTACTATCTTAGGATTTTGCACCCATGAACGAGTCGATATAAGCATTAGGATGGTTGATTGGTAGTTTCCATTCCCGAATAATCGTTTAGAGGGACGAAAGTATTCAATTGGATCGTGTCTTGGCTATGTCTCTCTCTTATATCTTTTTATATCTAGTTTACATATCGTTGTAGTATAATTACCGTGAACAAACCTATTATTGACCTAAACTAAGTTTGATAACGGCTTTGGTACTCGATTGATTCCTCGTGGGATACGACCTTGCTCGCTGCTATAGTGCATCCGACTCGGTACACTGCCGATTAAAGTTGGACCGTCACTATTTTGGCCATCATGTTTTCTTGTATACAAGGCACTAGGTGTTCGATGAGGATTTTTACTTGTATTCTTTTCCTTTCTGTCAACTGTTCATTTAATACTGCACCTTCCTTATCCTTATTTTGGCCGCCGTTTGATAAGTCATATCTCTTGCAGGTACCATGGATGCTCTGGATCAACGCGTACCATTAGGCGCGAGGAAGACTAAGGGAGCGGAAAAGAGGGCTGCAGCACTGAAAGGGATCAAGACCACTCTCCCTACGGTCGATATCCGGAAGGATGCGACAGGCTCTTCTGGGTCTAAAGCTGGGAAATCGACGCAGCCGCCAACCAAGAAACCCATGAGCAAGGCCCCAGTGGGCAAAACCCTCAAGCAGACCACCCTGCCTAAGCCGACAGTGGGTGACAAGAAGAAAAGAATTGTCATCGAAGAGGTAGACCCCGCAAGATGTGGTAGCAGCGAGCAGGAAGCTCCCACACCCAAAAGTTTCAGAGTCGATGAGGCCCAGAAAAAAGATGCCGCTGATAAAACCAAACCCTCTGACAAAGGCAAATCCGTGGCCGATAAGCCATCTTCTGCAGGCACAACTGCTATGGTGCCCTTATCTGGTGTACCCGTCGGACCTCAGGGTCATCTGGCGGTTTGGTTGGACAGGGAGTTTATGCAACAGCTTCCTCTTGACATGACCCGGGCGGCCACAATCTCTAAAGAAAATTCTGATGTGGCACCGCTGAGACATTTGCGATGGAGCCTTCCCAACGATATTCAATTGGAGATCGGCCGTGGTATCGCGAATAAAATTGTGATGGCTGATCAGACCGACCTTCACCGCACCTTCTTGAGAAATATTAAAGATCTGTGGGGCCTGTTCGGGACCACGGTGAGCATGGTAAACCCTCATTCTTTCTTGGCTTTTCATTTTTCTTACTTTTGTTTTTATTTCTGAAGTCTTGTCTAACTCCGCTGTGTTCTTTCCTTTTCAGGTCGGCACCGGCTTACAGCAGTTCATAAACGACTATAGGAGCACGATATCCTTTAGCGCTAACACGACCCTGGCGCTAACCAATGCTAACAAAGAGCTGAACACATCCAATGAAGCCGTTGCCGATTTGCATGTAAGGCTGAGTGCAGTTGAAGCCGAAATTGCTGAAGAAACAGCTCGTTGAGACGAAGAAAGAGCAGCGAGAGGCTCAACAGAACTCCGAGCGTCTGGAGAAGCTTAAAGCTGAACTTGCGGGGCAAGATAGATCGGCTGATCGGTCCATGAAAGATATGCAGCATAAAGTTAAAGAGGCCCAAACCCACTGGAAGGCCGAGTAAGAAGTGAGCGATGGTCTGAGGAAGCAGCTGGTTGACTTGAGTTCAGGTGTCCAGGCTAAAATTGAGGCCAAGGGTTTTATCACATCGCAAGGCTGCTGCTGGAGATAACTTCCTGATGGGATATGACCAAGGGTTTTATCACATCGCAAGGTGCACATGGGCTCGCGGTGGCGAGACTCCGGACCTCGAGACTTTGCGGGATTGGATTCTCACCCATCCCTTCTCTGATCACTTAAGAAATTTCCACTTGCAGATTCCTTTTCTCCGACGTTGAGCTGCAACGATATATCCAAGATGTGCTCTAGGTTGGGAGGTGCCTCGCTTAAGAGGAAAATCTAAGGGCGCAAAAGGCCGAGCAACCAGAGCGCGCCGCCACCACCAAGAAGAAGTCGAGCAGGGCGAATTAGTGGCGGAGCCCACTGAGTCCGAGGCTAATGCTGATTGGATGCTGCATCATTCACTTAGCGGAAAAAATGTTGGCAATGACGATATGCGGCCAGAAGACTCCTAGATTTGTTGGTTTTGCTTTGTAAAAACAATGCTTTAATTTCGCACTTGTATAACTATTTGTAATAACATTTCCCTCATTTTCTCCTTCTGAATATATGAAGCTCTTTTTATGTTCGCACATTTGTATCTGTATCTTTTTCGAATTTACTGTACAAATCGAGTCCGATTGTGGTAGCACCCGGCCCCCTTGTTTGAGATAAGGTTCAAAGTCGAACCCGAACAAGGCTGACCTGAAGGTTTCCGATTATAGCTTAGAAAATTTGTCATAATATTCCCTCTTGAATCTTATCACAAATAACTGCTCGCTTGCCTTTGTGAAATTTTCTATCCGCCCCCTTGTTTCTGGTAAGGATAGACGAACTTAGCGGAAATAATTGTTCCATTGTAGCTTAAAAGACGAACGGACCTCCCTGAAATAACTGCCCGATGGTGTCGTAAATTTTTTCCAAGCGAGCCCCTTTGTTTCAGATGAGGGTCGGAGTCGTTCTTGTTCATTTGCTTTTTTTTTTCGAAATTTTCCCAAATATGGCCCCCATTTTTAACAAAGTCCAAGATGAAGTCGAAGGCTTTGTTGAAATTTTTTTGGAGATCACACGTATTTATAATGGACATTCTTGATGGATATGATAACGCGTTCGTTAAAAGAAAAATGTAAAATCGGGCTTTATTAAATTCGCCTCACCCCGCTGGGTGAGTGAAAATTATAAGTAAGAAAGCCTAAATACTCACGTGGTCAACGAGAGGATAGCCATAACCCTAGCCGATGATTACATATAGTATCTTTTGAGGTTGTCCGCATGCCACGGGCTGTTGAGCTCGAAACCATCTTGGTTCTTGAGGACGTAAGTCCCTTTCTTGATCTCTCTTGTGACTTGGTAAGGGCCTTCCCAATTCGCTGTAAGCTTGCTCTTATCAGGATCCATACCAGTGGCCTTTCTGTTTTGAAAAATGAAATCCCCGACCTTATGAGTGGTCGCGGATACATTTGTCATGTTGTCGTTCAGCGATCTGCTTGTAGTTTACTAGCCGCTGGTATGTGGCCAACATTATCTCCTCTGCTAGATCTAGGTCGATCTGTCTGTTTAGTTGATTGTCCGTTGGGTCGTGTAGGGCGACCCTTATACTTAGGAGGGTCATTTCAATAGGAGTCATGGCCTCCGATCCGTAAGTGAGGGAAACGGTGTTTCCCCGGTAGGCATTTTAATTGTAGTGCGGAGTGCCCATAGTATGGCGGCCAACTCATCAACCCAACCGCCTGTTTTTGCCTTCTCGTCGATGCTCTTTTGAGCATCTTTATTATCTGTTTATTGCCGGCCTCAGCTTCACAATTGCCCTGGTGATACGCAACGGATGATTGCCAGTGCTTGATATTGAATTCTTTGCAAAAACTTGAGAATTCTTTCCTGAACTGTGGTCCGGGATCTGATACCACTGCTCATGGGACACCAAAACGAGACCATATCTGATCGTGTAAAAAGTAACCCACGTCTTTTGCGCCTATTCTGACCATAGGCTTGGCCTTGATCCATTTTTGTGAAATAGTTTACAGCCACTATGATAACTTTGCATCCGTCCTTTCTAGGCGGGAATGGTCCGATTAGGTCGAGTCCCCACATGTCGAAAGGCCAAGGCGCGACCATAATTCTCTGTTCGACCGACGGTATTCTTGGGATATTCTCATGTTTTTGGCATTCTGGACATTCTCTGACTAGCCTCTCGGAATCCTTAAGGATTGTCGGCCAGTAGTATACCGTTGTGATAACCTTCTCAGACAAGGAGCGACTGGCGGGATAGCCCCTACACACTGCTTGGTGAAGCTCGATAATTATTTTCTTGCTTTCCTCCTCTCGAACACAACATAATAAAGGCTTTTTTGCGCGGACATCCTGTAGAGCGTTCCGTCATGTAAAACGTACCTGGCCGCTCACTTTCTTAGAGCACGAGATTTGTCCGCCTCAGTGGGCAACGTGCCCGATTCTATGTAAGCTTAAATTTCGTCAATCCAACACAAAGTCGGTGTTGGTGCAACGATCTCCATGATTTCTGTTATTTCGGTGGCGGGTACCGCAAGATACTCTATCATTATCGAAGGATCCGCAATTTCCTCTTTAAGAGATAGCTTAGAGAGATAATCTGCTCGCTCATTATCCTCTCTTCGAACTCTGACGAACTCGTAATAGTTGAAGTCAGCTCTCAGTCGTCGAACAATCTCACCGTATTTTTTGAGGATGCCGCAACACGTGCCGTAGTCCCCTGAGATTTGGTTGACGATGAGCTGGGAATCACACTAGACTTCAACATTTTCCACACTTAGCTCCTTTGCGATCCTAAGTCCGGCTATAACCGCTTCGTACTTAGCTTGATTATTCGTGGCCGGGAACTCGAACCTTAGAGCTTTTTCGATTTCCTCTGTTGTCCCGGGCTCCATTAAAATAACACCGGCCCCACAACCATTTTGATTTGATGCTCCGTCGATATGCAGTTGCCAGCACTGATCTAGTTTGCTTGGGGCCGCAGCGGGCTCAAGTGATACGGGTGAACTCGGTTGAGGCGAGCTGAAACTTGTCTCAACAATAAAACCCGGCAATTCTTGAGCTTTGATAGCTTTTCTGGGTTGATACCGAATGTCGAACTCAGTGATTTCGATAACACATCGGAGAAGGTGACCTGAAAGGTCGGGCTTATGAAGTATTTGGCGCATTGGGCTATCAGTTAAGACAATTATGGTGTGCGAAGTAAAGTAGCCCATGAGTTTGCGGGCAGCGTTAACAAGCGAGTAGGCTAAATTTTCAATATTAAAATAGAAACTCTCCACCAGACTGAGAGCAGTACTTACATAATAAACGGGATTTTGGAGGGTTCCGGCCTCCTTTACAACAATGGTGGCAACAGCCCGGTCGGAGGCCGCCAAGTACAAAAATAGGACATATCCGTATACAGGGCTAACCAAAAGAGGTGGCCTTCTTAGATACTCCTTCAAAGCTTGAAACGCCTACGAGCACTCTGCATTCCATGAAAAGGTCTTGTCACCTTTGAGTATTTTGAAGAAAGGAAGACATTTTTCCGCTGATTTTGGAATGAAGCGACCCAACGCTATGATCCTGCCGTTGAGCCTCTGAACTTCCTTGATGGTTGTAGGTTCTTGCATGTCGAGAAAAGCCTGTATTTTTTCTGGATTAGCCTCGATGCCACGACGACTAACCATAAACCCGAGAAACTTGTCAGCATGGACACCAAATGTACATTTGGCCGGATTGAGTTTCATTGAGTGCTTGCGGACATTGCTGAATGTCTCCGGAAGATCAGCGGCGTGACCGTCCCCAGTAGACTTGGCGACCATATCATCTATGTAGGCCTCCATGTTTTTCCCAATCTGTGAACTGAAAACCTTGTTAACCATCCTCTGATAAGTTGAACCCGTATTTTTCAGCCCGAAAGGGCATCATCTCATAATAGTATAGACCCCCAGCAGCCCTGAAGGCCGTTTTTTCTTTGTCAGACTCAGCCATCCACACCTGATGATACCCCGAATATGCGTCCAGAAAACTAAGGACTTCAAAACCAGATATGAAATCCACTAACCGGTCGATTCGTGGAAGATGATAAGGATCCTTCGGACAAGCTTTGTTGATGTCCGTGAAGTCGACTCACATTCTCCATTTACTGTTGTGCTTCTTCACCATAACTACATTCTCTAGCCAAGTGGGGTAGGCTAGCTCCTTTATGATCCCCGCTTGAAGAAGCTTCCCGACCTCTACCTTAACCGTAGCCTCTTTTTCGGTTGTAAATTGTCATGCTCGCTGCTGTATCGGTTTGAAGGTAGAGTCCACATTGAGATGATGGAGGGCGACATCAGCTTCGACGCCTCTCATGTCCGTGACCACCCAGGCAAATGCATCTCGGTTTTCCTTGAGTAGTTTGACCAAAGTCTCCATCTCAGAGGGACTCAACCGAGCCCCTATCTTGATTTTTTGCTCGAGGTACTTGTCATTAACGATCACCTCGACCAACTCATCCTCCGTTGTGAAGTCGGGCTCATCCCTGACTTGCAAAGTCTCACATTTAACTATGACAGGCAAAGGTTCTCCGGCCACCCTGATCATGTTAATGTTTTCCATGTCCTCAGGCTGATCGAGTTGTGCCCTCTTGTTTCCAGTCCTCATCTCATAAATGTAGGTGAGGACTGTTGTGCGCTCGCTGATTGACGTTCCGATCCTATCCCCTACGTAAACTTTGCCCGCTGGTGAGGGATAGAAGTGAACATCTGGAACTGTTTTAAGGCCGGCGTTCCGATTATGATATTGTAGTTGGACTGAAGATCGACTACCAGAAAGACTACCTTTTTTGTTCGGAAGGGTGCAGAATCCCCCATCTGTACATCCAGGTCGATGGCCCCCTTGACCTGTATTTTTTGATTGGTGAAACCCTCAAGGGTGCCATTATGAGGGCTCAGATTGGAGTCGCTGAATCCCAACTCTCTGAAGCAGTTGTAATACAAAATGTCCCGACATGCTCCCGTATCGATCATTACCCGATTGACGCATGCCCGATTGACGACCACAGAAATGGAAAGACACATGTCCTCTGTATTGACGGAAGTCACCAGCTCGCTTTGGGTAAAAGCAAGAGGTTGCTCGTTCCCACGCAGGACAGCTGGCTTCTCCACATGTTTGTTAATTGAGCCAATGCGGCTCTTGATCTGGTTGTTGCTGGGTGGAGGCTCTGTTATAATTTGAATGTTCCTGTCAAACTGACGGGCTTTCTGATTTTTCCTGTCCGGCCCCCCAGCATCCATCTTGTAATGATCGTAGTGGCCGCGAGCGAGTAACTTTTCAATCGCTCTTTTGAATTGCATGCATTCGTCGGTAGTATGAACTTTATCCCTGTGATACCCGTAATATTTTGTCGCGTCGCGGCGTGCATCAGGAACCATAGGGTAAGGCTCGGGTAGCTCATCCCTTACTTCATTAAGCGTTTGGGTGTATGATATTCTAAGGGGCGTGAAGTGCTCTTCCTTAAACCTCTCGGGATTTTTGACATCTCGATCGTGAGTTCTGCGGCTATCCTCTGGGCGGACTGCGTTCAGTCCTCTGTTTGCCTTTATTGGACGAAGACGTTCCTTCGTTACCCACAGTCGCGATATACTTTCTTGTCAAACTCAACATTTCCTGTAAGTTCGCTGGTGGAGTCAGAGTGAAATAAGACTTCAGATAACCGGGATTCAGCCCCGTTTCAAAACTGCCCATTACCATGTTGTCCGCTAAGCCCCTTGTCAGCTCATACACTTTGTAAAACCGCTCGTAGTAGCTGCGGATACCCTTATTCTCCCCATGTCGGACCTCATGAAGGTTGATGTGTGTCTTTTTAGGCCCTCCTACTGACTTGAACTCTGATATAAATTTGTTTATCAGATCGTCCCAAGACAAGATCGAACCCTGGGGAAGACCGTGAATCCACAATGCTGCTATATCCTGCATAGATCCCACAAAGGCTATACACCATGCCTCACTGTTGGGCGTGCACAGACTGATCCTACTCTGGAAAGCTGAAAGCCAATCCAAAGGATATGTGGCCCCATGGTAGTTGGTGAAATTAGGGTAGTGAGTGCACCCTCTTGAGGCCGCCTTCAAGATGTTTGGATGAAGGAAGGACACTTGTTCCCCATGTCGGATTAACCTTAGCACCGACTGTACCTCTCTGTAGTTCCTCTATCTGTTTTTTCATAATACCCATCTCCTCTTAATTTTCCGGGATAGGAGGGAGTGTGGCGTGACTTTCCTCAGCCAGTGAGTCCCCCTACCCTTCCACGCGGGTACGGACCCGTCGGGGGTTTCCAGGTCGCCCTGGGGCTGCACCGCAATCGTCGACCACGGGCCCCAAACGAACTAGAGTTGATCTCCTCCCTCTAGGTTGTGAAGTAGCGTGACTGCTTCCCTCCCTGTCCGATCGCTGTGGTTGAACTGTTTTCTACGGAATGAGAGTGGGTTGTATTTCCGTTGGTGCGGGTAGAGGGGGAATGAATTTGCGGATGGGTTGAGGTGGCAGCCCCTCTGCAATTAGTAACATATTACCCACGCGCATCTCCTCTACGTAATCAATATGTGATTGTAGAGCTATTATGTATGAGCTTCGTTGTGGAGGTACTCCTCCTGCTGAGACTGCTTCCTGTTCGTCATTCGGATGCGAAGCCCCAGCGACATCCTTCCCGCTGCTCTTTCTTACCGCCTCTTCATGTATCTGACGGACTCGGGTCTTCTCCCTTATGTAGGCCCGCATATCGGGCGTGATATCCTGTCCGGCATCAGCCCCAGCGGACAGTACTCTCCTACACGCCTCTCCACGCGACGTGTTTCCTCTACATGAAGGGCCCTGGTTGCCCGCTTTAGTCGGTGTAACAGGTATAATGTTTTTCCCGCCAGCCATGCTGATCAAGATATTTTGTAGATATTTTGTTAGGATATTTTGTTGAGATATTTTGGCTAGTGGTTGGATATTTTTTCTAGCTCAAAAATATCAATTGGAAGTAGGTGATTTCCAGGTGGTTTACAGTCAAGTAACCAAATTTCATATTACTTGAAGATCAGAAACTAACTGGGGGTGTATATATCAACCTGGGTATTAAAGAGGGACTCGTGTGCGAGTTTGCAGGTGGCGTTGAAGACGTTCCTTCAAGCTAAACTGATTCCTTTCGCCGGCGATGCCGTGAGATGGTCTTTGCGGTGGAGCAGATGATCTTAAGAAGTTGAATGATGATGATTTTCTCGGTAACGGAGCCAACTGATATTGCGATGGATATCAGGTTTGCAGTAACAGAAGTATTTCATGGATATGTGGCTATATATGTATGATTTCTCCGGAGAGAATGCGGTGGTGAGCAAGAACAAGGATGTCGGACAAGTGCTTAATCATAGAACACGTAAATGATTCGACAAATTGACAGAGTAGCTATGTTTGTATTAGTTCTTGGATGCTTTTTATTACATTGTGATCCCATATATATAGGCTAGGACTAAGTCGGTTGGACTAAGTCGGTTTACTGTTCATGACAAGACAATTAAAAAGATATAATTATAGATAATTATACACAAAATACAGGTGGACCGGCCAGCTGTTTGGATAAGTATGGCGGACAGCGGACTCGTTTGTAGGTCGGACTCGTATTTGTCTTGTCTTGATGTCAGCCTTAATGTACGGGTAGAAATCACACGGAGTGGAGAGGCCCATCTTACAGTTAGCGGATAGGATCCGGCTTACAGATGGCGGATAGGTCCTGGCTTACGAACGGCGGGTAGGATCTGGCTAATGAGTTGCGGACTAAGAGGATGGAGGCCCAAGACCTGTTATTGGGCTATCTAAATAGGCCCAATCTAGGTGAACAGTGCCTCAATCCGGTTCGGGTATATCACTAACCACCGTAAAATTCGTCAAACATATAAAAAGATAAGTGTAATGGATCTCGGGTGGAATTTGTTCAACGATTATATAATTAAGATTCTCTAACTCTCATTCTTAATTAAGATTCTCTAACTCTCATTGTCATTTTCATTCTATCTAATTATAACAAGTACTTAAGGTAAAAGGGGCATTTGATTCCATAATTAATGTCCTATAATCATATGTGATATGTAGAAAATGAAATAGGGTAAGGGATTCTTCTCCCAAAAAAAAAAAAAAAAAAAGGAAAAAAGGAATAGGGTAGGGATACTACACATAATATGGTAAGAAATGAAAACGAACTAAAATCAACGCTGAGATTACCTTAACGATAGGGTACAAGGAAGTTGATTATGGGGTCAATGAAGAAAAATGAAAAGGAAAAAATAATAATAATAACAACGCGGAGATGACTTTCTTCTTCAGCTGATATATATATATGTATATAGGAATCCGTCAACCCAATCAATTTCATATATCAGTGGTCGATTATATTTCTCCGGATCTTAATTATCAGAACATTCTATTGATTGTTTGACAACTGCTACAAGGGGCGACTCTAGAAATTTGGGGATGTGAGTTAGAAATTTACTGTATTGTAGTAATTACTTAACTTAGGGGGTGTTTGTTAACAATAATAAGTAATTATTCTGAATAAAATAAGTGATAAATATATTAAGAAGTATTTGATAATGACTTGATTCTCATCTTATTCAATTAAGTACATCTGAATTGCTTAACAAAATTTTCAGTCATTTTGTTGCCACTTAAATCTGAAAACTCACGGTATTGATTATTTGGAAATCAACCAACCCACGTTCTTCTTTTTTAACATCACAAAGTCCCCACGTTCTTTTATTATTATTATTATTATTATTATTATTATTATATACTAATCCTTTGATCTACAAAATGTGTAATATATATACACATTAGTAATTTTTGCAAGAAAAATATAGGCGGTTAGTATATATTCTACTGATATTCTGGTACATAAGGAGCAACAATTAGAAAACCGGCGGTTTACTATTCAAAACCGCCGGTTTGGGCGGTTCAGCTACTTCCTTGCTCGCATCACTGCTTCTACTTACTACTGCTTTTAAAATTTCATAAATTTTTTTTTTTTTTCATTTTCACATAATACTTATTATTTTCACTATAATAACAAATTATTATTCTTTTCACTATAATTACTAAAGCGAGAGTAATATATATTTTTTTTAAATAGTTTTATATTCTGTTTTAAAAATAATATTAATATTGAGTTATTTTATTTATATGTAAATAATATTATTTTTAAAAAATTGTGTTATTTTTTCAACGCTTGTACCGATAATTCGGTTGCCTACGTATTTTTTATATGCAATCGCGTGTCGGATTTATGATAACACATATAAAATCAATGCTGACGTAGTTTTATTGTTATATTTTTAGTCTTTTATAGTTTGTTGTAAAAGTTTTTATAGTAATTTTTATTATTGTTTTCTTTAAAGTCTTTTATAGTTTTTTTTATAAATTTTTTGAGTCGGTTTTAAGTATACGTTGATTATAAATATTGTTTTATTAAACATTAGGTGAGAAATATTGTGTTGTTTTTTTTATATGTAAATTGTGTTATTTTTTTTCAACGCTTGTACCGGTAATTCGTTTGCCTACGTATTTTTAATAGGTAATCATGTCGGAGGCACAACACATATAAAAAAATCAAAACGAACGTAGTTCTTATTGTTTATTTTTTAGTCTTTTATCTTATTGTTTTTTTTAGTCTTTTATAGTATTCTTATATGTTTTTATAGTATTTAAAGGTTTTTTAAATGTTTGTTTTATTGTAGTCTTTTATAGTATATATATATATATATATATATATATATATATATATATATATATATATATATATATATATATATATATATATGTGTGTTTTTGTATTTTATAGTTTCATACAATTTTTTAGGTTTGTATATGCTTTTTTTTTTAGTTTTCTATAACCTTTTTTTTAGTTTAAAGTATTAGGTGTTTGTTAGTTATTTTTAATAGGTTTTTATAGTTTCTATCGGGTTTATTTTTATAGTTTTTTTCAATAGTTTTCTATAGTTATTTTTTAGTTTTTAGTGGTAGGTTTTTTATAGTTCTTTTTAATAGGTTTTTTTAATCTTTTATAGTTGTTTGGTTTTTATGGTTTTTTGTAATAGTTTTGTATACTTTTTTTTAGTTTAAAGTAGTAGGTGTTTTTTAGTTATTTTTAATAGGTTTTTATAGTTTCTATCGGGTTTTCTTTTATGGTTTTTTTAATAGGTTTTCTATAGTCTTTTTTTAGTTTTTAGTAGTAGGTTTTTTATAGTTATTTTTAATAGGTTTTTTTAATCATTTATAGTTGTTTGGTTTTTGTGTTTTTTTTATAGTTTTCTAAACTTTTTTTTAGTTTAAAGTAGTAGGTGTTTTTTAGTTATTTTTAATAGGTTTTTATAGTTTCTATCGGGTTTTCTTTTATGGTTTTTTTAATAAGTTTTCTATAGTCTTTTTTTAGTTTTTAGTAGTAGGTTTTTTTATAGTTTTTTTAATAGTTTTTTTTAATCTTTTATAGTTGTTCTATGAATTGTAACAAATATATAAGTAAGATATAAATTGCGTACCTTTAATCGAAGTCGGTATTTCGAGCGCTTGTTCCTGCTGAAGTTTCAGTGTCACCGCCTTCGAACTGTGACACCTCATCTTCTGACTCAATGTGTTGCACCCTCTTCTCGGCTCGTACCCAATCTTGACAAAGCATTTGCTTCTCTAAAGTGGTGGGATGAAGCGAACATCTTTTATTGGTAAGCACATATCCTCGCCATGTTTGAAACATCGTTCAACGGTGGACGGTCAAACAGGGCAACTTAAAAACTCGACCGCCATCATTGCTAGAATCGATATTCTTTAACATGTCTCTTCCACCACGTCAATAAGTCGAACTCAAAATCATAGGTATCGATTTCACAACCTTCAAATGTTGTGTTTAGAAATTTGGATATCTCAGACGTTGATCGGATGACGATGTCGCCTCTTTCGCTCGTTTAGAATTCATTTTATCCGTAACTTTTTGAAGTCCCCGCATTTACACACCGTAGGGTTAGTAGAAGCACTTGCGGATGGATTGGAACCGCTTCGCTTCTCAATCCATACATACGCCATATTCAACATACAAAGCGTTTAATAAATTTTCTAGTCTAACTACTTCAATCAGAAAATCTACCGGGGCACATTATGAGTAATGATACAAAGCATCATAGTAAGCACCTAACATGTTGACACATCTACTAGTCTTATACGAGGTCGAGCATAGAAGAAATGAGATAAGTGTCGAGAATATACAACATGTATTTATTCCATTTCTCCTTCATCGGCAATAAACATTGAAATAATTCTGCGTCGTGTTCCATTGTTTCAAACTCGACAGTTATTTCTACACAAGCAGGCAAGACTAAATGTGTTGTGGGTTCATAAAATTTTGAAAACAATACTGTAAATTTTTTGAATATTTCAAAAACATCCATCAGTTTCTTGCATGAAGTCCAAATAGAGGGATACAAACGATATTCGTTCGGACAGTGTTCACTTAAAAATTCACAAAAGGTATTTTTAATTTTTTTTTGTTTTTTTCCAAAGATCATGAGTCGTGTTCCACCTATGCGGTACATCTTGCGGCAGTTTGACTTGGCGATGACCTTTCTCTTTAAGAAATTTATACCACTTATTAACCAGAATATTTCTACCTAAAATATGTGAAATCGTAGTTTTTATCGCATTAATATTATGGTCAAAAACTTTTAGACCATCCTTTACACATAAATTAAAAACTATGGCATAAACATCTAACATGAATAATTTGACCGTTACAAAGAGGTTCACAATATCGGGATAAGTCAGGAATAGAAGCAGTGTTGTTTGAAGCATTGTCAAACGCAATAGAAAAAACTTTACCTTTTAAATCGTATTCCTCAAAAATATCAACTAATAAAGATGCAATGTTAGAAGCAGTATGAGTGTCGTTAAATAAACGAAAAGCAAGTAACCTCTTTTGGACAATCCAAGTGTTGTCAATCCAGTGACCCGACACGCCCAAATAATAATTGTTCGTCCTCCTATCCTCCCAAATATCGGCACACACACATATTCGGAATTTATTTTTCTTCAAACTTTCTATAATAATATTTTGTCCTTTAATAAATTTATTTTTAAAATCCCTAGTAACCGTTGCACGAGGATTTTATTAAATGCCGGCTGCAAAGCCCCTTGTACGTAACTTTCGAAAATAGGATTCTCAGGAAAGCTAAAAGGAAGACCCATCCCCGCAATAAGATCCGTGGTTAGTTCTCTACAGTTATCACGAGAGTAAATAAAGAGTGGATTAGTGTTACCTCCGCTGGAGCTCGGCATGTTTAGCTGGGTTTGAGAAGCGCCGTCTTCCAATTTTTCCGGGTGTTTAGTTAAAATGTGACTCCGCATCGTTCCATAACCACCGGCATGTTTAAATTGGTATTTTTTTGCCACAGAAATTGCACACCCCGAAGAAATACTTTCCGGGGTTAGCTAATCCTATTTCATCAGTCTGAGGAACCTTTGTGAAAAAATCCCTAAAAATTCTCGATGTTAACCTTTTTTCTTGTGCTATGGGTCGGGTACTTTCACAAGTATCTAAATCGACTGACTCGGGAGTAGGAGTAGGATCAGCACTAGCACTAGCACCACGCCGACTACCACCACGTCTTTGTCTAGGACGGGAAGCATTCGGAAATACATCATGATCATCATCAACGTCGACTTCATCATTTTCTTCACCTTCGTTAAGGTTGATGTTAAAATTTTCAGGTTGAGACATTATATCGTCGTAATGACTATCAAAATCAGCTTGATTGTAACCTGAAGGTGTGTCGAACTGAGGTATCGAAATGTGATTACCGGTGACAGGGTCTATATAATATTGGGATCTATAGCCACCAGCAAGATCATCCGATTCCGGCACAACCGTGTCATCACGGAAAGCACCATTTCGATTGCCTTGTGTTGATGCACCTCTTCTTGACAATGTAAAAAATCTAAATTATATATAACGGTTATAAAAAAAATTAAGTAAAGTAAATTTGATTTAAATCTAAATTACATATAATGGTTATAAAAAAATTAGTTTAACTAACCAATTTTACTTATAACTAAAACCGAATTGAAATAACGATTAAATCAGAACAACTTCATATTTCGGTCTAGTAAAGTAAATTTGATTATAAAATTAATTTTTTTTTACACTTGTAAAAAAATTAGTTGAATAAAATACAAAATCAAATTTACTTATAACTAAAACCGTAATGAAGTACGATTAAATCAGAACAACTTCAAAAATCGGTATCGTAAAGTAAATTTGATTGTTGTTTTTAACTAAACAAACTTGATAATCAAAGAAATGAGTAGAAGATGTAAGAATTGAGTAGAAGATTTAAGAATTGAGATGTAGAGATTGGTGTAGGAATTTTGTAATGAAATGGTGTAGTATTTATAGGAAAAAATTTGATGAGTTTGGAAGGGAAAAAAAAAAGAAAAAAAAAATAGCCGTTGAAGGAAAATAGCCGTTGGGCCGGTTCCGGTTCCGGCCGGTTTCAACCGGTTCCGGCCGGTTTCAAAAAATCCGGTTCCAACCGGCGGTTCCGGTTCCGGTTTCGGTTCCAAATACATCAAACCGGCAAACCGGCGGTCACCCAAACCGGCGGTTGACCAAACCGGCGGTTCCGGTTAACCGTGGCTAGGTCTAGTTACAGGTGCAAGATCAAGAATACGCACGTCTGTGCGAGAAAAACGTCATCACGGTTGTAAATGGAACCTATCCCGGACCTACAATCTTTGTAGATGAGGGTGATACCCAAGGACGGAGCTACCATTAGGGCTGGGGGGTGCTAAGCCCACCCAGCCCTGTTTTTTTAATTTAAATAGTTACTTATTTGAATTTTAGTTTTAATTCTGTATCTACTTAAGCCCACCTAGTAATTTACTCGAATCAATCTGAGAAAAATTATGATACAACAATAAGTGATTGAATATGATACATTCATCATTACTACACGTATTTTTTTCATTTGGTATAACTATAACTATTAAATATATGCTACACATACACCATAATTTCTCGCAAACAAATTTGGTGAAGTTAGTTTTTGTGAGTGATTTGTTCTTGTGAGTGTTGAGTGACAATTTTTGTTAAATTTCAAACTTAAAAAAAAAAAGATTGTGATGTAAACATTATAAAAATGTCTTTAGAGCATTGAGTGACTTTTTTTCTCCAAATTTTGAAACTTCAGAAAAAACAAAACAATTACGTCGTAAAGTTATATTATAAAATGTCCAGCCCACCCAGGTAAAGAATCCTGGCTCCGTCCTTGGTGATACCCTCGTCGTTCATGTCCTTAACAATTCACCCTACAACCTCAGCTTTCATTGGTATGAAATTTTCTTTTTATGAACATAATACCATACTTGTTGACAGAATTCAGTCTTTAGTAGAATGTATGTAGTTCTATCAAAATTGAAGTAATGTCTGCTACATATTGTGTGAGATATATTTTGGTGACTCAATGTAAGAGTCAATGATCTTGTGTGCATATGCAGGCATGGAATATTTCAGAAGTTGACTCCATGGGCAAACGGCACTGAATATGTGACTCAGTGTCCCATATTGCCAGGTAATACTTATACATATAAGTTTAACATAACACAACAAGAAGGAACACTTTGGTGGCATGCACACTCTTCTTTCATGCGGGAAACTGTTCACGGGGCACTCATCATTCATCCTTCCAACGGTCGTTCCTACCCTTTCCCAAAACCCAACGGAGAGTTTCCTATTCTATTAGGTATTGATTATTCTTCACAGCATATTACTACGTTCGATATGCATACTGTCGAAAAAGAAAAACATTATTAATGTTAAGCAAACACAATCATGTTATTGTAGGAGAGTATTGGAAAGGAAACATTGTTCAAATGGAGCAACAATCATTGATTACCGGAGCTCCATTCAATATATCTAACGCTTATACAATCAATGGCTTACCAGGCGATTTATATCCATGCTCAACAAACCGTAAGTACTATCATATTTTGCTTGTATATAGAAAGAATAAAGTTCACACCTGAATCTTTGCTACAAATATTATGTAACTTGTTTAATGATTAACATCATCTTACTCATTATTTGGTTTTTATTGTTTCTTTAAGTCTATTCCCGGAAATCAGAAGTGTACCAGATAAACGTTCTACCTGGAAAAACATATTTGGTTCGTATTATCAACACTGCACTTAGTACCAATCTCTTTTTTCAAGATAGCCGGACACATTTAACAGTTATTGCAATTGACGCCTCATACACGAATCCTTATACCACCGATGTTGTAGTAATCGGCTCAGCTCAGACAGTTGATGTTCTTTTGAACACCAATCAGCCTCCAGCGTCGTATTACATGGCAGCACGTGCATATAAAGCCACCGTCGCAGGTGGATTTGACAACACCGCCACAACTGGAATCCTTGCACATCAAAATGCACCAACAACCCTTACACCGAAAATGCCTATCCTTCCGGCTCTCAATGACACACCAACTGCAAATAAATTCTACACTAGTTTGACAGGGCTTGTGTCAGCATCATTCTATGGAAAAATTCCACGTGAGGTAGATGAGCAAATGTTTGTCACTATTGGTTTGAGTTTAGCCGCTTGTGAGAACCAGGAAATGTCAGTTGCCCAGGTCCACTTGGTCAAAGAGTTGTTGCTAGCATGAATAATGCATCATTCCTATTGCCTTCCCAGACTTCAATGTTGGAAGCATTCTATAATAAGAATGCAGATGGAGTATATACAACTGATTTTCCGAATCAACCTCCTTTGGTGTTTGAATACACAGACGGTAGTAATATTTTGAACCCGGCGTTAGTGATGACAACAAAGTCAACAAAATTGAAGCCTCTTAAGTTTAATTCAACAGTTCAGATAGTATTACAAGACACCACATTGGTAACAGTGGATGATTACCCAATGCACTTGCATGGGTTCAATTTTTATGTTTTAGCACAAGGCTTCGGAAACTTCAATGCAGCAACAGACACCCGAAAGTTTAATTTCTTTAACCCACAATTGAGGAATACAATTGCAGTTCCAGTGGCTGGATGGGCTGTAATTCGATTTCAAGTTGACAATCCTGGTATGTGGTATTTTCATTGTCATTTGGACGCACATTTACATATCGGTTTAGGATTTGTGTTTGCTGTAGATAACGGCCCAACACCCTCAACTACAATACCTCCGCCACCTCTAGATTTGCCCAAATGCTAGAGTTTGAACGATGAAGATTCTACTTGATTTATTTGTTCCGATTCAATTTTCGGATCAAACAAAATCCTTGATTTTTAATTTTCTTTTATTTATATATATAGTTTCTCGGATGATTCATGTAATTAGATTTGTACGTGTAATGATTCTCAAATGAATAAATGCTTAATTTCTATAATAAGGTCGAAGTGTTTATAAGGAATTCCAATGATTGTTAATTGGTTGCAATGTGTTTACCGAATTCGTTTAAGCATCACATTTTTTTTTCCCAACGGGTTCGAACACTGGTCTTCATAAGACGTTATAGTCTAATTCACTGATAACTTTTATAGAAAAGATAGTTTTTGGGAAAAATTAATGATTTCATTGATGGAATAAGCATATAAATACAAGTAGAAAACAACTACCCACTACGCCACTTCCTATAAAGTAGGAAACGTGGGATCATGGCTTAAACTAGAAAATAAGTACTCTAGTAATGTGAAACATGCGAAAGTGGGAAATAAACATGGCTGGCATAGCCTTAGATAATAATTAAAACTTAATTAATTAACATAATCTTCTAACATTCCTTCCCTTAATCTGAGCTGGCAGTTCAGATTACTTCACACATTCTCAGCTTGTCTCTAAGCTTCAGGAAATGATCCCTCTTGAGTCTTTTAGTCATAATGTCAGCCAGCTGAACTTCACTTCTACAATGTAGCAGCTCAATGACCCTTCTTCACATAGATCTTTTAGAAAGTGATACTTCACATCTATGTGCTTGCTTATGTTGTGTAAGACTGGATTCTTGGATAACTTAATAGTTGAACTGTTATCACAATACAAAATGTTCCCAGTCTGCTGAACTTGCCCTAGAACTTCCTGCATCTTCTTAGCCAGATCAATTGACATGCACCATGTGCTGCTGCAACAAACTCTGCTTCTGTTGTAGATAGAGTGACTATTGGTTGCTTCTTTGATAACCAACTGACAACACTTGTACCATACATGAACACAAAACCAGAAGTACTCTTCCTGTCATCAACATCTCGTGCATAATCACTGTCTGAATATCCAATCAGTTGAGCCTTCCCTGCTGAACCATACTTGATGCCAAGATTGATGTATCTATTTAAATATCTCAGTATCCTCTTTACATAGTTTAAGTGATCTGCTGATGGTGACTCCATGTATCTGTTTGCCACACTTACAGCATACATGATGTCTGGTCTTGTTGTTGTCAAATATAGAAGGCACCCTATCATCTTCTTGGACAAGGTGGAATTCACCTTACCACATGTTCCTTCTTTGCTAAGTTTCACACCAGTTTCACAAGGTGTGAGTGTTGCGTTGCTGTCCTTCATTCCAAACCTGCTGAGAATTTCTGATACATATTTCTTTTAAGAAATATATATCCTTGATTCAGTCTGCTGAACCTCAATGCCTAAGAAATATTGCATTAGCCCCATGTCTGTCATGCTAAATTTGGTCTTCATTGCCTCCTTGAACTCTGTTATCATGTTGAGTTCACTGCTGGTAAAGATAAGATCATCCACGTACAAACACGCAATCAGTAGCCTTCCTTTGTTGTTAACTTTCACATACAATGTAGGTTCATATGGACACCTTGCGAAACCTGCCTTCACAAAATAAGTAGCAATACAACTGTACCAAGCCCTTGGGGCTTGCCTGAGTCCATATAACGCTTTGATAATCATATACACTTTGTTTTCTGCTCCAATCTTCACATAACCTTGTGGCTGATCCACATATACTTCTTCTTCCAGCTGACCATTCAAAAATGCTGACTTCACATCCATTTGATGTACCTTCCAATGGTTTAGGGCCGCCAAGGATAACACGTCTGATAGTTTCCATCCTTGCTACTGGGGAAAACACTTCATTGTAGTCAATCCCATACTCTTGCTTGTAGCCTTTTGCCACTAGTCTGACTTTGTACTTGCTACATTTGCCATCTTTATTCAGCTTTGTCTTGTAGATCCACTTCACACCAATAGTTTTGTGTCCTTTTGGTAGATCTATAAGATTCCAAGTCTGATTCCTTTCAATAGCCATGATTTCTTCATCCATAGCATGCCTTCATTTGTTGTCTTTTGCTGCCTCCTCATAAGTGATTGGATCATCACTTGCAAATAGAGCAAAATAGGTAGACTCTTCTATTTGTGGTAAACCTTTTACCTCAAAATCTGTCATCCAGTCTGGCCTTTTTCTAGTTATATGAGGTCTAGCTACTGAACCATCAGCTGCTTTTCATGATTTGGGTCTGCTGAACCCTCAGTAGTGTCGTGAGTCTGTTGGTCCTGAGTCTGCTGAAACTGACTCTGCTGGTCATTAGTTTGCTAGAACTGACTCTGCTAGTCATTAGTCTGGTAGAACTGACTCTACTGGACATTAGTCTGCTGATCCTGAGTCTGTTGACCCTCAACTGAATCTTCATCTATCATATTCTGAATTGGATGGAACTAGGCATTATTTGCTTCCTAATTCCAAGCGTTTAGTTCATCAAACACCACATCTCTACTGATTACCATCCTTTTGGTTATAGGATTAACAACTTGTATGCCTTGGACTTTTCACTAATCCCCAAGAAAACACATTGCTCTCCTTAATCACTCAGTTTCTTCTTGTTTGCATCTAGAATATAAGCATAAGTAATGCATCCAAAAATCTTAAACTGACTAGCATATGGTTTGATTGAGCTTCATGCTTCTTCTGGTGTCATGTTCTAAATGGAAAAGGTTGGGCATCTGTTCAAAATATGCACACTCCAACTTACACCTTCAGGCCAGAATCTCTTTGGTACATTTCCATGGGCTAGCACACTCCTCACCATATCCAGAATAGTTTTATTCTTCTCTCAGATACCATTTTGCTGTGGTGTACATGATGCTGTCAATTCCCTTCTGATTCCATGACTGGTACAGAATTCTTCAAACTCTGCTGAGCAAAATTCTTCTCCTCTATTTGTTCTCAGACTTTTGATATTTTGACTTGTCTCCTTCTCTCCTAGCTATTTGAAGTTCTTGAATGCATTCAGGGCTTCATATTTTTCTTGCAAGAATTCAACCCAAGTTTTTCTGGAAAAATCATCAGTAAATATGATGAAGTACCTTTTACCTCTATTAAATGATGGGTTGATTGGTCCACACAAGTCAGAATGGATGAGTTCCAACACTTGTTTTGCCCTCCAAGACTTTCCTTTTGGGAAAGGATGTCTGTGTTGCTTTCCTTTTGTGCATTCTTCACATATCTGCTGAGAAGTTTGAATTTGTGGAAGTCCTTTAACCATTTCCTTCTGCTGAAGTGTTTTCAAACCACCAAAATTGAGATGTCCATACTTGTAATGCCATAACCAAGATGCATCTTTCAGTTCTGCCATAAGACATGCTTGTGGCTCCTTAATTTCCAAAGGAACAATCTGTTGGCATTCATGGGAACTTTAGCTATGATTCCCTTGCTTGAATCCTTGATTTCACACTCCTTATTCTTCAGAATAATCTCATATCCTTTTTCTTGCAACTGTCCATCACTTAACAGATTGCACTTCAGATCAGGTACATATAAAACACTAGAAATGGTTTCAGATGTCCCATTCTTGGATCTGATGCATATATTTCCTTTTCCCTTAACACTGACTGAGGAGTTATCTCCAAACTTCACCTTCAAATGATAAAATTCATCAAAATAAGAGAATAACGCCTTATTACCACACATGTGATTAGTGCATCATGTATCAACATACCATACTTGGGGTCTTTGAAGTCCGCTTCATCTTTGAGTAGTCATCAAGAGTCTCATCCTCCTCTTTGTCGACCAAAGTGACTCTCTTTGAGTCCCTTTCTCCTTGTCTGCTGGCAATTTGGTGTAGCATTCTGACCGGTAGTGTCCAAGTTTGTGATACCTAAAGCATTCAACATTCTTTTGGTTTGCAGTACCTCGTTCCTCTCCATTCTTGGATGCCTGAGAGTTGTCCCTGCTGTCAGAATATATGGTAGTCCTCCATCTACCTCTTCCTCTGCTTCTACCCTTGCCCCTATAATTTGTATTATAGGCAGTGGTCTTCAAGGCCTGCTCTTCATTTGATGTTGTTGAGCTTCTCTTCATCTTCTGTTCATGAACTTGCAAAAAAAACTTTGCAATTCATCAAGAGACAATGCATCAGTGTCTTTGGATTCCTCAATGGAACACACCACATAATCAAATCTTGAGGATAGTGACCTCAAAATTTTCTTCACAACCAAGAAATCTCATTTTATTGCAGATTTCCATGGTTCTGGCACAATAAGTTGAGACAGATTCACCTTCTTTCATTTGTAAGGTTTCAAAATCTCTTCTTAAGGCCTGTAGTTGTGATCTCTTCACTCTTGAATTTCCTTGGTACTTCCTCTTCATTGAATCCTATATATCCTTTGATGACTCGTTGCTGAGAATGGTCTCCAAGATGGCTCTATCTATTGCTTGAAACAGATAGTTCTTGGACTTCAAATCTTTGAGTTTTTTGCTCTCAAAATCTGCTCTCTGAGCCTCAGTTGGGGGTGGATTTCTTGCTGGTTCAACCACTCCTTGTTCAATGATGGTCCAGTACTCCTTAGAACGCATGAAGTTCTCCATCAACATGCTCCAGTGATCATAATGTTGTTCATCAAACCTTGGGACGGAAGCTTGAACAAAATTTGTTTCGGCCATGGATCTTTTCTCCAACTGCGGTTGAGAATATGGCTCTGATACCACTGATAACTTTTATGGAAGAGATAGTTTTTGGGAAAACTTAATGATTTCATTGATGGAATAAGCATATAAATACAAGTAGAAAACAACTACCCACTAGGCCACTTCCTATAAAGTAGGAAACATGAGATCATGGCTTAAACTAGAAAATAACTATTCTAGTAATGGAAAACATGTGAAAGTGGAAGTAGGGGTCGAACCCACAGGGAACGGTGGACTTATTTCTTCTAAAGTTATAAAATAAAATATATTTGAGTTTTTTTATAAGTACTTCTAAGAACAAAAACAAAAAGAAAATCAAGAAAACCTCCGGCTAATTAATTATTTTTCCCTCAATTCCTACGGTTGATCATTGAGGCAAAGAAGACTCGTTAAATTATTAATAAATTGGTTATAGTTGACCGCAACCGTGAATCAACCAATCTCTCCAAAATTCGTTAATTAAGACAACCGCCACTAATTACACCATAATTATGGCACATCCCGCAACGACCGCCCGGAGTTCGGTGACATAACAGCCTTAAAGATTAGAGAGACCCAATTACTAGGTATTAATCCAACCGGCTTAATTTTAACCATAGTATCATCTATTTTCACAACAGGGAATCCTACGGGCTACGAATCGGCAGACAATGTGTTGTTTACCACTAAAACTCAGCCTTCTATGCCAACCGTCCAAGATGGATTTTGGTACTAGATCAAAAGAACCGCTTAATTATCGCGCGCCAACAATTAAACGAATGATTATAATCCTATTTCCGTGAAATCAGAAATAGATAAATACTAACAACCAAACGAAGAGAAAAACGTTTAGACTTCACAACCACATTAAATCGAGGATTCAAAAATCAATTAACCGGAAGAGAAAACTAGCTATTCATAAAAATAAAATAATATATAGAAAGGTAACAAAAGTATTATACCAAAGGGAAATTCGCCGGCACTACAATGTGATGCGCAGCTTTATTTTCGCCTGTTTTCGTTCTCCTCCGAACTGTAAACATAAAACCTAATCTAATGTATATTATCTGTTGCTCTCATGTACGAAAATTGTCTAATAATTGAGAAAAGCTAATTTGGGCCAAGCCCACTTATTTCTATAATAATAATAATAACAATAATAATAATAATAATACTTAACTATTAAAAATGGTCTATTTAGTAATAAAAACCCGGTGTGAATAAAAAGCGAAAACCACGGTTGGCTTTAATAGCTTTGTCTTCTCTTCATTAGTCGGGATTCCAACATAGGCGATGTAACGCCCCGCTCCCGGATACCGAGCCCTTATCCGGAAGAGAACGTTCGGCGCGTATAACATTAAATAAATCCAAAATTATACGCCAGCCTCTACGTCGTCGTATCATAATTAAAGCAACGGAAGCCCAAAAGGCTCGGGTAAACTCATAAATGCTACTAGAATAGAATACAAACCGACTAGGGGTAGAAAGGAAAACCTTACAATAACGAGATAAAGATTACAACGTACGATGCTACAAAAGAAAGATACAACACTTGTCTTACAAAGATTCTTTTAGAAGAAGGTACAACAGTTCTTAAAAACAAAAGGTACAGAAATCTAGTACAACCTATAATAGAAAGTAAGAATAAAACGTCATCATGGCGTCAATGTCATCAATCGTCATTGAACTCTTCAACGAGCTCAAGGCTAACTCGTTCGCCTTCTCACCCCAAAAGCACACCAAAACAACATATGCAATTGAGGTAAGTACAAAGTACTTAGCAAGAGGAAAAGCTAATGTAAAATCAAGACTTACGACGAAAGGTTCATTATTTATTATTATGTTATCTTTATGAGACCGACTCGATCTAGGGTTCACTCCATGTCCATCAACATGTCGTGACTAAACGTTTCTAACATAACTTATCTTTGTCACATCGGCACTCAAGGCACAACGCATGGTGCTACCCACCATGAGGTATCGCTTGCAACCTATCGCTGGATCACACCGATAGCCACGGGGAAAGCCCGATGGTGCACACGTTCGCGAAGTCCCCGCCATTTAGCCGTTTATAGGCCAAAGAGAGTTATTCACTTTATCTCGACCGCCCACACATCGCGATATAGCTAGGTGCCTTACCAAGAGTGTTACGATGTTTAGTCTTTTACTACACAAGTATGTTTATTATTAATTGTTAACTAGCCACCTAAATATTTTCAAGTAAGCTCCCTCACAAATACTACTCTCTTACTTAGACCCTAGACAAGGACAATCCCAGCACATACACGACATTGAGGAATACTAATTCCATAAAGCACAAGCCATTCATACCGCTTCCGACGGTCCCGAACTTCAACTCCTTGAAGAGTACATTCGGTGCCGGAACTAAACGCATCGAAGCTTAATCCAGGCTTGTTCATGTTCATTTATTGTTATTAAATCAAGATATAACATTTAGAACTCATCTCATAGCTTAAAACAATCAAAATAACATTTAAACAGTGTTGGAGGGCGCCAACACCTTTGGCGTGCGCCAAAAATGCATCAGAGACTCTTCTAAACTCTCTGTTCAGGTTTGGGGGGCGCCAAAGCCTTTGGGGCGCGCCAAAAATATTCCAGAAAGTCACTGAACTCTCTGGTTCAGGTTTGGGGCGCGCCAAAAGCTTTGGTGGGCGCCAAAACTGGGCAAAACTGCATAAAACACAGTTTTCTGCACTCTATCGATTTCTACTCAAACCCAACCAAGTTTAAACATCAAATATACATCCAAATAGCATCAAAACATGTCTTAAATATGCTATAACACTTTGCATTACAACAACAACAACTAGCATGATTTCTAAACACAAATCATACCCAAAACACAACCTTAACACCATAAAACTTTAATTAAACATTATGAATAGCCTCTTTTACCTTAAATCCAAAGCAAAAGCAAGCAAAAAACAAAGCAAACGGCAGCCACTCTCGAAACTCCAACTCAAACCTAATTGATCAACAATTAAACCTAAATTAATTATGATCAAAGGTTGCTAGACAATCTAAACTACGAAACTAACAACTTTCTACAACCAACCACAATCAAAGTGTGAAGAAACTAAGATTAGGGTTATTTTCTTACCTCGATAAAACCTGAATATTTTGGTATCAAAACGATCTTCGAAAACTCACGATGCTCCTGCTACAGACGAAACTGAAATCGGAGTAGAGATGAACCGTGAATTTGAAGAAGTCTCTTCTCCTTCTCCTTTGCTCACCATTCACAGACTCTCTCTCTCTCTCTTTTTTTTTACGTATAACTCTTTGCCTGATAACTCCCTTTCTTATTAGTGGGAGGTTTAAATGTAGAAAATAACTCCCCAAAGAGTTATTACCATTTAAGTCCTCAAAACAACCTCCTAATTACCAATTAACCCCAAAATCCTTTTAAATATATAGGTTTCGAATTATATATATATATATATACTTTAAATCGTTTAATTAAATAACACGAAAATCTGAGTTTAGTTAAAAGACTCTTTTGTCCTTTTCCGAAAAGTCGGGATGTTACATTCTTCCCCCCTTAAAGAAGTTTCGTCCTCGAAACTTGCCAGACCAACACCACTCTCATCTTAGATACCAGCTTGCCTACCTTCTAGTTCACTTTCAAACAAACCAACAAAACGTTATCTCCAATTGATTTGAATCTTAGTACTTTCGTCATGAAGACTTCAACGCGTCCATCACAACTAATCTAGTACTTCAGACCCAAGAACCACTCTATCTTAAACACACATTTCATCTACCTTATACTCAACTCTTCTAACTTAACTTCTTGAGCTCCTCCTATAACACTTTGTCCCAAAAAGTCAAATGTCAATCCACTAATTAACATGTAGTATTCTTCTAGGTTCTTCATCCACTTTGTCACCCTTACAGCTGTTTCAATACTTATACGAGGGTTGCTTTGACCTATACATCCGCCTTACCTTCAAGAAACTAGCTATTAACTTAAGGAACTTCAACTCCGTCTTGTTATCAATTCATCACTAAACCATATATAGCACACCCAAACCATAGACGTACTTCAATCTTTACTAGTCTTCAAAAAGGAAACCATATAAACATCTTCTACCAAACTTATAAGGCTTTCCTATAGACAAGAAAACAACTTTTGATGATTGTGTTTATCAAAGAAACAAGATTTTATAGTCCAACAGAAGACTGGAGTTGTAAAAGATTTCATTTTTAAGCAAAGCATACACAAGAAACAAAGTTTTAAACTTATTCTCACCTTGATTCCAGAAGAAAGGTAAGAATGGTTATAAAAGTCTTTTGAAAACTGAAACTACTAAAGGAGATAACAAATGGGAAATTTGAGACACGTAGCACAAAATGAAAGATGGTTTGAACTTGGTTCAACATTTGTTTGGATAACACAAAATGGATGACATATAAAATTTACCAAGATGAGGCCACTTGTGATAAAATCGATAAAACAAAAGTTCCCTGGCTGGGACATTTGTTGCAACCAAAAGACCATCCTATATAATCCATAATGAAAACACTTTCCTTTCCCTTGAAGTAATTGGTATGATTGAATACAAACGAATAAATTTTCTTACTTCGCTATTAAAGAGTTCAACAGAAAAGGTCTGGAAGTAGAAGAAGTTTCAAATCTTATTCAAATATGTACATATATATATAATAAAAAATTTGAAGACGAGTAATATTCTCTCGAAAGTTTTCATGATGAAAATCCAAGTAAATTGGAGAAATGTTGCAAAGAGGTCATGAATGATAACGTGGAAAAGAAAGTAAATGAACTCAGAGAATGCATTTTCTTTTTCTTTCAACAACCGTTAGATTAAAATTTTTTTTTTTTTAAAGCAGGAAACATCTTCTCCAAAGGTTCAATGATAAAGGTAAATCGAAAAAGTGCTTCGTGAAAAAAAAAAATCATAAGTGACGACTGTGTAAAGAAGACACAAGAGTTCCAAATGATGCATGTTTTCGTGTCGTTCAAAGACTAACACAAGAAGGGCTATTGTGAAATTGTTAAAAGGTTTACATCAAGTGCAAATGTTCAAAGGAATGAGGATAACCCTTTATTTAAAATAAAAAAATAAAAAGCATTTCTTCAAATTTGAAGGGGAAGGTTTAAAATAAGATAAAACAACTTAACACTTGTAGCAAAATTTTGTCAAGGAATACTCTTAACGAAGTAAGTTGCAGGCTAAAATTCTTTATCAAAACATAACTTTAAAATGCATGCATGAGACGTAAAAGAGGTTCGACTACTCGTTTATTCAAAAATTTACAAGGAAGTAAAAATAAAGCGATTTTGAAAGTAATTAATGATGGGACTTTTGAACATATGTATATATATGTATCTTGAAAAAAAAGTCCGGACTATTAAATGACACTTTGGCAAGAAATAGTTGTTCACATATTCTTACCGGAAAACAAAATGATATGTAATTAAAATGGGTGTTTTGAGAAGGTTTGATCTTTCGACCGGTTATCAAAATGGTATAAAATCCTAACAAAAGAGTTGAGTCTTTCAACAAAAGTTATGTGCACTAAAACACCTTGTAGGGGATGCATTGAAGTAAACGCTAGGATGCAAAAGTGTATTGTCCCGAATTGGCCAAACATGATGCATTGGGAGGGTATGCGGTTGCTAGTTTGAAAGTTCAAGGATAAGAAACTTGTTTCCTTAAATCAAACATTTGACACGATAAAACGTCTTCATAAAAATAAAAATAAGACACATCAAAGTATGTATACATTTGGAAAGCAAAACATTGCAATGAGAGAACCGTTACCGAGTTTCAAAAAAACATTCACATGGATGAATTAGCTAGAACATGGATTGCAAATAGTATAAATGGGAAAACATTTGAAATCGGGGTATCCATGTAGGAAACCAAATAATTATAAAAGAGCACTTCATCAAAGAAAACGTGGGATTGGAAAGTCACCATTTAATTGTTTCTTGTCACACAAAGGTATTAAATCTACAACACTTAATATCTACCTACTAAACTTCTTATTACGGATAACCACTAAGTTAAAAGTCTTATGCTTCAAGCCTTCCCAACACCTATAACCCCACACCTAAACTTCCAAGGTGAAAGAATGTGGTCTAGCCTTTCATGAACAAGTACTTAAATGGTTTTAAAAGTATATATGCATAAATCAACCATGTAATGGTTGACTTGCACTGAGACAAACCAAACTGATTTTGAACATGATGTAAAAATAAAAGTTGTAGGTATGCAGGTTTTACATATGCTACTCAAAATTCAGAATTCTTGGAAAAGTATAAGTTGGTTAAAATAATTATTTTCGCCGATCATTGCAAGCTGTCAAAAATTTCAGAAATTTATAATCTGCATTGTGTTGCAGATTTTACTCAAACCAGAAAGAATTGGCACTTGACTCCAAAACAAAATTTTCAGGGTAGAGAGTTATCTACAACATATAAAAATTCAAGTCATTTTAAGGGGTTTAGCTCATTCAAAACAGATTCATAAGTAAGAGTACCGCTGTAGAATTTTATGAACAGAGTACTCCTCCTTGTTAAGCAATTTATGAACAATCCGTCTTGAAAACTAAGTTGATGTCAAAAGAGAAATTGTAGAAAAGGCAATTTTCTAAGTGACTGAAAATTTACAGAATTTTGGAACACCGAAAAGGGTATTACAAGACTTATAGAAACATGAATAAAATCGTTTACTCGTTTTGCATAACACCAATTTATAAAAATAGAGAAATGATTAAATCGAATGTCGCAATAAGGAAACTTTAAATCCTCAAAGAAAAGAGCAAAGAGAGAAAAGTCTGAAAGGTCGAAAGAAGATAGGGATTCTATTAAGGATCCGAGAAGGAACAAACTTGAGGGCATCACATAAAAGATGTGAGCTTAGAACTCAACCTAACCTTCGCCTAAGAAGACTCTTCACTAGGCTCTAGTGAAAACTAACCACGGTATAAGGGTTATTAGCTTTACGAAAATTACCACCAAGAGCAAGAGAGATCAGAAAGGTTCTAAAAGATCCAAGATACCTTATCTTGAGAACAGAACTTAGGTTAGTGAAGAAACTTCTACGGGTTCCTACCATTCTGAAAGATCAAGGAAGTCAGAATGGTTACTAAGTGGTCTAAAGAAGTCTTGTCTTAAGGAATGGAGAGATGGAAACCTAGAAAAGAAAGGAACACTTCTCTCTGATACCAACTGTAACGCCCCGCTCCCGGATACCGAGCCCTTATCCGGAAGAGAACGTTCGGCGCGTATAACATTAAATAAATCCAAAATTATACGCCAGCCTCTACGTCGTCGTATCATAATTAAAGCAACGGAAGCCCAAAAGGCTCGGGTAAACTCATAAATGCTACTAGAATAGAATACAAACCGACTAGGGGTAGAAAGGAAAACCTTACAATAACGAGATAAAGATTACAACGTACGATGCTACAAAAGAAAGATACAACACTTGTCTTACAAAGATTCTTTTAGAAGAAGGTACAACAGGTTCTTTAAAACAAAAGGTACAGAATCTAGTACAACCTATAATAGAAAGTAAGAATAAAACGTCATCATGGCGTCAATGTCACTGAATCGTCATTGAACTCTTCAACGAGCTCAAGGCTAACCTGTTCGTCTTCTCACCCCAAAAGCACACCAAAACAACATATGCAATTGAGGTAAGTACAAAGTACTTAGCAAGAGGAAGAAGCTAATGTAAAATCAAGACTTACGACGAAAGGTTCATTATTTATTATTATGTTATCTTTATGAGACCGACTCGATCTAGGGTTCACTCCATGTCCATCAACATGTCGTGACTAAACGTTTCTAACATAACTTATCTTTGTCACATCGGCACTCAAGGGCACAACGCATGGTGCTACCCACCATGAGGTATCGTTTGCAACCTATCAGTGGATCACACCGATAGCCACGGGGGAAAGCCCGATGGTGCACACGTTCGCGAAAGTCCCCCGCCATTTAGCCGCTTATAGGCCAAAGAGAGTTATTCACTTTATCGACCGCCCACACATCGCGATATAGCTAGGTGCCTTACCAAGAGTGTTACGATGTTTAGTCTTTTACTACACAAGTATGTTTATTATTAATTGTTAACTAGCCACCTAAATATTTTCAAGTAAGCTCCTCACAAATACTACTCTCTTACTTAGACCCTAGACAAGGACAATCCCTAGCACATACACGGACATTGAGGAATACTAATTCCATGCAAAGCACAAAACCATTCATACCACTTCCGACGGTCCCGAACTTCAACTCCGCTTGAAGAGTACATTCGGTGCCGGAACTAAACGCATCGAAGCTTAATCCAGGCTTGTTCATGTTCATTTATTGTTATTAAATCAAGATATAACATTTAGAACTCATCTCATAGCTTAAAACAATCAAAATAACATTTAAACAAAGGTGTTGAGGCGCCAACACCTTTGGCGTCTTAAAAATGCATCGAGACTCTTCTAAACTCTCTGTTCAGGTTTGGGGCGCCAAAGCCTTTGGGCGCCAAAAAATATTCCAGAAAGTCATCGAACTCTCTGGTTCGAGTTTGGGCGCGCCAAAAGCTTTGGTGGGCGCCAAAACTGGGCAAAACTGCATAAAACACAGTTTTCTGCACTCTATCGATTTCTACTCAAACCCAACCAAGTTTAAACATCAAATATACATCCAAATAGCATCAAAACATGTCTTAAATATGCTATAACACTTTGCATTACAACAACAACAACTAGCATGATTTCTAAACACAAATCATACCCAAAACACAACCTTAACACCATAAAACTTTAATTAAACATTATGAATAGCCTCTTACCTTAAATCCAAAGCAAAAGCAAGCAAAAAAACAAAGCAAACGGCAGCCACTCTGAAACTCCAACTCAAACCTAATTGATCAACAATTAAACCTAAATTAATTATGATCAAAGGTTGCTAGACAATCTAAACTACTTAAACTAACAACTTTCTACAACCAACCACAATCAAAGTGTGAAGAAACTAAGATTAGGGTTATTTTCTTACCTCGATAAAACTCGAATATTTTGGTATCAAAACGATCTTGAAAACTCACGATGCTCCTGCTTCTGATGCATTTAAATCGAAATCGGAGTAGAGATGAACCGTGAATTTGAAGAAGTCTCTTCTCCTTCTCCTTTGCTCACCATTCACACTCTCTCTCTCTCTCTTTTTTTTTTATTATAACTCTTTGCCTCGATAACTCCCTTTCTTATTAGTGGGAGGTTTAAATGTAGAAAATAACTCCCCAAAGAGTTATTACCATTTAAGTCCTCAAAACAACCTCCTAATTACCAATTAACCCCAAAATCCTTTTAAATATATAGGTTTCGAATTATATATATATATATATACTTTAAATCGTTTAATTAAATAACACGAAAATCTGAGTTTAGTTAAAAGACTCTTTTGTCCTTTTCCGAAAAGTCGGGATGTTACAGGCGAAAACTGAAACTTTGAATTCTTTAAAGGCTGTTTTTCTCCAATCTCCCACAAAACATCCAAAAGACAAAATAAATATAAAATAAGCACATAAAACACCACAAAATATAGACTCATCAATAACTACTCTAGTAATGGGAAACATGTGAAAGTGGGAAATAAACATGACTAACCTAACCTTAGGTAATAATTAAAACTTAATTAATTAACATAGTAATTAACATAATCTTCTAACACTCACCACTAGACCGATGCACCTTGTGCAACATCACATCTTTTTGGTTATTTAATTTGGAAACGAAATTTATCATATATAGTTGACACATTTAATAAGTTATAAATATAGTAGTCTCTGAAAATAGTAGAATTTTGTGTCACAATTACAGAAGTCTTACTACACCTTAATGTTAGGCATACTGTTGATACTTTTAGTAATTTGATTTTTATTCAAGAGGGGAGAATTATATTTTGTAACAGTATTGGGTTTAAAAAAACCTTTTAAAATCTGATTTTAATTAAGTCACAATAATTAAATTATTTGGGACAGGTATTCGATCAAAATAGTCTGTAGGTCTGAAAAGACTCCCCTCAAAAAATAAAAACAAAAAACAAAAAAAAATATATTGGAACCCCTCAAAAAAAATTATAAAAAAAAAAAATAGTGGATGTCCCTTGAATGCAACCGACTTTCAATTTAGGAATAGGGAGAGGGAAAAAAACATAAAATGATTATCGAATAAATCTAAAGCAGACTGCAAAAAAGAGAACCTTATGATGCGCTTGTTTCGAATGATTGAAATGGAAGGAAATAAAATCAAAAGTATAAATAGAAATAAATGGAATGAATTAATTCTATTATGCTACGTTTGTTAGGACGGAATGAAATGGAATGAAATGATTTTTCATTCCATTCCAATGTTTGTGTATGATTATGAGGGAATAGAATGTAATGAAATTTTATTCCAATTGAATAAAAAAATGTCAATTTTCATTCCTTCCAAAAATGGATGGAACGCGATGGAATAAAATGAAAATCGACAAAACACGTGGCAAAACACGTGGGTGATGGGGTAAGAGTGGGTGGGTGGTAGGGTAAGTTAGGGTAGGTGATGAAGTAGGGTAGGTAGGGTAGGGTCAGAGGTAGGGTAGAGTAGGTGGTAGGTAAGGTAGGTAAGATACGTAAAGTAGAATAGGGTGAAATAGAGTAGGGTAGGCTAGGATGAGGTGGTGGTAAGGTATATGGTGGGGTGGTGGGTAGTGTAGGGAGGGTGTGATGGGTAGAGTAGGGTGGTGGGTAGTGTATGGTGGGTAGGGTAAGGTGGGTAGGGTAGGTAGGTGGGGTGGTGGGTAGTGTAGGGAGGGTGTGATGGGTAAGGTAGGGTGGTGGGTAGAGTAGGGTAAAGGGTATGGTAAGATGGGTAGGGTGAGGTGGTGGGTAGGGTGTGGTAAAATAGGGGTGGGTAGGGTAGGGTGATGTGGTAGGTAAGGTAGGATAGGGTAAGGTGGTAGGTAAGGTATGGTTGGGTATGGTGGTGGGTAAGGTAGGGTAGGGTGTGGTGGTGGGTAGAATAGGTAGAGTAGGGGGTGGGTAGGTAGGGTGGGGTAGGGTAAGGTATGAGTGGGTGATGGTGGAGTAGAGTATGTGGTGAGGTAAGGTAGGTAGGATGCGTAGGGTAGGATAGAGTGATGGTGGAGTAGGTAGGGTGGGGTGGGTAAGGTAGGGTAGGGTGGTGTAGGGTAGGGTATGTGGGTGGTAGTGTAGGTAGGTGGTGTGGTAGGTAAGGTAGGGTGGGTGGAGAGGTAGGGTGCAATGTGGTGTGGGATAGGGCTACCCCACCCCACCACTTCCACCCTACCACTTCCACCATATTTTTATTTCATTCTTTCACATCTCAAACGCAGTAATGGAATGAATTTATTTCATTCCATTCCTATTGATGTATTTCATTTCATTCTATTCCTGCGTATCAAAACATGTCATTAGTGCGTTTGGAATATGAAGAATGGAATAAAACATTTTCCGTAATAGGTTAGTTACCAAGTGATGGTGGATGGGGAGGAAGGTGGGGTGATAAGGTACTAAGGTAGGCTAAGATGGGGTATTTCGGGATTGTAGGGTAAGTTTGGGTGGGTGGGGTAGCTCTATCACAAAGACCCACCTTAACCTAATGTTATCACCTTCCCCACAATACATGACCCACCCAGGGCCGGCCCTATGCTAAGGCCGGCGAGACCTGGCCTTAAACCCAATCAGATCGGAGGGCCAATCAAGCATAATGCTTTCAAAAAAAAAAAAAAAATCGTGTAGATTTAATCGATCCAACCTAATATAATATGTTAATTTTCTTTTTTGATAAAGGGCCAAAAATTTTTTTACTCTAATTGATAAAGGCCCAAATAAAAAAATTTACTTGACCCCAAAAAAATAGATATACAAAAAAGTTTTTTTTTTTTATGACTTTATCTATATTATTAATTTATTATATATATCATATTATATAAAGAAAAAGCACACACAAAAATAAATAAAACAAACAAAAATAGATAGAACTCATTTTTCACTCCTAAGTTCCGGCCCTCCCCTTCAGTCCTGCCTTCCTTTCCCAATGAACATGCACAACCGAAATGATGTGTCCCAATGAAAAATCCCTTCTACGTGTGTCATTCGCATAGGTTCGAACCCGCTTCTTTAAACTCGACACTGTCGTGACTCAATTGTCTGACAACACATTCAAAACAAAAATAAAAACAGACTTTGTGAATAAAATACCTAACAAATAACTTGAATTTTGTATTTACGGATGTTAAAAACGCGATAAGTATGTTTTTCAAAAAAAAAAAAAAAAACTTCAACTAAAAGGCCCAATTCGGGGACTTGGTCTTAAGCCCAACAAATGCGATGGCCGGCCCTGGACCCACCATAACCTACCCTACCATATCCTACCATCTACCTCACACCACCCACCCTACCATTCATCTCTAATTTTTATGCTAAGTCGCTATATGAAGAATCAATAACAATGTACGACTTCGTCCCTCTATCAATACGTCATTATATAAATCAATAATGATGAATGACTTCATCACTATGTGTATGGATTGAGGTCACTACATCTATTTACTACACTCCTATTTTCTACTTGTCCCATAATATAAGTCATTCTATTACCAATGGATTGAATTCAACAACTTTTCATTACTTAACAACTATTGCATTAATGATAGTCACATTAACCTTCAAATTAATGACATTCAACCAATTTTATTGCTCACTGGATAGTTTTGCTAGTTTCTAACATTGAATTCACTCATTTTGATGTGCGCGTATTTTTTCTCATGGATTCAAAATATAATGTTTTTGTATTTTAATGTTGACAACAAATATTTATAGGTTTATCTTATGAGATGATTTGATTCTATTCAGATTTTTTTACACAGTATTTATAGCTTTATCTTCTGATATAATTTGATTCTATTTGATTTATATTTATAGGTTTCTCTTTTATAGAATCTATTTATTCTTTTTAAAAGTGAAAGGGTGACATGCCGCTACTCACACTCTAACCGAGATGCTCTAGCACTGCTTCCTAAGAGCAGCGTGTCTACCAATTTCACCATAGCGGCATGTGTTCAACTTATAATAACTAATGAATAAACAATCGCCGAGAATTTAGCAGTCCATTAAGAGTAATTTTTTTAGTTTCTTTTAGGGATTTTAGCCAAAAAATAAATGCGAAATGCCCTTCTTCGAGAATTTCATTCCTGCGTATATATGTATTGAGTATGTATTGAGCACGGGAATGGGAAATTATGATGCGCCCTTGCCGTGGTGTGGACATTCCTTAAACCGAGTCGTTTCATTTGAGAAGAATTACGGTGTAGGGGTGTGATCAATTCTCACAAACTCGAACTCTCACACATAATAAATGTATTGATATGACATAGATTAATCACATACCTCCACTTATTATTCCTTTAAAATAACTCAGACACTACAATTCTTCTCGTTTCGATTTCATGTTGTCATTATAAAAAATTGGTGATACAGATTTCTTAAACTGAGGTTTCATTTACCCACATTAAGTACTAAATGTATCATCCTCAAACTTAATCCATTGATAATTTCCAGGTAATTCTATTTACCAGAAACTTAAACTCAACATTACCAATATAATTTCTTATATGGTCATTCCAAATGGTTTGATACGATGGATAAAACACACGGTTTGAATTCACTCGAATTTTCCAAAAAAAAAAAAAAAAAAAGGAAAAAAAAAAAAATTTCACTTTTAAAACCATTTGTATAATCAACGCAATGCGCCACATTGCATCACTCAACGCAATAAAAAAACAAATCATTTTGTAATATCTTTTAATAATGATCAATGAAAATTTCAGGCCAAAATAAAAGACCCATCACATGAGTCTGACAAAATAGTTCTAAAATTAAATACCACAATCATACGAGTTTGATAAAAATAAATATGAGAAGGAAGGAAATGCTCAGATTCTATGGGTGTAAAATTCGTCTTATTATTAGCATTCAGTACGAGGAATTATATTCTTATCATTGCAGCCTCCTTCCTTCCCTTTCTTTTCTCAAACAAAAATGAATTTTAGAGATTAAAACTCACAAGAAATTCAGTAAAAGGAAATTAAAATATAGAGGCAAACACAGGATCGAGAGATGTATCTGAAAAAAATGAAGTGAATAAAAAAAAAAAAAAAAAAAAAAAAAAAAAAAAAAAATAGAAATATTGATAGGAACAACTATGAAGAAGATCAAAGCAAATAGTAGGGGCAGAACAAATGGTGGATATTAATTACAATTACAGGATGGGAGTTTTATAGAGGGAGAGGTTAAACCCTAATGGGCTATATAATTTTTTGATTTTTTACTTAAATAATTGGGCTAATTCGGATCTCAATGGACCATGAAGTTACGCAAATTTCACTTTTCTTAACTGGAAAAGTTGGGCTTATATGTGTAGCCTAATGATACGTAGTTGCCTTTGCCTATCCAGTTGAAGGATTTTTTATTTTTGTATTTTGAGTGGATAGTTGAAGGATGTTTTTTGAACCTGTATCTTCAAAAGTCTGTTGGAGAAAATAGTGGAATTGAATTAAAGTGAATAAAAATGATTTTATAATCATTTTATTCAGACGACTTTGCAAGCTTAATTTGATTATATTCTTGTATAGAATATATACAATGTTTTGATAATTACAAAACTACGTAAGTCGTAGATGAATTCGTGATTTAGAATCATTCAATTCGAGTCACGAGTGAATGAGAAATTAACGCTTGAAGTCGGGTGTTTGAAAGAACTTTTGTTGGAAGTGGAAGTTGAAGAGTATTCAACTAAATCGTATACTACATTGGAAAAAGGGAGAAATGTTTTCCAAGATATATGTGGGAAGAATGTTATATGTGGTATAAGCTCCTGAAGAAGGAGAGATAGCGGGTTGGTTTTAGCAATGACGTTCGCTAAAATGGCCACACCTGCACGCCGCCGCCGCCGCCCGAGCCCGAGCCGTGCCCGTGCCTGCCCCCGTTGACCGTTGACCTTGACCTTGACCTTGGTCTTGGTCTTGGTCTTGGTCTTGGTCTTGGGCCCTGAGCTTTGTTAAACTTTTATACAAAAGTTAATTGGGCTTACGGGCCTGATACATTCTGATTGGCCAAGATTGAGTTCACTGCTAAACTTTTCCAACATAGTTCATTCAAAGAATAATTAATGGTTAATTCATTGTTGTAATCGATGAAACCGGTGTAATTAAGATGAGTTATGGTAATTCATTGTCAGAATCGATGAAACGGTCGTAATTAATTCATTCCAGCCCAGCCCTCTCCTATATATAGCCTCCATATGGATTGAAGTTACATACACACATTGGAAATACAAAACCAAGAAGCTTCATACATTCATATAGTTCTGAGGAAGTTGCATACGAGTTTGAAGAAGAGATTCTGAGCACTAGAAGAGTTCGTTGAAGGTTCGTGTAAAGAAGTACCTCTATACTAATCGAGTAATCCGAGTTATCCTGGAGACAATTGGTTTTAACCGGTACACACCGACCAAATTTGTCTTAAGGACAGAGTGTCTACTCGTCTCTGGAGTTATTGTATCCACCTTTATTTTAGTATATTTCATTTTTCATTTGTAATTGCTTTTATTTTCAATAAAATTGTTGTTTAATTAAGTGTTAATTATTTTAATTGCGTTCGGGCTCCTACAACTTAAGACAAATTTCGAACGATGTTCGATTTTAACCCGTCGCGTGTCGAAATTTTTTATACAATTTCTACTCAATTTTTCCGAGTTTAGACAATTAAATCTTCCTTTTGGTATCGATTTACGGTAAAATCGGTCCACTTCCTTTGGTATCGATTTACGGTAAAATCGGTCCACTTCTTTTGGTATCGATTTACGGTAAAATCGGTCCACTTCTTTTTGGTATCGATTTACGCAAAATCGGTCCACCTCCTTTTGGTGTTTTCTGGTAAAAACTACCACGTTAAAACAAGATTGAAATACAAACATTGTTGGAGAATCGAGTTGAAACAAACTCGAGCTTGTTCTGACGAGTCAAAACAATCTTCACATTGTTTTCTTTGGGTGAAAAACCTACGTGTTGTATTATCAGTTATCCTTTTCTGATAAAAGTTTATCTTCTGTTTGTGAACAGAAATGGAATTTTATAATCAGATGACTCCTATTGGTGCGCCAATTCAAGGAGAAAGCTCCCAGGTTGCGGGAAGTGAAGTGGTTTTAAAACAGGTCAAAATTGAGCCTGACGAGACCTCGATGAAGAGACATATGATTGGTGTGTAGACACTGGAGCTACTCAACATATGTGTGCGAACAAATCTTTGTTCTGGGGATACCAGGAAATTCAAGAAAATGTTTTCATGGCAAATTTAACAACGTCCGAAATTGTCGGATATGGGAATATCACGTTAAATTTAAAGAATGGAAACTATCTGGTTATCCGAAATGTTTTGCATGTGCCGGACCTCGGTAGAAATTATATTTCTGGTCCTCAGCTAACCTGTCTGGGTTACAAGTTAGAATTTGTTGCAAACAAATTCACACTTTCTCAGAATGGATTGGTAGTTGGCGAAGGCACTCTGGTCGATAGATTATTTTTTATGGACCTTCGTATTGTAAAATAAAATTAGAATAATTTTATGTTTACATAAAAGTGATGGTTGGGTATGCAAGAGAAATCTTTTGACTATTGTACCTAAATTAAATGTGCTTGAGGCTAGGCTAATAAAAGTGCTTCTACTTTTGTTTACTTGATTGAGTCTTGTACTTTATGGCATAATCGTTTAGGACACGTTAATAATAAATCAATTCAAAGAATGATGAATTTGGATTTATTACCTAAACTTAAAGTTAATGAAACTGCAAAATGCCAAGTCTGTGTTGAAGCTAAAATGACTAAAGCGCCGTTTCCATCCGTGGAAAGAAACACAGAATTAATTCACACTGATTTGTGTGACTTAAAGTTTGTGCAATCGAGAGGCGGTAAAAAGTATTTTGTAACTTTTATCGATGATTGTACAAGGTACTGTTATGTATATTTGCTAAGTAGCAAAGATGAGGCTATCGAGGCATTCAAAAATTATAAGAATGAAGTTGAGAATCAACTTAGCAGACGAATCAAGAAGGTTCGTAGTGATAGAGGTGGAGAGTATGAATCGCCATTTGAAAGAATATGTCTAGATTCGGGCATTATTCATCAAACTATCGCTCCATATGCACTCAATCTAACGGAATTGCTTGAACGCAAAAACCGTGACTCAAAGAGATGATGAATGCTATGTTGATTAGTTCTCAGGTTACCTCGTAACTTGTGGGGAGGCCCTTCTCTCCGCCAATAAAATTCTCAACAGATTCCGTCTAAAAGATGGATAAAACTCCATATGAGATGTGGAAAGGCCACAAACCAAGTTATAAATACTTGAAAGTGTGGGGGTGTTTAGCAAAGGTGGAAGTGCCTAAGCCTAAACAGATTAAGATTGGGCCAAAAACGATAGATTGCATATTTATTGGGTATGCTCATAACAGTAGTGCATATAGATTTCTTGTGCACAAATCTGACAATCCTGATGTGCATGTAAACACAGTCATGGAGTCAAGAAATGCGGTGTTTTTTGAGGATGTTTTTCCACATAAAGAAAGACACAATGAAGACTCAAATAAGAGAGTACACGAAAATGTGGGGGATAGTACTGCAGAAAACGAGGAAGTGGAACCTCGAAGGAGTAAGAGGGCTAGTGTTAGATGTAATATCGTCGGATCAATCATGGATTGACCCGATTACGCAGCGGAAGGCATCAGATCTAGATCTAAACGAAACAAAGAACATAAATTTAAGATCTAAACTACAAGGGGGTTTGGGAGCCTACCTTTTTATGGTGCTTAAATCCAAGAACGATAGATCTCCAAGAACACGTATTTGAGAAGCCACGCCTTCCAACGTGTGTCTCCCAAAGAACACCAGGTGGATGGTGTTTCCGCGCCGGACCTCCTCTTGATATGCTACCGGAATAATCCCGAAGATTATTCCAACTCGAAACCCGAAGAAAGATGGCCGAAAATTCTAAGCCTCTTTCTTTGATAATGGCGTGTTGTGTTGTGTGTCAAAAGGCTTGGGAGAACTCTCTTTATATAGGAGAGTAAAACTTAAGCCCCAAGGATTAAATAATTAATACAAAATCAATTATAATAATCCTTTTCCAAATAAAAGATAAATATAATATTTATCCCAAACAAATTAGGATGAATAAATATATTATCCAATATTCCATGATTTATCATTTAACAAATAAAAGATAAATCACACATTAAATAATTATCCAAGAAAACTAATTCCCAATAATTAAATAATAAAAACAAACATGCGCACCTTTTCAATCAAATAAGGTCACGCACCTTTTTATTCTTTTTGACCAATTTGGGTCAAAATTGGTCAACACACCAATTCGGGTCGAGTCCACGAAAAATGTCTTTCCGTGTATTTAATTATTTAGTCCAACTAAACAATTAATCCACACATCAAATTAAATAGTCCAATCCAACCATTTAATTATAATCGAGGTGCAACGACGAGAAATCCAATTATGCTATTTTAGGAGCCACGTCGGGGACCATGGACCCATATTCATGAAATTACAATAAATCGAATAAAATTATTCATCGAGATGTAATAATTATATCCAACCTATTAATTCGGGATTACACCACCATAAACCCGAAATCGAACTCTATCGAATATAGATAACTTACACTCAATTTATGAGTCGAAAGCGTCCACTGATATAATCATTACATACGGATAAATCCTCCATAGACTGTTCACTTCGATTCGGGATATTTCCGTAAACCCTTCTCGAAACATCTTATCCTTATTTACCATTAACCCCTAGTGATCAATTAGTTCATATTCAATATAATATGAACTCGGCCGATCGATCGCTTTCTAGGGTCAACAAATAAGAGAATCGTCTCTCTACTTCCCGAGGAAGGAATGGATTCCATATCTGTGATAGCACGGACTACTCACTCATCCCGAATAGAGCCAACGAGAAGTGTTGGACCACATACTTCAAGTGATCCTTACTAACACATCAAACTCTACCCTAGTCTAAGCGTTAAATGCATCAGATCACCTCGGGATTAAGATTAATCCATATATGATCATCTTGTGATTCGATAAGACTTCTCGATTACGGAATTATATCGAGAACTCAAATCAAATCGGTCCAAATTTCTATATGATTATCATCATATATAAATGCCCCACTAGGCACCCTATTACCGATAAAATCCGGATAAGATCATCACACCTAAAGTGTTCAGGCGCATTAATAGCAAATTAATCATGAGACCCATACTCAGTTAATAAACGCTACGGACTAAGTTAATTTTAAGTACATCTCACTAACTCAATCCTCTTGTGTATAGCCATATCTTGAGTTATGTGATTACATAAATGAGGTACTTAGGGTTTTCAAGTAGTGTCTTAATTATAAGCATACATGCATATAATAAGATGAATTACTAATTACGTCCTAAAACAATTATATAATTGTCTTTCGGACACTACACCTACAATCTCCCACTTGCACGAAAGGCAAGTGGATTAATTGTTTTAGAGCACACCCTTATTTATCTATATCTACAACATTCTCCCACTTGCTCAAAACAGTGAGACGAATCCCTCAAATCTGCACCCTCCAAGCGCATCTTAGTAATTCATCCTTCCAAGCACGACCGAGTGTGCCGCGCGGTAGGTCGGTGACCAGCGTGTACTCGAATCCGAATACCATGTGACTTGGTACACCGATCGTAGGATGTCGGCTTGAGTCAATCTTTGGGATCAAACGTCGCCTTTCCATCTAATCCGGTGGTACGATATCAATATGCCTTTGATTCAACACCGAGGACAAAATCGACTTAACGATCATCCTTCATCCGACCTAAAGTCGAATCGGTGTCATCACTTATATTCTAGTTTGCACTGAATATACTAGCATATTATTCCTCATTCTCCCGAAGATATTTGAGGATTCACTAAACATCCCATTTCAGTATTCATCCTCGTGTTTAGATAACCATTCCCGAGAGGTAGGGTAGACTACATCGTTGAATGTTGCATAAATGCAAGAATATCTTAACCAGGTGAATGGATGGGATTGCCAATGATCGATTCTCGGATTTGAGCGAATCAAATCCTTTAGAATGAATCCCGTGGCATGTCGACTCGACTTGGATAACACACCCATGTTGTTTCCAACGAGCTTTGATGTTACCGTTCACAAACACTAATCTACATACTACTTTACTAATATTGATGCCAAGTCTACAAAAGACTTATCAACATTCTGGTCAAGTCCACATATTAAAATATATTACTTTGAAATGACCTAGAGGTTTGCTTTAATCCCCAAAGGATATAAGCTATGGCGAGCTTCTGCCAAAGGTTCTTCTCGAATAAATTAAGATACCGTTAGTCTCAAAAAGGTCTTAGGGAATCACCCTATTTTATGCTTTGTAACGAATCCGTTATTTGTTCTTAGCTAAAACCCTTCTGTTCTGAATGAATTCAGATTCCGTTGTTCGGCAAGAAAGTCTTAGGGAATCACCCCATTTCCCGCTCTCTTGACGAAATCAAGCAAGACTGAGTGATAAGAGAGATCACGGTCTGGTTAACTCTCTACCTTTTAGGGAATCACCCCTAAATTACTCAGCTTTGCTATTGAAAGTTAAACTTTCCTATTCATTCGACTCTTCTCCGTATAGTTCCAATTTCTCCCACTGGGCCTGAGATACTCAGGTGGTTCTACAAGAGTCTCAACAGAATTGGAGTATCATACTCCATTCACAGGGTTATGGCTTTTAACCAACCTCTATGATCAGGATCCTACACAGCCCACAAAGGACTATAGGTCATCAATCTACCCTATAGACCGTAAGGTCCTGCAATGGGTAATGGACAAACCATACTCCCACTGCATTTTGGGTGGATCGATATACTGATCTAGTTTAGTAGTTTTTATCAGTGTTGTCACCAACTGCCGGTGTTGGATGTGGACTGAACACATCAGTTAGTAACATCTTGAGTACAAATACTTCAAGATCCAAGGTTGTTATTTATAGACTCTATCAGTCCGAGTTTGACAGTATAACCGTCATTCTCTGATTTTACGAGTTTTATAACCAACCTTTACTCAATGCATTAAGATATTTCACGTCCTGAACGTATGCGCAAAAAATTCCATCCCTACCTTCAAGCACTCGGTGCTAAATGCCTCTATTTACGGAAGTGGGGTGAACCGAATTCACTCCTTATCCACAAATGCGTAGGCATCTTTTAGGTAGACTTCTCGGTTTTTCAATTCAACCGTTATTTTGCAACCAATATCTTAAATGAGTTCAAAGAAATGATCGTAGCACATCAATAACTATGTAAGGCAAATTTGTGGTGTATCCCTAGTGAAAACATTTCACCGGGGGCGGGCCGAGCATCATCCCCAAGACTACGCAACAACCTATTTACGAGTATGGAATACTCTATCTGCAGTGAAATCGAGATTTCCTCCAAATATTTTTAATAAACTTACCGGAGTTTCGAGTAGTTATCGACAATATGTCACTACTCGAAGCTCCCACTAGCTTGTATCTTTCATATGACCCGAAGGTTGATATGAACAAGCTATGTAACTTCTTCAAATCTATTACCCTTTCCCGATTGAAAGGAAACTTAGGCATTGTTCCTTTGAGACAGGGTTCCTTTGACTGGGAGATAGGAATCACCCTAAGCTAGTCTACAGATCTTATCGTTAGGGAATATGCACTAATTAATAGTATATAAAGAAGTGTTTATCGAAATACGGAAACCATTTGCGTTTATATATTTTAAGATGTGTTACTAATACCTTTTCAACAATGATTAGTGGTTCTGACTTTATCAAACAAAAGTCCGAGTCTTGGATTCGTGCTACGACTGTTATATTCATCGTCAATAAGACAAAAAATTATCCTATTGAAAATGAATACGTTCGTTCCCAACGAATCCGAACACAGAAAATGAATTTTCTGTGATGCTCAAGAATTGAATCCGAGATTCATTTCCTTATATCACTCCCACTAGTCTATCTGAGAATACCTGCCCGTTGTCTATTTTATTTATCGTTTAATGCAAAGCTACCTAGTTCTTTCAAAGAACTCAGCTTTCGAGAAAATTGCTAAGGATGCATTGGTCAGTGATCCGAAATCACTTTCCTTATCCTCTAATTTCCAATTCATTAATTTTTCGGTTTAGCCTTAAAACTACCTAGTTTGGATGACTGACACGTATAAACATTCTTTCCCATTCTCGACTTTCCTTAAATGAAAACAGTCTTGAACTAGCAGTTCGTTCGAGTAGACTCTATTCTTGAACTGTGGGATGTTCAGTGTTTCTTGCTTGGACTATCGATCGACAAATCATAAGACCAAAGCTCCCACTAGTTTATCGGTTCCAAATACCGTCTAACTAGAAACACTTTGTATTTATGATTTTTCAAAGATTAGAACATCACCTAGAACTAAGCTCCCACTAGTTTATCGGTTCCAAATCTCGCCTAACTAGCAATGCTGTGTTCATGATGTTTCAAAGATTATAAAATCTCCAGAACTAAGCTCTCACTAGTTTATCAGTTCCAAATACTGTCTAACTAGTAACACTTATTCTTGTTTTTCCAATGAATGGAGAAACTCTTGTGCATTCCATTACACATTTCTAATTATTCAGAAAAACAACAAATCATAAGACTAAGGCTCCCACTAGTTTATCGGTTCCAAATACCGTCTAACTAGCAACGCCTTATGTATATGATTTTCCAATTTTTCAATTAGAAATTTGATGTGTAATTACACTTTTAAAATTCACTAAATGAATTTTATCTGATAGTCCTATGTCATCTTTTGTAAACTAAGTATGGTCGTCTCTCGTTCAACACAAGTGACACCCGTGACATACTTATACTATGTCACTTAAGTTTTTAAAGGCTTAATAGAAGAAAAATCTCTTCCGAAAAGTTAACTGCATTTAATGATAATTACAACGTACTTGTTACTTTCCACATTTTTATTGAAGTCCTATTACTAACAGTTTAGTAACCTAGAGATTTAGTTGTAAATAAAATGACAGAAAGTTAAATTCAAAAATAAATTTATCACTACTAGATTTATTTTAGGAATAATAAACTTGTTAAAAAATCTATCCTACCATTCCAAGGATTTAATCTCACACCTCAGTGCCGCCGCAGGGTCAGTCAAAGAGGCGACGATTAAACTGAGACAATCTCTCTCAATGATTAATCTTCGAGAATCAAACATCTCACGGAATCGACATCCCGGACCTTAATCATTGATTACCTTCCTTTTCTAGCCTAGATATTTCAAAATATCCATAAAGAGTGTGACCTACTATATCGAGATCTCAAAGTACGCCCCCGAGTATGCCGCCAGGGTCGGTCGATGACTCAACGAGTACCAAAATCCTATCCTTTCGAAACCAAGCCTTGAATTTTGATAGGGCGAACACCACCCGCAGGGGGCCGAATCAAAGCGGCTCGAGGCGCCACCCTTCTCTCACGTGCTTGCATTTATAGTAGAGGCCGTGGGGTTGGCGCCGCCTTCCCGCTCCCACTCAATATTTTGAAAAAGTGGTGGGTTTACTAATTACGGTTTTGGCCTTGACAATAAGAAACAATAAATCAAAGTACTCCGAATAGGGTCGGTTATGTAGGCAAGCCTACGCCGTCCTTATTCGTTGGAACATATGTGATGATTCAGGCCAATCCGGCGGAGAAGCCCCGTTTAGCCCGAAGGCTTATCGGCTATGCTAAGTCCTATCGAATCATAGAATGCATATCACACGTGGAGGGGAGTCGATTGAGCCGGCTTCGGTTGAACTCGCCCAACCATGGTTAGACCATTTCCGAACCCATGTACTAAGATTCTCCGATTTCTAAATCGTCACCCAACGCGTAATCTCGTTTCTGTTTAAGGTGGGTTCACTGATAAGCCATCACCGAAAAGCTCAACGATTTATCCAAGTGGGATTCACCGAGAATCCATCACTAAAATCGTAAACGATTGACATAAACCCGGGTCCTCGGTTTTTATAATTAGCTACTTATTATTTAACTACCACATATTAAATTAATAAGCATTCATACTAATTATTCGAGTTACACATGCCTAATTTATTCGAAATAAACTAGCTACATGTATGCATTGGAGTGGAATCATGAAGATGCAAGTCATGGCAATTTTTCGGTTTTAAGCACGTAATCTTGATCAAACACAAAATTATACCGAAAAGTAAACACCGAGATGGACCGTTGGTACCCCCGACTAACTATTTTTTTTTAGGAAAAAAAAAACTTAATCTATGTCTTCGAGTCTTGATCTTCAAATCTTGAACTCGAACCGCCGGATCACGAACCACGAACACCCGAGAGGAGAAAGGCCTTTTTTTAATTAAATAAAACCAATTTATTATAATTAATCAAAATATTTTTTTTTTTTTGTGTTATTACATGCGGCTGCCAAAAAAAAACTTTTTTTTTTTTATTTTTCTTTCGGCTGTTACAAAAAAAAATCCCAGAAAAATGAAATTTTTTTTTTTTATTTTTTATTTTGCCATACAGCAGCCTTTTATAAAAAAAATTAGGTTACAAAAAAAAATTTTGTGACACAGCCGCAAGCTTTATACCCTAGCCGCATGCAATTTTATAAACAGGACTTATAGCGACGCTTTTCAGCGTCGCAGAAAGTCCTGTAGCAGTTTTTAAAAAAAAAATTTAAACCGTTTCTCCTCGTTCATACCTTGGGTTTCGCCTCGATCTTCATCTTTTCAGCAAGATCTTCATCTTTTCGAGCCCGGAATAACAAAATTACAATAAAAGATGCTACTTTTACATTGAATTTCGAAATTGACATTAAAAAAAAAAAAAAAAAAAAAAAAAAAAAAAAAAAAAAACAATTCCTATGCTCAATTGTTACTAAACAAAAGAGCTACAAAATAGATCTACGGGTAAACAATACCAACCCCAATCCATCTCTTCAACCACAACATTCACAAGCATACAACATGAATAAATTTCGAATTTAACCAAAAAAAAAACGAAATAAAACACCTAAAACATGTTTTTCCACTCCTAGATCTAAAACTCATATTCTTTGATCGTTAGATCAAAGGCTCTGATACCACTTGTTAGATGTAATATCGTCGGATCAATCATGGATTGACCCGATTACGCAAATGAAGGCATAAGATCTGAATCTAAACGAAACAAAGAACATAGTTAAAGATCTAATTCTACAAGGGGGTTTAGGAGCCTACCTTTTATGGTGCTTAACTCCAAGATCAAAAGGCTCCTTGAACACGTGATTGAGCACCACCGTCTTCCAACGTGTGTCTCCCAAAGAACACCAAGTGGATGGCGTTTCCCGCCGCGGACCTCCTTGATATGCGACCGAATAATCCCAAGATTATTCCAACTCTAAACCCAAAGAAAATCGGCGAAAATTCTAAGCCTTTTCCTTATGATAATGGCGTGTATATGATCATATTCAAAGGCTTGAGAGAACTCTCTTTATATATGAGAGTGAAACTTAGCCTCCAAGGATTAATAATTAATACAAAATCAATTATAATAATCCTTTTATTAAAAGATATATCTAAGATATTCCAAAATAAATAAGGATATATAAAAGATATTCTTTTCCTTAAATTATTTAACACATAAATAATTTAATCACATTTCAAATAATTATCCAAGAAAACAAATTCCTTAATAATTAAACAATAAAACCATGCGCCCCTTTTTAATCAAATCAAGGTCACGCACCTTTTATTCTTTTTTGACCAATTGGGTCAAAATTGGTCAACACACCAATTCGGGTTGAGTCACGAAAAATGTCTTTTCCGTGTATTTAATTATTTAGTCCAACTAAACAATTAATCCACATATCAAATTAAATAGTCCAATCCACTATTTAATTATAATTGAGGTGCAACGACGAGAAACCTATATGCTATATTAGGAGCCACGTCGGGGACCATGGACCCATATTCAGTAGCTACAATAAATTAGATAAAATTATTCGCCGTATGAATAATTATATCCAACCTATTAATTCCGGGATTACACCACCATAAACCCGAAATTGAACTCTATCGAATATGGATAACTTACACTCAATTTATGAGTCGAAATCGTCCACTGATATAATCATTACATACGGATAAATCCTCCATAGACTGTTCACTTCGATTCGGGATATTTCCGTAAACCCTTCTCGAACATATTATCCTTATTTACCATTAACCCCTAGTGATCAATTAGTTCATAACCAATATAATATGAATCGGGCCCATCGATCGCTTTCTGGGTTAACAAATAAAGGAATCGTCTGCATCTACTTCCCGAGGAAGGAATGGATTCCATATTCGTGATAACACGTACCACTCACTCATTCCGAGATAGAGCCAGCGAGAAGTGTTGGACCACATACTGCGAAGTGATCCTTACTAACACATCAAACTCTACCCTAGTCTAAGCGGTTATGCGTGATCACCTCAGGATTCGATTAATCCATATATGATCATCTTGTGATTCGATAAGACTTCTCGATCACGGAATTATATCGAGAACTCAAATCAAATCGGTCCAAATTTATATGATTATCATCATATATAAATGCCCCACTAGGTACCTTATTACCGACAAATCGGATAAGATCACACACCTAAAGTGTTCAGGCGCATTAATAGCAAATTAATCATGAGACCCATACTCAGTTAATAAACGCTACGGACTACGTTAATTTTAAGTACATCTCACTAACTCAATCCTCTTGTGTATAGGCATACACCGAGTTATGTGATTACATAAACGAGGTACTTAGGGTTTTTCGATGAGTGTCTTAATATAAGCATAACTGCATATAATTAAGATGAATTATTTATTCTGTCCTAAAACAATTAGATAATTGTCTTTCGGGCACCACACCTTACAGCATCACGGTGTGGATTGTCATGCTTTGACACTATTGAGGTTTCCCCTAGCCACGGGGCGATCATGCGGTAGTGATTGGGTGTGATACTGAAGCATGCGGAGTATACATGATTGGTCGTCCGGGAATCGCGTATCCTATGATTGGGATCGAATATCCGAAATGGCCTTCTTATAAGGAATGTCTTACTCTCGTGAATCTTTACAAAGTGGAAGTAAACGAGTTATTTCGAGAGAGCATGATATCCAGATTATAAGATACGGTCGTTGATGTTTTGACACTCGACTAACGACCGTATGGATATTATTACAATGATAGGATTGTAAGTTACACGGTAATCTCGTTTCACATGAAAGGTAGTAGTCATTGCATTTGACTCTTCCGATGATTGTGGGTCACGGTGTGTTGCTAGACGCTATCCCGTGATCGTTACGCATGAAGGGCATTTTCGTAATTTGCACTTTGTGTCTACGGCCAACATATTCGGAAGCCTATCGGGTCACACACATAAGAACATCTAGCCGGATTAAAATGTGGTTATAGATGATAACCAAATAAGGAAAGTTTATCTCGAGACTATAAAGGTTATAGTGGTAAGTTAATATGGTGGTATTTATTTATTATGAATAAATTAAATACAAGATATTAATAATATTATATTAATTAAATTCCGGAAGCCAATTTGTTGGTCAAAGGGGCGCCACATTGAAGTGTATAAGATACACTTGGATTGTGCAATTTAATTAATGATATTACCTATTATTAATATTAGATATTAATAAAATAAAATAATATATATATATTGAATGCATGCGTGTGTATACATTGATTGCAAATTGGATTTGCATGTATGCGCACCATAGTGTTTATATTTGGTGTATATTAATAGATTTATATGTGTTATATATATGTGATATATACACATGTGTAAATTGATTTATGGTAATATAATAAAAGATAAATATTGTCAATATAAGATATTGACAATCTTGGAATTATTCAATATAAGATATTAACAAAATCCTAGATTTATTTAATATGAGATATTATAATAAATGAGATAAATCAATCAATTATATTTTCCTTATTTTATTGGGAAAATGTTTTCTTCCTTTCTACTCTACTTGGGCGCCACTTCTACTATAAATAGGAGGTGGGTGTCAAGCTCTTTTATCACAACAAATTCCAAGAACTAATAGTTCTTGTGTAAAATTGTAGAGAGCATCATATAGAGAGTTGGAGAGAGGGGAAAGGGCGGGTCTAGCAACCGGAGTTTCCAATAGCAATCCATGATGGGATTCCGCGGGTCGTTCGTGTGGATTAGCGGTAGAGGCCGAACACTTGGGCGGCTCTACGCAGAACTACTCTCCTGAGACGGTCAAAGCGTAGATCTTATAGATCAACCAAGGTAACCACCGTCTTTAGCTTATTTGTTTATTGCTTAAACGAAGTCGATCTTGGGTCGATAGGAAATAAATTTTGAATTTCGCTGCGTCCGTAGATTTCTAACAAAGGGTATCGGAGGCGAGCTTGAGCTTAAGCAATAAGCAGTTTATTATGCGTAGTTAATTTTATCGTTTAAATCACGTAATTAAAAGATGAAAGATTTTTTATTTGCAAAATTGATACACGAAAAGAAAAAAAAAACGAGATCTGGTGGTGCTCGGCCGACTGGCGGCGGCACCTCCCCAGCGGCGGCGGCGGCGGCGGCGGCAGGGCTGCCTGCTGCCGGCAGTCGGCCGGTCAATGCTGGCGGATCTCCAAATTTTTGTTTTGTGTATTTTGTGATTCAATATGGTTCATAGTTGTGATTAAAATCTCCTTTGTTTAGTTGTGTAATGTGGCTAACCAATGGTTCAAATAGTTTGGGCCATTGGGATGCCACATGGCATTAAAATAATAATGGTCTTTCCAAACTTTGTTTGGAATAAGCCTAGGCCCTTTCCAAATATTTGATTTGGGAAAAGGCTCGCTGACTGCCATTTCCAAAATTTTGATTTTGGAAGTGGTGGCCTAAACCAACCAAAATTATTTAGCCTTTCCAAATATTTGATTTAGAATAGGCTGGCGCTTTCCAAATATTTGATTTGTAAAGCGCAGCTGAGCTGCGCCACTTCCAAAATTTTGATTTTGGAAAGTGGCTGAAGCTAAGCCAAATTTGGTTTAGAAACCAAAGGCATCCCTTTGATTACGAATCAAAAGGAAAGAAACAAAAGAGAAATAATTTTAATTTTGATTTATTTTGGAATTAATTAAAATTAAAATTAAAATCGGTTTAAAATTAATCGTTAATTTTATTTCGATTAAAATCATTTAATTAATTAAATGTTAATTAGTTAATTGATTGGATAAAATCATTTAATAGATTAAATGTTAATTGATTAATTAAGACGCAAGTAGTTAAATTTTAATTTTATCTTTTTCATAAGATTTTATTGTATGGATTAGATATAGTAGATATAATATGATTATATGGACCCCGATTGATCATGGACTCGACCGATAGGATAGATGTGAATGATTTAATTTTTCTGTTGGTTTAAAAATTGTCCTAGGCCGCTATGAAGAACGTGACCTAGTTTATTTTTATCATTTATCCCATTTCCGTTGGCTCCCCCCCGTGTGCGGCGGGTGTATTTATTTTATTAGATAGAATTAAATGTAACAAGAATGGAGCAGAAGATGGAGACCAAAGAAAGACGAAAATAAAGATCCCATTGGAGAATGGAGCATTAAAGATCCTATTGGCGGTTGCAACTACCCTTAGATTGTGACCATGCGGTTTCGTCGATTTGTATTCAAACCGCACTCTAGGAAAAAAGTCCATGATCATACCGGTTACTTTACGCATTTATTTATTTTGTGCGTGTATTTATTTTATATGATACGATAGATGCAGGACTAGGCACGATCTAGATAAATGTGTAGGATGTATGTTTATAAAGATAGACATATTCATGATGAGACCATAATTAAAATTAATTAAGTGAATTAATTTACATAAATACTTCCACCTCAAAAGAATCAAGTTGAAATTGCCTCCCCATATTATAATGACTGTGAAGAGCCCTTGTTCGGATCCAACTCATCAGCCAAAGCAGGGGGTTGACCTACCTCGGGTATATCGTTATTATCGAGATATGATCGTATGAGATCTCATGAATATTGGGGTTATGACTTGACTAATAATTCTCTCGGCCACCAGCCAAAGCGGGGTCGTTTGGATTTTAGAGGCAAGGGTTTGACTATTTCATAAGATGAAAATTGTCAAAGAGTTGACTAGTCAAACAACAAGAGTCGTATAAGATACGATTGACAAAGATGTTGTCTACCTATTAGACTATTTTCGGCCCACCAGCCAAAGCGGGGGTCGCGGTAGTTTAGTGGGATTTTGTCCACTAAAGAAATTAATAATTCTTGAAAGTCAATTGGGAGTAGTTGACTAGTGGGAGCAAAATCATAAACCAAAAGACCATTTTTGATTTTACGTGTATAAACAACAACACTCTTTTATTTTCATTTGTATGTTGTAGTTTTAGCAAACTTTATATTTATGTTTTATTCTCGATTAGTAAAACCAAATTATGACTGTTAATTTTGAGAAACGTTCTCAAATATGGTTAAGTAATTTTAATCCTTTTAAAATAAGCAATGACATGAGCAATCCCGTTATAGTAGTTAGAGACAAGGAGACTACATATTTGATGGAGTACTCCAAGACTTTAATTATTAATGAAAGCGGAAGCTCATGATATGATTAAATCATTTGAAATAAGTTTCAACGAATTAGTCATATATTGGATACGATCCAAGATGATCATTCTGTCATACGATGACAATTAATTCAAACGTTGGATAAGCATGACCACATCTAATTTTGGAAAGTTTGTTTTCAAAATTGTAAGATTTAAGTATCGACTTAATTCTATCATTGCTTAAGGTTAATTAAATAGTCAATGTTTTGAATACGATTCAAAAGGTTAAATAAACTATTTAATAAACTTTAGATTTTCTTTATAAAATGAAATTGATGACATAGCTCTTGTGATCTTTCTTAAGTCTTATGAAGACTATAATAAGAAACATTTCTCAAGTGCTTAAAGGATTAAAAAGGAAAGTTAGGGCATGTGCTTAAATAGAGAACTTATTGAAGTTTCTATTCTAGGCAAGCGAGTTGAGATAAATCTATCTAAGTTCAAGTCAACTCTTAGATATATGATATCTTGCGAGTGTGACTAAATTAGAAAGATTAAATGCAGATATGGAAGGTGGAGCAAACGTTGTGACACTTACCATATTCTGGATCTAGTAAACTGATAAGGGAACTAAATAAATGTTATTATGTTCCGGTTCTTATGAAGAACGTACTTTCAGTTATCCGTCAGGATTTGAGAGACATATTCAATTGTAAAGAATAAATGTCATTCCGATAAAGTTGAAAGGTCACTGAATCTAACATACTAGATTGATGTCACTATATAGTTGATATATGTGATGAGATCTCAACTAAATATTTGTATGGCGGTTATCTTTAATATTTGTGGTTGTTCTAGACACAGTCTCTATGGAAGGGAAGCGTGTAATTAAACGTCATTCTGATGATGTTAAACCACATGATTATGAATCATGTGGGTTATACGTATCTTATCCAAAGAGGACTAAAATACCCTTTTAAGAAAAGGTTATAAAATCTAGAAAAATTGTCTAAAGCCTAAACATATTGATGTTTGTTGGCTTATGACAATCAATGCTACAAATAATTGTTTGTTAATCTCTATGACTATTTTTAGAAATAGTTGAATGTACTTATTGAAGTACGACAATTCGGAAAGCCCGAAAAGTTCGAGCTAGTACGAATATGAGATTGATGAGCTACTTAGGAATTAATCTTCAATTGGATTGAAGTAATTAATACCTGAAGGGTGTTTCAGAAGTCGTCTGAAAAGGAATAAGATTCTTCCCTTGAAGGATACCATCTTTGGGATACGCAATTAGATTGTGTTCGCAAAATGGTAACAACACTTTATATGATAAAGGTGTGACGCAAGTCATGCGAAGTATCCCTTACCCGTTTCGGGATAGTGGCCTTATACTTAACCTAGTTCCAAAGAATAAAGGTTGAATAAATTTCATATTAGATATGGAAGAGGATAATGTCGAATCTATCTTAACCGATGATTTGAAGTTGTCATAGGCAAAGTCAGAAAGGCTTGGAGCCTAGTAAGACATATGTGACTTTGTGGAATATCTTAGCAAGTACGCTGGATATTATTTACTCGTCCGCAGAGCAAAAGGTGTTTGTCTCCAGATATGTTGTCTTCTAGAGGAAGTGTTTCTTCCAAAAGAAACAGTGGGAGTGAATCATATCTCAAAAGAGTTTGAGAACCGCAAATATATATTCAACCATAGGAACGTGAGCAGACGCCACATAGCGATGAGGTGTAGATCACTGCTCAGTGCACACAAAAAGTTCTCAAAGTCTCATGGATAACCTCAAGCCTGAAAAGGTTGTTGGTATGTTCATCTTGAAGAATGAATATCTCACGACTTATGAAAGAATGTTTGAAAGGCAAGATTGAGAGATATGGCCAGGAGCCATAATATCTGAATTAGATTCCATCAGTGACAATCAGGTTTTGAACCTAGTCTGTCTTATCTAGAGGGAATGTCCCTGTAAGGCTGAGCCTAGTTCTATTCAGATAATGCGTGTTATAACTTCGTATCATGACTATATGATAGTGTTGAAGACGTTGGGCATATAGCTCAATGTTCATAGACGTTAACATGATATGTAAGCTCATGAGATCCATTTATGGACTCAAACAAGTTTCTCTAGACGGTTTCTTTGTTTGATAATCAAAGGAGTTTGATTTAGTCAAAAGAAGAATATGCCCCATGTGCAATATGGATAGTGGGAGTGTGTTATGATTTTTGAGCACGGTATTAGTTATCTATCTCGAGAATTATCACCCCATGTCACAGTCAATTAATGTTTGGTAGTTCAAGGTCTTTGTGAAAGCACTTGGATTAACAGTTCTTATTTTAGAAATAAGAATCTATAGTGATGGATTTAACTGCTGTTAGATTATAGTTTACCTATATAGATGTGATGCTAAAAGAAGTTTAGCATAGATTGCAAGATCTATCTGTGTTAGGACGTTCGTCCTAAAGATAAGGTGAAAGATGATGCTTATGGAAGGTTTCCTTCGCTACTGCGATAGGAACCATCTTATAGGTGATGCCGGATGTTCATAGTCCATGAGGAGTCATGAGAAGGTATGAAAGTAAATCTGGTGGATATCGAGAATATCCTTAAACAAGTTAAGGAAAGTTTCCTAGTTTATTGAAACTTGGAATTAAATAAACATAGATATACAGACGTATATCCTGAGTCTTATGAAGGCGAGTGGGAGCTACAGTCTGGGTTTGCAGTCACTTTGAATAAGTGATATAGTGAGCTGGAAATGTTCTTAGCGATGGGTCACTGTAAATTCTACAACTAGGCCAAAACACAGTAGTGCCTTAGGGGCGCAGCGGGAGCAGTGCATGAGTCTATGAGGTTCATTCCTGAACCTTGTACGGTTCTTCCACCTTTTCAATATAGTTGATATAGTAAGTGGATTCATTGCTTGAAGCAAGGACCAGGGTCTCGTCAGAGATTCATGTGTGTGTTGAGGCGGTTCCTTTGACTTGGTCATTTGGAACATGATATGAAGATAGTCTGAGTCCCCACGGATAGCGATCCGTTTATGGCTAGGTCTGGTTGCGAGTATTGCATGAGATTCTTGTGTTTCAACTTGGTCTTGTGTGTGCTAGTGATTGGTTTTAGGCCAAGTGGGAGATTGTTGGAATAGTGTCCTAAACCCAATCGGGTTGGACCGCATCCGACCGGGTCGGATCATTTCTACTATTTCTTTATGTTTATACATATATATATATAATGGCTTTTATGTTGTCATATATATGTTCTTCTAAAGAACCAATTATGAATTGTTATATGATAACGTCCTTAGTATTAAACGTGATAGAGAAACCATGATAAAGCGATTATGGTTGATGAGATCTCTAATCACTTTAATAAGTTTGATACTTAAATGTCTCAGGGTGATGTACTATTAAACAGGGCATTGATAGTATAAACAGACTAGCACGTATTAGATGTCTTCTGTCTTTAGGGGCGGGGATAGATCTCGCTCATCGAAGTGTGTAGACACTTGGGTATGCGTGGGGCGTGTATTAGAAATGCGTCGTTAGGCGACCCCCACTTACACGGATAAGTGTCACACTATGTGACGGTTGTGTAATTATCCTTAAGACCGAGTCTTCATGGCATCACGGTGTGGATTGTCATGCTTTGACACTATTGAGGTTTCCCAGCCACGGGGCGATCATGCGGTAGTGATTGGGTGTGATCTTTGAAGCATCACGGAGTATACATGATTGGTCGTCCGGGAATCGCGTATCCTATGATTGGGATCGAATATCCGAAATGGCCTTCTTATAAGGAATGTCTTACTCTCGTGAATCTTTGCAAAGTGGAAGTAAACGAGTTATTTCGAGAGAGCATGATATCCAGATTATAAGATACGGTCGTTGATGTTTTGACACTCGACTAACGACCGTATGGATATTATTACAGCGATAGGATTGTAAGTTACACGGTAATCTGCTTCACATGAAAGGTAGTAGTCATTGCATTTGACTCTTCCGATGTTGGGGTCACGGTGTGTTGCTGACGCTATCCCGTGATCGTTACGCATGAAGGGCATTTTAAGTAATTTGCACTTTGTGTCTACGGCCAACATATTCGGAAGCCTATCGGGTCACACACATAAGAACATCTAGCCGGATTAAAATGTGGTTATAGATGATAACCAAATAAGGAAAGTTTATCTCGAGACTATAAAGGTTATAGTGGTAAGTTAATGTGGTGGTATTTATTTATTATGAATAAATTAAATACAAGATATTAATAATATTATATTAATTAAAGAATATTCCGGAAGCCAATTTGTTGGTCAAAGGGGCGCCACATTGAAGTGTATAAGATACACTTGGATTGTCTGATTTAATTAATGATATTACCTATTATTAATATTAGATATTAATAAAATAAAATAATATATATATATTGAATGCATGCGTGTGTATACATTGATTGCAAATTGGATTTGCATGTATGCGCACCATAGTGTTTATATTTGGTGTATATTAATAGATTTATATGTGTTATATATATGTGATATATACACATGTGTAAATTGATTTATGGTAATATAATAAAAGATAAATATTGTCAATATAAGATATTGACAATATCTTGGAATTATTCAATATTAGATATTAACAAAATCCAAGATTTATTTAATATGAGATATTATAATAAATGAGATAAATCAATTAATTATATTTTCCTTATTTTATTGGGAAAAGGTTTTCTTCCTTTCTACTCTACTTGGGGAGCCACTTCTACTATAAATAGGAGGTGGGTGTCAAGCTCTTTTGTACAACACAATTCCAAGAACTAATAGTTCTTGTGTAAAATTAGAGAGCATCCTATAGAGAGTTTGAGAGAGGGGAAAAGAGCCGGTCTAGCAACCGGAGTTTTCCAATAGCAATCCATGATGGGATTCCGGCGGGCTGTTCGTGTGGACTAGCGGTAGAGGCCGAACACTTGGGCGGCTCTATGCAGAACTACTCTCCTTAGACGGTCAAAGCGTCGATCTTATAGATCAACCAAGGTAACCACCGTCTTTAGCTTATTTGTTTATTGCTTAAACGAAGTCGATCTTGGGTCGATAGGAAATAAATTTTGAATTCCGCTGCGTTCCCGCGTAGATTTCCTAACAGAGATCTCACAAAAACAACCGAAATCACCCCATGAGTTATCAACTCACGTACCGCGCTATGTCTAACGCCCAGGTGTCGCGACTTACCATTATACACTAGACTATATGCTTTAGACAAGGTAGATGCACTATCACAATGAATAGAAATGGGTGAAATTGGTTTAGGCCATAATGGAATTTCATATATCAAATTCCTAAGCCACTCCGCCTCTTTTCCGGTTGCTGCCAAGGCAACAAATTCCGACTCCATAGTCGAGCTAGTAATACATGTTTGCTTTTTGGAAGCCCAAGAAATGGCACCTCCTCCAAGCAAAAACACCCAACCACTTGTAGAAGAATGATCCTCTACATTGGATATCCAACTAGCATCTGAATACCCTTCTATTACTGAAGGATAACCAACATAAGTCAAGTCAAAATGCTTGGTTAACTTAAGATACCTTAGTACACGAGTTACCGCACGCCAATGATGACTACTCGGGTTACTCGTAAATCTGCTTAGCTTTCCAACTGCATAAGCTATATCCGGACGTGTGCTAGTCATAGCATACACTAAACATCCTATCGCCCGAGAATACTCAAGTTGTAATATCGGATTTCCCGTATTAGTAATGAGTTTCTCATTAGGATCCATGGGAGTATTGGCTGGAGTAGAATTTTCACAATTGAATTTCTTCAACACTTTCTCAATATAATGAGATTGTGTCAAAGAGATCCCTTTGTCACTCCGTTTGATCTTGATTCCAAGAATCACATCCGCCTCCCCCATGTCTTTCATAGAGAAACTTGATGACAAAAAGGCCTTACAAAGGTCAACTTGTTCTTGGTTAGTTCCAAAGATTAACATGTCATCAACATACAAGCAAATTATCACACCATTACCGGTATTGTAAAATTTGCTATATATACACTTGTCTGATTGGTTAAGCTTAAAACCATTAGACAAGACAACTTCATCAAATTTATGATGCCATTGTTTAGGCGCTTGTTTAAGCCCGTACAATGATTTAACAAGCTTACACACCTTATGCTCATTACCAGGCATAACAAATCCCTCCGGTTGTTTCATACGGAAGATAACCTTTCAACACTATGAAAAGGTTGTCTCACAAATTTATTTAACATACAAGTATTACAGTTATTCATATTCATATCAAAAGATGGAATTAACTCATTTTTAGACATTACCAACATACGTTTATAATGAACATGTCCCAACCGAGCATGCCACAAAACAGAACTATTAACATCATGATTTGTGATAACAATATTTACAACATTACCAGAGATAATTCTTCCTTTTTGTGCTTTAACATGTGTTTAAAATCTTTCCATGATAGTGGTAACTTATCTATAATGCTTGACATCGAAATAAACTCATCCATTTCCATTTTATGTTGTGCAAATTGACCCAAAATGCGCAGTAATTCATTATATTGTTCCATTACCGACCTTGAATCTACCATGTTATACTTCATGAAATTACCAACCAAGAATTTTTTTACCAGAGGCATCTTCATTCATGTATTTAGACTCTAGTGAATCCCAAAGTTCTTTTGCAGACTCAACATTTTGATAAATGTCAAACAAAGAATCAGACATATCGTTTAGAATGTGACCTCTACAGATGTAGTCATCATTCTCACATTTGTTCTTCCTCCTCAGTTCCTCCAAATGTCCATCATCCAATACTTCAGGCATCGATGTACTTAGTACATACACCACCTTCAATGTTGTTAGCAGAAAGTGCATCTTCCTTTGCCATCTTCGAAAATTGACACCTTCAAACTTTTCCAATTTTCAAAAGTTTGCAGTCATCTCCTTGACACTTGACATTGCAGAAATTATGAAATAACTTTTGTAGATTGTTGTAGAAATATTGGCTTTCAAGGGAACAACAATGTCAAAACAAAAACTGCAGGAACTTGAACTTGATATAACGTAGAATCGTGTAGAACACTTTCCTACAAAAGTTATTTGACCCTTATAAGATGCATCGGGTTACACAAATACTTTTGTGAGATAAGACTACGTTTTCCTTCACTTTTTGGCACCAAAAGAGAAGTATACTAATGGAGTTTTTATTAGAAAGTTATTGACTCTCAAAGATGATCAAGAACTTGAATGATTTCATTCTATGCTCTTAAAATGATCTAATATGTTAGTTATAAACGTTCTTTCATCTAGACACTTTTTTGGAAAGGTGTTATATGGAAGAAACAGTTGAAAACCAATGAAAAGACACAACAATTCGCAGAAATGGGTCACAAAGGGACGCTTGATGAAGCCTGACAAAGCGGTGCTGTGAGAACCGTAAAACAGGAAACTTCTGATCAACTTTTAGCCTTGATCGAACCTGACAAAGTGCGCGCAGCAGTGGTGACAGCGTCGCTTTGCTCTGTTTTTCCCAAAACGAATTTTGCGTCCTTTAAGTGGTTTACGAACTCTACTTGATCATTTATATCCGTAAACTCGCAAATACTTATACGAGTGTGCACTCCGCACCTCCAAACTCATAATATCGTGTTTCGAGTTCACCCATCTTTGTACCAAACCCCTAATTACACAAATGGACATGGTTATACTTAAATCACCAACAAAATGCTCCAGTGTTCATTCCACCAAAAATGCCCATCCTTCCGGAGTTCAACGATACCCCAACTGCTAACAAATTCTACACTAGTTTAACGGGGCGTGTTTTTGTACCATTCTACGGAGAAGTTCCCCGTGTGGTAGATGAGCAATTGTTTATCACAATTGGGTTAAGTTTAGCCGCCTGTGGAGGACCAGGAAATGCTAGTTGTCAGGGGCCGCTTGGCCAAAGAGTTGCTAGTTGCATGAATAATGCGTCATTCCTACTACCGTCTAATATTTCCATGTTGAAAGCTTTTATACCAAGAAAACAACTTGAGTATATACCACTGATTTTCCAAATGAACCTCCATTGATTTTCGACTTTACTGACGGACGCAATATTTTGAACCCATCAATAGTGATGACCACAAAGTCAACCAAAGTGAAACCTCTTAAGTTTAATTCGACAGTTCAGGTGGTATTGCAAGACACTGCATTGGTAACTGTGGATAACCACCCAATGCATTTGCACGGATTCAACTTCTACGTCTTATCTCAGGGATTTGGAAACTTTAATCCAGAACTCAACGCCCGAAAGTTAATCTCTTCAACCCACAATTGCGAAATACAATTGCATTTCCAGTGGCAGGTTGGGCTGTTATCCGGTTCCGAGCTAACAATCCAGGCATATGGTATTTCCATTGTCACTTGGATGCACATTTACATACTGGTTTGGGATTTACTTTAAGGTTGAGAGCGGGTCAACTGTGGAAACTACACTACCCCCGCCTCCTTCGGACCTCCCCAAATGCTAAAACTTGTAACGAATCTCAAATGAATGAACGCTCTATGCAGCGATGTATTATCATGTTCCTGAGAATTTATCGTCTATTTGAATGTTGAATAAACGTATAATGTGCAATGTCCTCCCTTGTGGACATTTCATAAACACTAGAGTGTTAAGATTTGTGTTCTGAGGTTCAAAATTTGTGTTCCTCCTGTACAGCTCTTCGCTGGATAGGCAACGGTCTAAAAAAATTAATGTTGAGACTAAAAAAAGAGAGATATACTATGACAACAACTATATTATAATACAAACAATCAATGACATAAAAGTATGTTAGATTATAGAAAAATTGTCTTTCAATGACGAGAAGTGACATATATGAGATTTGTCATCTCACACATGAAGCTCATCAAACCTCACACAGAGTTATAAAAGTCATATCAGCGTATAGACCAACATTGACTCAACACAATATTAGGACTCAATCAACAAGGTCGACCTTCAATAGAGCGCAACTCGTGCTTATATTGATAGACCGACATGGCTTGGGTCGTCCTATGTCCTTCATAACCGGCATAACACAAGGTGTCGACGATTTCTTATAGAAGACGTCGTGCAAGTCACCTCAGTCATTCATACTCAATACAACCTCAAACAACGGTTACACAACATTAAAGTGAGCATTTCAGGTGCAATTTAGTCAATTGCCATTTGCCACCAACCTTCCCTCTTGGGGCCTGTGAGGCAACTTTTCATTTGTTTCGAGTATGAAATAGAGGAGGAAATGATCCACTGGCCAACGCTTTCATTTGGCTTAGTACATGTCTTTTCCTTCAAAAGAAACAGCTACACATACATCTAGGACATGAAATAATGCTAATCAAAATATCAGTGACAGATCCAGAAATTGTATTCAACGGGGTCCGTAAATATTTTACAAAATAAATAATTTTTTTCACAGGGTCTCTCTTTTTCTAGAAGATCATTTATTCATAGAATAGTGGCCAGAGTCCGCAAAATGGTACAACGATGAAAATACAAACAAAGGAAAGAAAGAAATAAAACTTAGATTCTAGGGTACATCAATATCCCAAGCGAGCCACAAGTCTCGGGAGCGTTTGACCGCATTTGATAGAAAGACATGAGTAGGTGGACGTACACAAATTGGATAATGCACTACTTAATTTGTTACACCAAAACCAATTACCATACACGACCTCTCGAAAGAGGTAAGGCCACTGATTGTTTATCCGGCGGTTCCTTGACGGTCCCTTCAGATTGTGAACCACTCCTGGATATCCTTATAAGAGAAGAAACGATCTCGTTGAATAAGCTGGAGAGCTTGATGCCAAATGTTTCGAGGCCAACTGCAGAATGATTCTTCTATCGCTTGGCAGAAATGACACAGAGCCGAATCGGAGATGTATCAATATGCTAGGAGATATTAATATGGTAGGTTACACAATTACAAGTTCCCAATGTAGCCCATCCGAATCGGAGATATTAATATGGTGGGTTACACAATTACAAGTTTCCAATTTAGGATACTTTAACACGTTATTCAAGTGTAGGTCTGGGCACTCTCAATGCCAACAAATGGGCCCAACACTTGCACTATAAATGGTGGCTCTGATACCATGTAGAAAACTAGGCTCAAACCCATATAAGAGGAGGGTAGGCTCAAACTCATATAAAAGGAGGGGACTCATCCTCATATCTAGGTTTTGGGATTAGGCCCTACTCTTATATGGGTTTGGGCCCAGATTTTCCGTGAAGGAAATCAAATGAAGATGCAAGTTGAAAGGAAATGAAGATGCAAGTTGAAGAGGCGTTGGCTGAAAGAGGCATGTACAAAGCTTTGTACAACGACCGCTGAGGGTAGCCACAGAGCTTATACAGAAAGTGGATGCGTATGTACATGTCTCTGATGGTAGACATACTCATCCACCTTCTGTCTAACCTCTGTGGCTACCCTCAGCACGTCGTTGTACAAAGCCATCTTCATTTCATTTCCTTCGATGCCTTTTCAACTTGCATCTTCATTTGATATCTTCATTTGATTTCCTTCACGGAAAAGAAAAGTTTTCTACCACCATTTCAGTTCAAGGAGAAGTTCAGCCAGCATCTTCGGCTCATCTCTTTCATGGAGAACTTCCAGTACGACATTACTGAGGTAGACACATAAAGTTTCTCGACTATTATAGAAAGCAAAAACAAAAGTCTGAAGTCTCTCAATTTTGTGTCCATGTTTGATAATGTTTCACCACATCCATATCCCATAAACTACTTCCTTCCACATTTGTACTTTGTTCCAAGAGGAGAACTCTTGTCTGAACTCAAGTTGAGACTGAGCCAGTCAGCCGGTGGTTCTAGGGACCTGGAAAGAATTTAATTTGTTTAGTATACCAAACAACCACAAAGTCAAACAAATGATATACGGTTCAGTTCGACTCGACACAACTCAATTACACCTTATTCCCAGACTAAGGAGAATTACACACTCCACATATCGAGGTGTATATAATCCATCCACTTGTAGAGAGGTGTGATTGTGGTATAATGTGTTCATGGTAACAAACTAGACTAGTTACAAATAATCATATTCCAACGATAAACCAGAACATGAGTATCAGAAATCTTCAATCTTTTCTCATACACAGTAAATAACCGTGTCAGAAGGTGTCCTAAGATTGTCTTATTTCATCACCTACTACCTCAACGAAAGCGGATCCCCGACGGTACAAAGAAAGCTGTACAATTTGCTGTGCATTTTTTCCGTCCAAATTTTGGACGGAAACACCATTTAGACGGATCCGTCCAAATTTGATTCACTTTCTTTGAACGGATCCGTCCAAATTGACGGAAATGATGCACAGCAAATTGTACCACTGTATTTGTACCGTCGGGGATCGGGGTCCCTACCTCAACACCATATCCAATACAAAATCTTAACAAAAACAAATCCAGTAAACGAAACAACAAAAGCAAATTGAACAATAAAAAAGAGAGAATGAATCAGAAAGAACGTAGCGAATAATTCTTGGGTCACTTGAACAATTATCATCACCACAAATTTTCGAATTCATCATTTTCATTCTCTATTCCAGGAAAAAAAAAATATTGTTAATTGACCCAATATTGATTGATCCACTAATGAAGCTAAATTTTAAAAAACCATTCTCCAAAATAATTTATATCGTATGTTTTCAGAATAAGAATCTCAGAAAAAGAGAAAACAAAGATTCAAATGACAGTAGCCTGAAGAAGGATGAAACATCTCAGGTAACAAATTCCCCATGATTTTCTTCACTAAACAATCAAAGTGCAAGGATAACGAATTTCGTGAATCATCATCGATGCTCATCCTCTTCATCATCCACAACACAACAAGGTAGATCTAAAGGTGCAGTAAATGCCACAGAAAAAATAATTAATTAAAAATAAAAAGTAGAATTTGTAAATGTCTTACCCCCCATCCCAGAGGCACAAACACACCCAGACCTCAGGGAATCAAAAAGTTATCTTCAATTCCGCAAGGAAAGTTACAGATAGATAACGCAGTATAAGCATCATCGGTCCACAAGGGATTTGAGGGGGAAAAAAAGCCACACACATAAACAAACAAAAAGAAGAAAATCACGATGCCAATAAATTTTCTGAGACCAAAACGAAATATGTTGAACTCGATGAATTTATTTTAGAGAAGAACGAAGATTTACAGATTGTTGAAAGCAGATGGCCTGTATGAGCGTATATATACACGCGCCAATAAACCCTAATTAGTGCACGAAACTGTCCAGCTACATGGGGTTTCATTGGGTCGTCAAGTTTGAATTGAGCAAAAGGGCTCAAAATCCATTATATTAAATAGGCCCATGCCGATTTTACGAAGATGTTTAAATGGCCAGCCCACAATTTGTAGATAATTTATTATTTGTTCGTCTTAAAATATAAATCATTTTAATATTTGACAAAGATTACGAAATTGGTTACATATCATTAATACAGAGTTATAATGCCTAACACATGACTATCATACGTGCAATGTTGTGCTTGGATGGAAATATAAATTAGAGTAGTGATAATGTCATAACAAATATGTACAACAAAGTTTCATAACATGTACACTTTTGGACCATTAATTATGATGTGGGATCTATTGATTCATATGGGTCCCAAAAAAACCAATGGTGGAAAAAGTTGTTGTGACACCAGTGATTTTTTGCGATAATTTAGGTGCTCTTCGTCTAAGCGTCAATCCAGTGTTTCACTCACGAATGAAGCATGTTGCTATCGCTTATCACTTCATTCGTGAGCATGTTGAGCGAGGACTTATTCGTGTTGGTCGTGTAGCTACTGCTGATCAGTTAGCTGATTTTCTCACCAAGCCACTGCCACGTTTATCTTTTTCTACTTTCATTTCCAAGCTTGGCCTTCGCACAGCGCCGTCAGCTTGAGGGAGCGTATTAGACGATAGTTTTATATTTATTTTTGTATTTCCGTTTATAGCCCTTGTGGCTCACTATATAAACACTTTGTAATGGTTCATGTTTTCCCAATGACAAATACATTGTTGTTCATCTAAATCTATCAGTTGTGCATATTTGTTGTGGAATAATCATTTCTCTATAGTTAAGGATAAAATTAGAAAAAATAAATGTTAATAAATGCTCTTGTTGAAATTATGAATTACTTATATTATGTACAAAATAAAATAAAATTAAAAATTAGGATAACTTTTGTTTTAGGACGGAGGACTACTAGACGGCGGTCCCTCTAGTTGGATAATTTGGTGCTTCAAATATGTAACATTGGACATGAAATATTTTATACTCCCACAGTTTTTTCTAACAGTCGGAAAGAAAAGAATCACACATTTTAAAAAAGTGATTAACGTGTCTTAAAGAGAGTGTAAAATAACAAAACTGCCCTTCCTTCCTTGGGCATGGAAAATTATACCGAAATTTGGGTTATTAAAATGAAGGGTAAAGGAGGAAAAAATAATAAATGTCGCATTGGTATTGTAAAATGATAAATAAAAACAAAACAAATTCAGAAAAGTGATCGTTAAAAAAACGGAGAGAGTATTTTTTTTTCTTGAATTTTTTTTAAATACATGTATTATGATTAAATTTTATTTAGATTGTATTGAATATTGTCAAATAAATGGATTCTACATGTTATGATGAAAAAATTAACTTTTAGTGAAAATGCATAAAAAGAGCATAAGATAAGTTCAATGTAAGAGCATTCAAGTATTATTAAGCCCCTCAAACACTCAAACCAACAAAAACAAGCTACGAACGCTGAGAAGAGAAGTGGTGAATATACAACAATATAGAGCCAAATGTCATTGAGGGTTGTGTATGCCGGACGACCATCTAAGGCCCATTTATAAAGGTTTAAAATCTTTTTTTTTTTTTTTTTTTGTCAAATTTGAAATTATTGAAAACCTACTTAAGGTCATCAATGTCACAAATTCTTTTTTAAAAACACTTTGGCTATTTTATATACTGAACAATATTGATCTTGAAACTTTTATGGATGGTTTTCTATCTACAAATTCATCGAGATTCTTTTTTCATTAGCAATTTGTTTTCTTGGTATTGCAGTAATATTGCCGATTGGTGTTTTACAATCTGTTGATATTGTTGATTGATGGTTTAATTGTTGTTTTGTAGTTGTTTGTTTTATTTTGTCTTTATTATTAGCATGTTTTCTGCTACTGTTTCAGTAATTTTATTTAGATCATGTTAAATACTATTATTGACATGTTTCTGCTCTGTTTTAAATGCACCACCCTCCCCGTCTTTGGCACTACAATTATCGCTAGACAAAACAATATGTAGATATGCTGATGGATGGTCGTCGGATTCCTCCTTGATTGCTCCTCTTCGATTGAATGACCACCGAAACGGACATGCTGGCCAGGATATGAGAGGACAGGCCAGAGGGGGTCTCCGGCAAGTTTTGTCGAAATGACTGGAATGAAAGGGAAGACGAAAAGGAATGCAAAAAAAAGAGTATTTCTATCCTTTCCGATTAAACCCTTTTACTTCAATTTTCATTTTGTAAAGGGATCGCATTGAGGAAAACCATATACATATAAAAATCTTTAAGGAAAGTTCTCCGAAACCCACTTCCCTTCCATTTAGGATAGTGATGGAGGTACCGACGTTCATCTATACATTTGTGCAGACTTTAGCTCCCAACCACACATGTCTTTTCTTTTCTTTTCTTTTTTAAAAAAGGACATACACCACACAGCAGTATTTCGGGGATGATTTCTGTGTAAGGCTCGGTGCCTTGATCATTATTGTTTCATTTATTTATTTTTGAAGGGAATTGTTTCATTTATTGGTAGCTAAATAATTACTACACAACCTCACATACCCACCTATCCTTCGAATAGTGATCTTGCGGTTCAATTTTTTTTTTTTGGTGTACTTTCCCAAAGCACGGTAGGATGATGGTTCGGTGATGCTTGCGGGCAGGGGCGGAGGTACATTGGAGGTTGGGGTGGCAATCGCCCCCATCGGGTCGGAAAATACACTAATATATATAAAAGATGTACTCCCTCTGTCCCGTAATATAAATCGTTTTGACTTTTTAGTGGTGTCTAAAAATATAAGTCATTCTTACAAAACAATACAATATTAAATGCATTATTTTTTTTTCACACTAAACAACGTAATATTATTAGTCGGTCTCAGAAAATAATACAATATTTTGCATTGAAATGTTAAAAAGTAATTCATTTATTATGTTTTTTTAAACAGTGTGAAATGGCCAAATGCCTTATATTATGGGAAGGAGGGAGTATTTTATTTTGCTCCTCTTGAATTTATTTTCGCCCCCTATATTCGTTTTGTCACATAATATAATCGAATAACTTAACATTTTTGCACCAATTATTACCGAAGTGAGACACATTATAAACAACTTATTACTAGTGTCCTGTTCCGTGCGATGCACGGAAGGACCCTCGTTCCGGGTTTGTTTTACATTTGAGTTGTCATCGGCGTGTATGTCCGTGTTATTTACAATATGGGATTTGCGGTACACGCCTAGCAAAAAAGTCATCGGACCATTGTATTATATGCATTGAAAGTAACCAGAAATACTCAACCCGAGACCCCAAACCTTTGGCTACCAGAAATGCTTGAGAATTCAGACCATAACATCATTGTGCAATATATATATTTCAGTATATTCACCTTCCTGAAAGGCAAAAAATGAAGAAACAAAAAGGAATTAAGCCTAATGTATATATACAAACTCATAGCCTCTCTCGCCATGTAAGGGTGCATTGCATCGTCTTTGTGATTTCATCAAAACAACGTTGTTTTACGCGGGAGCGTTCCACCCGATGCTAAAGCGTGGGTGTTTTGTATCCATTGAGCAAAAACGGGTTACCTACATGTAAGCTACTTGCATCAAGTCAGCATGCTTAAAGCATTTCATTCCACTAAGGAAAAAAAAGGAAGAAAACCTTCACCAAAATCAACATCAAGAAATTATATTTGAAAGTTGAAACAACATACATTAATAAAAAAATAAAAACCTTTCCTGCAATCCTGTATAAATGTACTTCGCCCAGTGCTCTGCAGAGAAGCAAAATACAAGCGTATAGCATGTCAATCTGTTTAGAAGCGTTAAATATAGTAGGTTTAAAGATCATATTATAAAACCGACCATATAGAGCCACTGAAACCAACTTACTATGGTATCAAAATCGATCTTTAAGAAGTCGAGTGTTTACATCCAAGTCGAATATAGCCCACATAATCAACTTTTAAAAGGTCGATTATGGTGCTGTGTAGCAAGGTCGATTATGGTGCATTAAAAGGCCCACATAATGAAACTGAGAGATGGCAGAGGAATACCTTGCAGAGTTTGTCATCACTCTCAGAGTAAATTAGATGCCGGAGAAATTGGAAAGGAAACAATTCATCAACCCACTCTTGTTCTTTATTGATTGCTTTACCAGTAGCTTAAGGATGCAATTTGAATAATCAATACATGTATAGGCAGAAAAGCAAATAGAATATTACACGGCAGTTGTTATTACTAACTGAAGGGGAAGCGCAGAATCTTGATGAAGAATACAGGAAAACAGTAATTTTCCACACAAAAGTTCTTTTGACTCGCCGAAATGCAACAATACAAACTTTACGCACCCAATACAACAGCTATTATTCATTGGCACATACAAGCGAATAAAATTCGATGTGGTAAAAGCTATTGCGAATTCCTAAGACATCTAGGGTTCAAATTCCATACCCTATTAAAGCCCCCTTCCCATTCCCACATGAGATAAAGGAAAAAAAATAACCAAAGTGGAAACTAAAGAGAATTTTGAGTAGCAGGACATATTAAGCTAGTCTCACGTGCTTTTCAAAACTGCCTGTTAGTATGAGAAAATTGAACTTATAATATAGTTCATGCGCAGCTGATATTTTGTTTCCCATTCCAGATGCTGCTTTTATAAATCAAAAACTAAATTGATTTATATTTTGATCATACAGTACATCTCACGATCTCAGTGTATATATAGATCACCGGTACTAGGAACATAACCTTTTCCATAATATATTCAATATACTATGAAAAACAATCATAAGCATTAATACATAAACTACTTTTGTATTTATAGGTAGATTTCCAAATTCCAAACCAAACTTATTCTGAAGAAAAAGAAAATACAAACCAAAATGCAAAGATTATACGCATAATACATGGAAAATGCCTTCAAATAAGGTTATTCAACGGGAATCCTCACTTCGTTCGTCCTAAATGGAGGTAAAGTCAACCATGGCGGATTATACCTAGCCAAATCAAAATCCCCAATTATTTTATGCCCATCTCTCTCCAAGCTCTTCTTCAGTTCCTCCACCTTCACTTTCACCACGTTATCACTCGCCACCCAGCTGAATGTCACCACCCCATACTTCTTCTCCCCCTCCTCCCGTATCACCACTCTGTCATCCACCGGCTTTGGCGCATCCTCTGCTTTGGTATACATTGAAGGGAGTATGAATTGCATCGTGACCAACTTGTTATCACCCTCTTTTGTCACCACCGGCGACGTCATGGAAATCTTTTCAGAGCTTTTGGTGATCACCGGAGTAGTCATGGCGATCTTCTCGGGATTTGTGTTCTGTGGGTTGCCAAATACACCGATGTAGCTGGCTAATAGCCCGAATCCACCATCTTTGTCACCTTTGAATTGGGTCGGGTCGTAGGTCACCTCTGCAATCACGGCTGATGGGTATTTGCGGATTTCGTAGGCGGCTGCTGATTGGATCACCTCGTACTTAGGTGTCTCCACTTTGATTTTTCCCAGCATCAAACCCATTTTCGAAATGAACCCTCTTTTGATTTTGAGCAGAATTAAAAGAGAGTAGAATTTCTTAGAATTATATATAGTATGCAAGAGCGATAATGCATAAGGGGGAATGATTGAGTTATATATAGAGAGGAAGAGAAATGCAGTCGGTCCAGTCGGATGTTTCCTTCTTTCACTTGCCAAAGGAGTTGATGCAGACATTATCCAGTCCAATATGATTACATTTTAGGATTCAGACATGAAGGATTCAGTTTAGGACTTTTGAAAAGTCCGAGTTTGATTGTTGAAAAAATTGTTGGTGTGCATCAGTGCATGATGAAACTGGGTTATCCGGACGTGGAGTAGGATTTGCCACGATGACTTCTTTTTCACCTTCAAATTGGCATTTCAATTTTTTTATGTTTTTTATGACAACATAAAAATATCTTGAATCACCTTAAATGATTTGATACATAAATATCTTTAATCGTAGGTATTATTAATGAATAGTACGGTTAGACTATCACGTATTAGATGCTTTATATGTTAGCTTTATGGTGAATCAATGATTGATTGCATATTCATGGGTAAACCCAAACTAATCAACATTCCGTCTAGCAACACCATTTGATTGTGCTGAATATGATGCAACTTGTGATATCAGTGTATGGGCTCAAACAAGCACCAAAACAGTGGCACTTGAAATTTGACCAAACAATGATGATAAATCGCTTTAGAATCAACGAAAGTGATAAATGTATTTATATTAAAAAAAAAAAAAACCCCTAAATCCTACGTGATAGTATGCTTGTGTGTGGATGGCATGCTAATCATTGGTACTGTTCACGATATAACCGTGAACACTAAAAGAATGTTGACTAAAAGCTTCGAGATGAAGGATATAGGAGTTGTTGATGTTATAATTGAGATTAAAATCTCAAAACCATCTGATGGACTCAACACCATTTCCATGAGGCAAGAGAATTTTGTGGATGAGGAATGGCTTAGATCCTTGGTGGTTCGGAAACACACGCGCGCACGCGTGATGGCCATTTTATAGTATACCATTCTTAATCGACAGAGTACCAAGTCGGTTATATAAACTGGCGAACATGGTCGTAATCCTACAAGGAATCTAGTTAAGTACCAAAGCCAGCATCGTCTTTAGTTTAGTTCCTCACAATGTTTTGGAAGGTTATTTAAATAACAAATCTATTTCTACAAAGATTAAGCTACAACGAGAGTTTTAATGTTTAAAAGGAATAGCCAAGAAATTATCCAATCTATTACTCTCATACCCTAGTTAAGTCTGGAAGTGTTCCTGAACTACTCAAACATTCTTGATTAGTTATCAGGTGTCGTCTCATATTTTCGAAACTAGACATTATGCAATAATCTAGCCTCATATGTTAGATTCAACAGTCCGCTGACTGGATTTAACTAACCTAACACGGTCTACGCTCGATGAGACGTTTCCGGAGACATTTGGTTGTATTTTGATGTATTCTACACTATGGTTATCATTTTGAGAACTAGGACGTAAAGTCCAAACATCTCGTCGTTTTCGGTGTTTTGATGCATTCTCGGTCACCCTAGTGTTTTGTAGGGGTTACGTTTGGTATTTTTTGTGATTATTTATAGGAATTAGGTGTTCAAGATGGCCGGAAGGCGAGTTACGAAGGTTGGAACATGTGCCCTAAGCTTAAACGTTCAAACGGATCAAAACTCGTTGGTACTACAACCATACCTTCAATTGATCTGCATTTTTATCCACCTTAGAGGCGTTTTCTGGACTTTTCATCTGCATAAATGTTGTAGACAATTTCATTAGATTTCCAATGCATGTTGAATCAATGGATTTGAAGGTCACGCACAAAGTTATGGCCGATTTAATGAAGATGTGTTGATAGGCGGCTGCCTATAAAAGACATGCCACCTCCTAGAAGATGCAGAGAGTTACCCAAATCTGCCCAGTTGATAAGCGGCTACCCAGCCAATCACAGGCAGCCGCCAACGGTGTTATGTTCATTTTCCCCAAAGCATTAATCGATTTTTAGGTTATAAAACAGAGTATCATCGTCCCCTTCACCCATTTTCTGCACTTTTCCATCTTTTTTCTTAGTTTAGATTAGGTTTGTAAATATATTAGCGTAAATTAAGTTTATTGTGTGTAATCCGATTAACGATGTTACTAGGCTATTGCAATTTCAGTTTGGATTTCGTTTTTCTTCCAGTGTTCTTCAACTCCATTTAACGGTAATTTTGATTTCGATGCTTGTTCAATTTCTTGTTGATTTCTTGTATTTTGTAGTTCGAATGACTAGCTAGTCGTTTTATAGCCAAGTTATGTGATATTCTTGGAAATATAACCCTAGTTTGTTCATATGGTGTTCTTGATGTTTGATTTGGTGATTCTTGATATGTTTGTAGTTCTAGAACTTATACATAATCACGTTTATTAAATTCACGACTCGATAATCGTATTACATGTATCTTCTTTACATAATTTAGAGGGTACGAGAATCGGGGTTCTAGGATCACCCTATAAAATCGACTGAGTTGTTTAGATTCGGTTTCGTGGGTAAGGTTTATATTGACTTTTGTTGAGAGTTTCATCGAGCGTAAACCATGTTAGGTCAGTTAAATCCGGTCAACAGACTGTTGAACCTGACATATGAGGGTATATTATTGAATAATGTCTATTCTCAGAAATAGGAAACGACACCCTACGAATGACATCGAGAATGATTAGGTTGTTCGAGAACACTTCTGGATTTAGCTAGGGTTTTTGAGTATTAGATTGGATCATAGCTCGGCTATCTTTTTTTCATAATTTAAACTCTTTTATTTTGTGTATAATAGTTTGTAAAACCCGTGATCTGACAAATCACCGTCTTCAGTAGTTGTGTTGACCTAAACTCAAACGATACCGACTTTGATACTTAACCATATTCCCCGTGGGATACGACCTTGCTCGCCATTTCTAGTACAACTGACTCGGTACCCTGCAGGTTAGAGTTGGCTTTACTGTAAAACGGCCATCAAAGTTCAACGTTAATACAACCTCACACACGAAACCGATCCTAAACAACTCAGTCAGTTTTACACGGTGATTCTAGAACCCCGGTTCCCGTACCCTCTCGCAAAATACATATGTAGAGACGATACATGTAATACGAGTATCGGGTGATCAATTCAACAATCGTGAGTAAGAATAAGCTCTAGAACTACAATAACATCAAGTATCACAAGTTAAAACATCAAGAACACCACATACAACAAGCTAGGGTTCGATTTCGGAGATGACCGTATAACTCAACTATAAGATGATTAACTTCTCATTTTGACTACAATTATACAAGAATTCATCATACAACACAAACATGCAATCAAAAGATCAAAAAAGAAAAGAGAGATCAACATGAAAGAAAACCAAAAGAACTTTACAAATCAACCCTGGAATTCCTTAATTAGCAATGATACAAGCTTAATTCTACACGAAAGATGTTAATTTGAGCTTACAAACCTTCTCATGGTGATTTGAAGGTGAAAATTCGAAGTGCGGGTCTTGAGGTCGATGAAGATCATGCTAATCCACTAAAATTGCCTTTTATAGTGGGTTAGTGCAAGTGGCATCTCAACTTGGTAAGCGCGCGCCTAGCTTCAAAGGCATGCGCCCATCATCAAAATGATCTAGATCTAGGGCTTCAAGGTTATTTTTAGGCACTGGCCTAGCTTTATAGACGTGTGCCCATCTACAGATTATGAAATTCTCCAAACTCTTTGTATCTGTAGGTGCCGGCCTACGGCTTTATGGGTGTGCGTCCATCATCAGGCACATATTTGGTTAGTCCTGGTTCCCGTAGGCATGGGCCTAGATAATCACAGGTGCGCGCCTATCAACATTTTCCTCCGGATTGGACTTTTCACCATTCCAATGCTTTAAATCACGTTTTATGGGCATCTTGTACACCTAGTTCATGAAAAATACCACAAATGATACCACACATAACCCCTATGGGACACTAGGGTAACCGAGAATATAATAAAATGCATCGAAAAGGTGAAATTCCCGTACAAAGTCCTAGATCTCGTAAATGACGAATTTGCGTAAAGCGTATCGAAACCGAGCCAAAAGTCTCTGGAATTAGGTAAAAAGAGTCAATACTGGGATCGGGCATGTGGCTTGTGCTTGTGCTTAGGCCTTGGGCTTTGGGTAGGGGCGGGTTAATGTATTCCTTTTGGACCATTGATGTGTGATTTTCAAAAGATAATCACTAAATCCTACCGCAAGCGCACGGCTTATCGAGTAGACCTTAGGATGTCGATCCCACAGGGACTTGTAGTCAATCACCAAACAATTCCCGATTTATATTAGCTAGACAAATCAAATGTTTGTAGGTTTTTATCTAAGAATCCTAAAATATATTAATGAAAATAAAGAAAGTGCAACGATGAACCAAGAACTTCAAGATTTAGGTAAAGATTCAATTTTAAAGCATTTCTAGGATTTCGGAGTCGCCACAGAATTACTATATGACTTACCAACAATATTTCCCCCAAAATATGAAATTTACACTTATAAGGACATTTATCAAATGTTATCACAAAAATATTCTATCGAATTATTCTCGTGATCGTACCTAAATTCATACTACACCCGGTTTCCCACGATAAAAAATAAATTTAGATCTCTTAAAGAACCATAATTTCAGGCCATCAAGGTTTTACCAAATTTTCATTCCAATAAAACCCTAGATTCAATTCTTGTTTCATAAAGTATCAATTAAGTAGTACTTTTTCGGTCACTAATTAATCGAATAATTTCTCTACGTAGAATTGCGATTATTCACCCTCTCAGGCTATTAATTTCGACAATCAAACAAGAATAGCACACAAGAATCAATTTATAAGCATCAAATTCATAACAAGAGAAAGATTGGGTTTTTACATCATATATTCATATCCGGGTTTCTCCTAATCCTAGAAATTGATATCTACTCACGTTCCATATCAATATTCCAAGATTCAACCATAAAATTCATACTTTGACAAGGAAAATAAATAAATAGAAGAAAGGAGAAAAGAGAGAGAAAGAAACCGTCAAAGTATTGCATAAATAATCAAACCTCGAAAAAGCTTCGTTCTTGAAATCTTAAAGCCAAAATTTCTTGTTCTTGGGGATGGGAGATGATGATAGTGAAGGAGAGCACAAGTCTACTATTTCTGATGATTCCTGCATCTATGATGATATGTTCCATTCTTTCACACCTGGGTGTGATTCTTCATGCCTTCATGACTTTGACTCATTTTTAGCTCATTTTCATTGCTTTTTATGCTCGGATTCATCAATCTGCAAAATATCAAAGCCACAGCAGTAATCTAGTCCCAAAGAAGCAATTTATCATACGAAAATCATAAAATAGGCATCAAAACAGGCCAAAACGATCTAAGAATAACCACATATGGTGGACTTATCAACCAGCCCAACATTTTGTTTTTGAATAATATGCAACAAAAAATTCGAACTGTAATAGTGCATTAGTTCATATTCGAAAAGAGGCTTCTGTACAAGCCAAGTCCATGGACAACTTCGTGATTAACACCATTCAATGACATCTTCGATGGGTGATAATTGTTACCATTCATCAATGGCTGAACTAATACCAGTGAAGGATTCTTGTTGAGATGTATATAGAAAAGACTATAAGGGGTCAGTTATTGTTTCTTTGTTGCCATGGCTGACAAGAAGAAAAGTATCTAATCACCCAAATTTTGCAAAAAAAAAAACTAAGAAACAATCAATAATTGATCAAGAACCGGATTCTAACTCCAGAACAAAGAAGAAATTTACAAAAAAACTCTCAAGTTTCTATGAATACAACGATATCTTGAAGAAAACTCTCAAGTTTCTCCAGCTAAACATCAGAGTTAGTACAAATTGAGCAAAAAAAACTCTCTAATACCATGTTGAAATTGATAAAGTTGAAAACACAAGACAAATTATAATGCGAAATTCTCAATAATCAAAGATAATGAACAAGTTAAGTTACATTGTGGTTGGTGATAGAGTATTTATAAATGATATTCCTCACAAATAAGTTACAAGAGGTTACAAACGGTTATAATACAAAACTGTCAAAGTACAGCTTTGTGTTCTTCAGCTGAAGCGTGTTCTGCTGAAGTCTATCGACTCAACTGTACTCTTTACTCATTTGTTCTCTTCAAGCCAGCTAATCAACATATCTGTTGAGTGTCCTGGACTCTGAGTGTGTGCACATCCTCTTGCATCCAACACTTTTTTATCCTTATATTGTAGCATGTATTGTGATTTGGGTCTGATCCGTCAACCTTCAGTACTGAGTCTGATCCCTCGGCCTTCAACTCTTCTGTACTAAGTTTGATCCATCGGTCTTTTACTCTACTGAATATCAGTCAAGAACTGGTCTAGAAATTTTTGTTTACATATTTTCTCTAAGTCTGGTACTGACTTACCATACTAGAACCCTATTAGTCTTGTAGTAGAGTGCTTAGTCTGATCAACCTATATAATATCAGATTTCTAGTAAAATTTGTTGGGGTGTACCAACATCCTGCATGCTCAAGCGTAAGAGAATTCAACTGAGGCACAGAAAGGCGCATAAAAACTGTATTGTGTTAAGAAATAAAGTACCACATTTACTACCACCAATTGGTTTTAGTAGAACGGTAAGCACTTGATCCTAACAACTGGTATCGGAGCGAGGTCACCGGTTTGAATCCCGGCAGCTGCATGATGCGTTATGATTTCACGGTGTGGTTGCAAAGAGGGAGAAAATTCGCAGCTTTTTTGGTGTTGCGGCTGGAACTTTCCGACGACGACCGGACATCGAAAAGGACTCCGATCGGCACAAAATTTTGAGGGGTTGTTCGCGTAAACTTCTTCTTCAACATGAACGGTGGATTTTTTTTCAATTTCCGGCAATCATCCACCGACCTTACTGCTGCGTTTCAGGTGATATTTTTTCAACAACTCTTGTATTTTGCATTCTTAGTTGATGCTTTGGTGTAGTTGAGTTGGTTTATGTGTTTAGAGCACTTTTGTATCATCTTTTGCTGATTAGTGGGGATTTGTGGGCCTCGGCCTCGTGGTTTTTGTTAAAGTATCCCACATTGGGAACTTGTGGTTGTTTCACCCACCATATTAAGAGATGGACTTCCCTCACCTCACAACCTAGGTTTTGGGGATGAGGCCCCTCCTCTTATATGGGTTTGGTTTTAGTACAACGGTAAGCGATTGATCCTAATATGGTATCAGAGCGGGAGGTCATGGGATCAATCCTTGCTTCCAACATTGTTTCCCCAATTATATTGTGCAAGTGTTGGGCCTCTTTGTTGGCCTTGTGTGCCCTTTAAATGCCTTTGTGAGCCATGTTGACCCGGGCTTGTTATAGGCCCACACTTGAGGGGGCGTGTTAAAAGTGCTATAAGGAAATATAGTAGCGTCTTTACTAACACCAATTGGTTTTAGTACAACGGTAAGCGCTTGATCCTAATAGTTTTTACTCTCTCACATCGAGAGGGGTTTTCCACGTTAAAATTGTGGTGTTAATTTCCTTGTGTTTTTGTTTCGCTTTATTTGTGATTTAGTTTCGTTGGGGCTGCCTCGTTTAATTCCGTTGGGAAGAATTTGTGGGTATTTGTGATACATGTGGTATTGCGGTTGTTTGTTTTCCCAACAAAAATCTACATAAATTTCACAAAGAAATATCAGGCTTCTACTACAGCTAGTTTGGCATTCATCAAAACTAAATCATCCTAACTTCTTTTTTCAATAGTTTCAATATTACAAATAAAACGATGAAAGTTCCAACTTTTGTTCGCTGGCTACTACTTTCTCATGATCGTATTAATTAAAATCAACTTTGATGGGAGTTTGAGGTAGGATTATTGTATTGGGGAGGTGTTATATGTGATGAATTTGTGGATCTCACATTTCCTTACTATCAAAGATACAAAGAAGAGCCAGCTAGCTCGATCTTTGGGCGGAAGGAAATGCTATGCTTACGGATCTGATTTTTTTTATTTTTTTTTTATTTTGCCAACAACAGTGGTTTGTTAAGCTTGACATTGAAACTGATTCTTAACATTGTTACTAAAAAAAGAATGTTGACTGGCACTCTATTTGGTCATTACGCGCATCATGCAGCTTCTGTAAAGGATGGAATACTCATTTACTAATATATATATAGAGAATGCAACTCAGTCTCTCATTTGGGACGACAATCATTGCAATATTCGGAGAATACACATATAATTAAAGTGGAAGCACTCTTAAATGTGGTTGGAGAGTGCAAACCAGGTTGTGGCCTCTAATCTACTTATCGATCCTCTATCAATGTGGTGGGATAATTTGTTCTTTTTTTCATTAGCAGGACTGATAACGAAGAGCGCTTGTGTATCATATATGTTGCATATCAATGTTGGACGGCACCTTCTCGCTAAGAAGAGTGCCAAACAAGTGGCAATGTTCCTTTTGTATGTAGTTTTTTCTATTTTTTATTTTACATATGGAGTTTGCTTGTAAGTTTGACAGGATGTTTGATGTCAGGCTGATGATGTTCGGGATGGCCGTAAAGAAAATCAGAATACGTAGACGGAAAAAAAGACTGGTGTTTTATTGAATTAATTGAATTGTTACAGTACTTCCTCCTTTATATAGGAGAGAAAAGAGATAAAAACTAAATTTGAAACAAATGAAAAAATAATGATAAAATCTCAAATAATCCTAACCTAAATTTAAATCAAACTTTAATTTAAACTATAATAACAACTCTATTTATCTATTTGACATTATCTTTGATTTATATCTTCTAATACCCACCCTCAAACGAGGCCGGGTTTGGAGGTCGAGTTTGTCTTTGCATATTTTTGTGATGTTTTGGAGGGCATCTCCACTCCGGTGATTGTTCCGGAGTCCATAGTTGTGGTATTGTTGGAGGGCATCTCCACTCCGGTTGTTCGTCCGAAGTCCATAGTTGTGGTATTTTGTTGGAGGGCATCTCCACTCCGGTTGGTTTCCGGAGTCCGTAGTTGTAGATTGCTTCTGGTTGGTTGATTCTGATTGAAGAATAACTGTGTTATCGCGCGGCCTCCAATTTTTCAGCTGCGGTTGATTTGTATTTTTCCAATCTGACCTGGAAGAAAAAGAGTAGATGCCAAAAAAAAACTGTTGCTATGACGCGATAATTGTTGTTCATTTATTGATAAATAATAACTAAGATAAAAACCAAAAAATCTGAACACTTTATTTTTTTATTTTTTTTGAGTAAAAAAAATCTGGACTTGGACAAATTATGGAATAAATTGGTTGATCTTTTGATCTGGTCAATGGTGGACGATGAATATGTTTGCATCATCAAGGATTGATGAATTGATGCTCAAAGCGATGATCACCAATAACGGTTGTAAATTGATAATTGTGGATTGTGTCCAATCTCAAGGCAAAATGGATGTTGAGGAAACTAGTCTTATTTTATTCTGAAAGGAAGGGTGCTGCACAGTATTAGCCAGCCAAATACTGCACAAATATGCAAGAGACGATGGAAATATTTTGATGAAAGAGTAATAAGGAAGGACGGGTCCGACGAGACTAATTGAAAAAAAATAGTTTATAGTATAGAGGGAAAGAGGAACGGGCGAGGGTTCACCAATATTAAGGCACTCGAACCCCCGCCCCTGGCTTTGATACCATAAAGAAAATCAGAATACGTAGACGGAAGAAAAGACTGGTGTTTTATTGAATTGTTACAGTACTTCCTCCTTTATATAGGAGAGAAAATAGATAAAAACTAAATTTGAAACAAATGAAAAAATAATGATAAAATCTCAAATAATCCTAACCTAAATTTAAATCAAACTATCAAACTTTAATTTAAACTATAATAACAACTCTATTTATCTCTTTGACATTATCTTAGATTTATATCTTTTAATAGGCCGCATATATGTTCAATCTTGGAATGTCAAAATGAGGAAAGATGATTTACGATTTTCGTTCATGCCGGGATCCCAACAAAGCGATGGAGATAAGAAGAATGCTGACTTCCAGTTCTACAACAAGTCGGGATCCTAGATACAAGAAGGACAAAAGAAGAATGCAAAATCGGGATCCTAAGAAATTGAAGACTTTAAAAAGTTGGCAATTTTTGACTTTACAAGAAAGTCGGGATCCTAAAAAAAAAGATTAAAAGAAGATTGCATGTGTCCACTTTACTTCCAAAATCGGGATACTGGAAAGATTAAGATTGCAAGAAGATTGCGGAATCTCACTTTCGCAACGAGTCGGTATCCTAGGAAGATTATTTATGGGAAGCGTTCGAAGTCTTTTACTTACCCCATAAGGTGGCATCATCCTTTTTTTCCATTGTAGTTGTTTTTTGATTGCTGTATGAGGGTCTTTAACTTTTAAGGGCATAGGGGGCTGCACTCTTTCCTACTTCGCTGGATTTTCCCACACTAATTAAGTTTGGCACGAGTAGGTTTTAAAGAGGCATTGCTATGTTTTTCTCACGCACATGATATAAGGGGAGGGCCAGGATACTGCATGAAAGGAACTTTTATTTTATGCCCGTCTTTTAATAAATTAAATTTTCCTTCAAACACACATACACACACACTCTGTTACACATTTAGATCAAGGTTAGCATGCGTTCTTGGTTCCGAACGGTTTGCATCATCTACTTGGCCTATTGCATCTCACATTTTCATATTTTATTTCTTGTCCAAGTTGTTTTATCACTTATTTTGCTTGACGACTATCAAAGGCTAAATAGGGAATTGTTGATGTAAGTCAACTATATAATGCATTTTTCGATGTTTTATCCACATTCCCGATCTTTGTTCGGTAATTTTGCACCTTTTCGGGCCTCAATTTGCATGATTTCATATGTATCTTGTATTTAGTAAATATTGTGAAAAATACCAAAATGATAAAATTAGTTCCTTGGGCCATTAAGGCCAATTTTGTCTTCGATCTATTTTATGTTTTTGTTTTGTAGTACATAGGTCACCGTGTTCCGGAAATCCTGGTACGTGATATCTCAAGCGTTTAGCTCAATTCGTAGTTCAGCTTGGAAGGAGAAAAGGCAGGAAAAATTTGACTGGCGGCCACCGTGTCTCCTCCGACGCCCGCCATATAAAGTCTGCCCAACAATTAATGCGATTGTATTTCGAACAAGGCTGTTGACAGAATGACGGCCGCCATTAATAACGGACCACAGTCAATACAGTCAATAGAAGAAATTCAGACAGCCACAGACAACAATTCATTCAAATAAATTCAAAAGATAAATTCAAAAGATAAAGGTGTCAACCACGGATAATTGCAAATAGATAATCACAGCTTAAAATTCAAAAGATAAGCTGTGATTTTTCAAAACAGAGTCCAGACAGCATACGAGTTAAAATAAATGGAGAGATAAGGCAGGATTCATTGATCAGACTCCTTCGAATAATGCCGGCACATGTTTGAAGCTTGGAGATAAAGGGCGCTTGAACTTTGATTGGTGATAAGCTCCAGATTTTATATGTTTATCTTCTAATTGAAAAACAGTTCGAAATGAATCAGTTTGTACTATAAATAAACAGTCATGGCAATCATTGTAAAGTAGAGAAAAACATAAGGAATATTTTATCAATAAGAATTTTAGGGTAATGCACATTTGCAGCCCGTTTTCTATTTCTCAGTAAAAGTGTGCGTGTGTTTTGTACTTTTCAACATGGTATCAGAGCAAGGGACGAGGGTTCGTAAGCCTTAACATTGGTGAATCCTCGCCCGATCCTTTTTCCGCCGGAAAACAACACATTTATCAGTCATTGCCGCACCTGCATAAGTGTCCACACAACACAAAACATCTTTAACCCTAGTCCCTCACCTGAAAACCATTTTCTTAATTATCTACCATATTCCACTTCCTTTCACTCATCACCGAGAAAAAAAAAATTTACCCATAACATCCATACATTATTGCATGATGTCCATTGTCCTTGTGAAATTGTGTATTTGTTTTTTAAATTATTCAAATTATATTTGAATAAATATTTAGGTGAATAAATATTTAGGTTTATCTCATATCATTTATCTACTACATAAGTTAGATCCATTGTAAGCATTTTTACACATTCAATAAAAACAGTTGTTTAGAGTCTTCCGTCTGTGTATTCTGATTTTCTTTATGGTATCAAAGCAACTGGTGGATTAACACCATGACAACTCTGTCAATTAATGTAGCAAACTTCATCAGCCTAAAACTAAACTCAAAAAATTACCCTCTATGGCGTGAACAAGTTCTGGCCCTTGCTAAAAGTCAGGATCTAGCAAGTCACCTTACAAATGATACCCCTGCACCTCCAGAATTTATCACAGTTACAACCTCAACTACCAGCCAGATCTCAACTACAACGCCAAGCACAACAGGTAGTGAAACCACTGCAGCAACAAAAAATCCAGAATTATATGCAGCATGGAAAAAGGCTGACAGGATGCTAAGAGGATGGTTGATAGGATCACTATCTGAAGAATCTCTAGGATTAGTCATTGGTTTGAATTCTGCACGTGCTGTATGGGAAGAATTACAGAACTCCTATGCCCAAGAGTCCCAAGAAAGGGAATTCAATTTAAGGCAGCAGATCACTTACTTGAGGAAAACTGATGACAAAAATATCAATGAACATGTAAGGTCTTTCAAGGGACTATGTGACAGCCTTGCTGCAATTGGAAAGCCCATCACAGATCCAGAGAAGGTCTACTATCTACTCACAAGCTTAGGACCCGAGTATGAAACATTCACCACCACTATGCTTAAACCTCCAAGGCCTACTTACTTTGAATTGGTCTCACAATTGCAAAGCTTGGATCAAAGAAGGACATGGTTCTCAATGAGCAAAGAATCATAAAATCTGGGACATATGGCTTTTTATGGACAGAGGGGACCACAGCAATCCAGTACCAACAACAACCCCAGGTTTAACTCTGCAGGTAGAGGATTTCAAGAACAACAAAACTCAGCAAGACCTAGTGCAAGCATCAATCAAAAGAAAATTGATGGACAGGTGTTTAGAAGGATGTCTAAAGCAGAAAAAGAGCAATATAGAGATCAAACCTGCCAGTGCTGTGGAACAAAAGGGCATGTAGCAACAATATGTTGGTGGAACTCCAAGAAGAAACCTGAAAATGATGGACTACCTCAAGCACTAGCAGCACTGACCCTAGATAATACCATAGCAGAGACAGAATGGATAGTGGACACTGGTGCATCCAACCTATGACAGGTAACAAACATATCCTTCATAATTCGTCTCCTTATTTAGGCTCAGAATATGTCCTTATTGGGGATGGCACAAAATTACCCATACAAGGTATAGGTGACTTGCATTTATATACATCAACATCACCAGTATCAGTTATTAATGTTATGTTTGTACCTAATCTTAAAAAGAACTTACTTTCAGTCAGTCAGTTAGCACACCAACACTCAGCAGAATGTGTTTTTACTAATAATGACTTTGTATTGAAGGACAAAACAACAAATCAGGTACTTTTGAAGGGTGCACTTAGACAGGAACTTTACATACTATCTGCTTTGCACGTAAGTTTACTTTGCTCACAGATTCAAGTCAGGGTCAACACAACTATGGCACCAGCGTTTAGGGCATGTTCAGTTTCCTACAGTTCAGTTTCTTAAAAATAAAGGCCTCATAGAGGTATTAGGTCAAAATAAACAGGAGCATTTGTGTGAAAGCTGCCAACTTGGCAAGCTGTCCAAACTCCCATTTAGTTCTTCATTTCATTCAAGTTCTTGTTTATTTGAATTGATTCATTGTGACTTATGGGGTCCTGCCCCAATTGATTCTATTGGAAAATTTAAATATTATGTTACTTTTGTAGATGATTACTCCAAGTACATGTGGTTTATCCCTCTGAAACAAAAATCTGATTTTACTCAAGTTTTCCATAATTTTGAAAGTTACATCTTGAGGCAATTTAACACACACATCAAAGGTTTCATTCAGATGGAGGGGGTGAATTTATTAACACTAAACTTTCAAACCATTTTCTTAAAACAGGCATTACTCACTTAATTTCTTGCCCACATACACCCCAACAAACTGGGGTGGTTGAAAGAAGACACAGAACTATTAGAGAGTTAGGTCTCACTATGCTATTTCATAGTAGAATGCCTCTGTTCCTATGGGTAGAAGCATTCTCTACTGTTGTGTTCTTGATAAATAGGCTCCCAACCTCAGTCCTCGGTATGAATTCTCCCTATTTCATTGTGTATAATGTCCAACCTGACTACTCTACCCTTAGAGTCTTTGGGAGTAGATGCTACCCTTATACTTGGGACTCCAAGAAACATAAGTTTGATCCAAAGACAGTCCCCTGTGTCTTTGTAGGATATAGCAATCAGTACAAGGGTTACAAATGCTAACACCCTCTGGCTAGGAAGTTTTTCATGACCAGACATGTTACTTTTGATGAAACTCTTCTCCCTTATAAGATCAAGGATTTCATTAATACAACCATTGTCAGCACAATCTTTGACTTCTGGTCACAGATCCCCACCATAGATCAAATATCAACTTCTGATCCTCAACCTGTGCATACTCTAGACCCTGCACTTACACCATCCTTGCCTGCTGATACACCCTCTAATCCATCTGCACCCTTTGACAGCAGCTCTTTCCATACAGATCCTTCTGCTCATCCAGATACTCCAGATCACCAATCCACCAGTCCTCCAATAGAGTCAACCCCAAACTCACCAATCAGGCATCAAACAGATGCCCCAAGTAATCCTCATGACATATCATCACACTCAGACTCTGAAATATCACCACATTCAGAATCTGCAGACCAACTATCCATCAGCTCTCAAATAGGCTCTCGGCCTCCAATAGGATCACCACCAAACTCACCACCATAAATCAACTTTGATCACCAAGACATCCTCATGTCACCACCAGAGCACAAACATGTCATCTTTAAACCCAATCTTAAGTATGCCTCACAATTCATCGTTTTGATATTCCAAAAGAACCTAAATCTATCAAGTCGGCTCTCAAACATCCAGATGGAGAGCAAAGAATGGAAGAAGAATGAAAGCCCTAGCTTTGTAATCAAACTTGGCAACTAGTTCCTAGAACCCCAAACATGCACATTATTGGGTCTAAATGGGTGTTCAAGGCTAAACTCAACCTAGATGGCTCACTAGAAAGATTGAAAGCTAGGCTTGTGGCAAAAGGATACAGTCAAATAGATGGGATTGACTACATAGAAACTTACTCACCAGTAGTCAAACCTAGTACAATTAGAGTTGTTCTTAGCCTGGCCCTAAATCAGTATTGGAATGTTAAGCAGTTAGATGTCAAAAATGCTTTCTTGCATGGACACATCACAGAAGACATTTACATGACCCAACCCCCAGTGTATGGCTCACCCTATGCAAACGAGATCATGTCTCAAAAACTAAACAGGGGCCCTTTATGGCCTCAAACAGCCCCTAGGGCTTGGTTTGACAGTTTCGATGACTTTTTACTTAACTATGGATTCCATTGCGCTATCCGATCCATCATCATTTTATTATCATGCTAACCATGGCACTCTGGTGCTATTATTGCATGTGGATGATATTCTCGCTCACGAGTTCCGGTGACGCACTTGTTGAGTCATTTATTGGATTGCTCGGTCAAGAATTCAAGATGAAAGATTTGGGTCGATACATCACTTTCTTGGAGTACAAGTCCATCAAACCAATGCAGGCTTACACCGCAATCAAACACACTATGCCACTACCATACTTGAAAAAGCTCAAATGATTGACTGCAAACCTATGAGGACACCCCTTGCCACCAAACACAAGGAGGAGCCAGAATCCGAACTTCTACAGGATCCTACATACTACAAAAGCCTTGTGGGTGCCCTGCAATACCTCACATTCACAAGGCCTGATCTAGCTTTCAGTGTCAACTATGTATCTCAATTTACGCAGCAGCCTACTAGTTTCCATCTCACTTTAGTCCACAGGCTTCTCAGATATGTCAAGGGGACCCTAGACCTTGGCATGACACTGCACAAGACTCCTACCTCCAACATTTTGACATTTGCCCACACAGATGCAGATTGGCCTAGTCTTTTGGCTTTTTCAGATGCAGACTGGGCAGGGTGTGAATTCACTAGACGATCAACCACAGGCTACTGTACCTTTCTTGGTTCAAATCTGATCTCTTGGTGTGCTAAAAAGCAGCCTACAGTCTCAAGATCAAGTTCTGAAGCAGAATATCGTGCTATGGCTCATACTGCAGCTGAAATTACTTGGTTAACATATCTTCTACAGGAACTTCATGTTCCACTCAAAGCTACCCCTATCCTTTTATCAGACAATTTAAGTGCTTTGCATATGACTATTAACCCTGTTTTTCATGCCCGAAGTAAACATATCGAATTGGACTATCACTATGTCAGAGAACAGGCGGCCCGAAATCTCCTGGTTACAAAACATGTCCCAAAGATCCGAACAATCGCGCGGACATCTTTACTAAGGCCCTACCCATGGCCTCATTCCAGTCCTTAAGGCACAAACACGGCCTCAAACCCCAGCCTCGTTTGAGGGGGGTAATAACGGACCACAGTCAATACAGTCAATAGAAGAAATTCAGACAGCCACAGACAGCAATTCATTCAAATAAATTCAAAAGATAAAGGTGTCAACCACAGATAATTGCAAATAGATAATCACAGCTTAAAATTCAAAAGATAAGCTGTGATTTTTCAAAACAGAGTCCAGACAGCATACGAGTTAAAATAAATGGAGAGATAAGGCAGGATTACTTGATCAGACTTCTTCGAATAATGCCGGCACATGTTTGAAGCTTGGAGATAAAGGGCGCTTGAACTTTGATTGGTGATAAGCTCCAAATTTTGTATGTTTATCTTCTAATTGAAAAACAGTTCGAAATGAATCAGTTTGTACTATAAATAAACAGTCATGGCAATCATTGTAAAGTAGAGAAAAACAGAAGGAATATTTTCTCAATAAGAATTTTAGGGTAATGCACATTTGCAGCCCGTTTTCTATTTTTCAATAAAAGTGTGCGTGTGTTTTGTACTTTTCTACAGCCATAACTATCCTAGCGCCCGCTATAGACTGCAGATGGAATTTATTACTCTTTTTCTTCCTAGCTTGGCATTCATACCATTATCCAATTACCAAGGCTTTTGACATTGCTACTGTCAAGGCTCTCCTAGCCGAAATTTTAGCACTAGGATTAGCATTTAATTCTACTTGTAATCATTAAAATCATTGTATGGTCTTTGAAACCAATTTTTGTGGAAGAAAAATCATGTATTTGATGTAATCACTCCATCGAAGATCTCATTTTGAAGTTAATACAATTATCTTTCTTGGAAGTGTTCTCACTCTTTTGTAGGTAATTTTTGTTTTTATTATTCCCGGTTTTATATTTATATCTATAGAACTTCTTAGTGCCATTGTGAGTTTCCAAGCTAATTTCTAGTCTAGTCAAGATAATGTTAGAGAGAGTCTTTTGTCTTCTATGATGGATTAAGAATGTTAGATATTATTGCTAGTGTTGTTTGATTCTCTTTACATGTGTACGTTGCTTAGCTTTTTTAGAATTTTCTATCCAATACTTGCATTCATACACTTTGTTGAGATCGAATAAAAATACTTGGTGTGAAAAAAAAAAAGATAAGAGTCCGATAGATAAAATCGATCTTAACTGAAATTCGGTTTCTTGTGCGAGGTTTATAGTTTGTTCTATGCAATCCAAGAGAGTAAATGCACGTTAAGAATTAGGCTATCATAGTAGTTAAACCAAGGAGGTTGTATAATGTCGTGCACCTAACGGTGACAACCACTAAAAATGAGTTTGCACTGTCTAATTAACACATGATCATCATTAAAAAGTTTGGAAGGTAGAATTTATTCTCATAAACCCGTAAAAGATAATTACTCAACTCCCATTGTAATTTGTTTTATAATCAAAGTCCTTTTCACCTTAATGTTTGATATAGACCAAGGGAATACAAATATTCGATACTTAAACTCACATCCATGTATATTCAATCTTAGCTCATTAATTGTAGTCTACAATTTATTGATGATTTTGAACACTTTAAAAAAACCCATTATTTTAATCAATAACCAGAATATACATGGCGATACAACATAATTTAGAATGCCAATTTGAAGGTGAAAAAGAACTCATCGTGGCAAATCCTACTCCACAGTCCAACATAACCCAGTTTCACCGCATTCATTCTCATCCGCCAGCCATTTTTCCAAGGACCTGTTGGCAAAAATCCAAACTGCATTAAAGCTTATCCAAATCCTAAATGTTCAAAAAAATAAATAAATAAATAAAAAAAATTAGATTCAGCATGATCAACTCCTTTCCCAAGTAAGAGAAGGAAGCATCCGGAATAACCCTGCATATCTCTTCCTATCTATATATAAACTCAATCGTTCCTCCTCAACTTTTATCGCTCGTGAATTACCATAAATAATCCTACGAATTCTACACTTTTTCTTTCAGCTGAAAATCAGCAGGGTTCGATCAATTCAAAAATGGGTTTGATGCTGGGAAAAATCAAAGTGGAGACACCTAAGTACGAGGTGATCCAATCAACAGCCGACTACGAAATCCGCAAATACCCATCAGCCGTGATTGCAGAGGTGACTTACGACCCGACCCAATTCAAAGGCGACAAAGATGGTGGATTCGGTCTATTAGCCAGCTACATCGGAGTATTTGGCAACCCACAGAACACAAAGCCGGAGAAGATCGAAATGACTTCTCCGGTGATCACCAAAACCTCTGAAAAGATTGACATGACTTCGCCGGTGGTGACAAAAGAAGGTGATAACAAGCTGGTCACGATGCAATTCATACTCCCTTCAAAGTATACCAAAGCAGAGGATGCGCCAAAGCCGGTGGACGAGAGGGTGGTGATACGGGAGGAGGGGGAGAAGAAGTATGGGGTGGTGAAATTCAGCTGGGTGGCGAGTGATGATGTGGTGAAAGTGAAGGTGGAGGAACTGAAGAAGAGCTTAGAGAGAGATGGGCATAAAATAATTGGGGATTTTGTGTTGGCTAGGTATAATCCGCCATGGACTTTACCTCCCCTTCGGAGGAACGAAGTGATGATTCCCATTGAATAAGCTGGATTTGAAATCTCTACCTATAGTAAGAAAGCTGTTTATGTGTACCTATGAATATTTCTTTCTTCTAGTTAAGTTTGTGTAAACGACCCGAGCCTAATCAAAAATATCAAATGCTTTAGTTTGTGTTTGTTTAATACACAAGGAACTTGAACTTTTTTGTTTAATAAATTAATTGCAATTTATGTTTAAACCTTGTTCGTTAATCTATTGTTTTAGTTCGAGCTAGAATATCGAGTTATCTTCATCTCCCTCTTTACGACTTATTTCTATAACGCCTCCATACCCTGGCCAGGTAGGGGTAATGAGTTATATATAGGTTAAATAAGTCATAAATGATTCGGTTAACTGTTTAGACCGTCGTCCTCGTTTGGTCTAAAATGATTGATCTGAGTTGATAAAACATTTATGTCTCATATGTATATGTGTGTGAACAAGATATTACTTTACAGACGTGGGATTTTTAAGCAATTCTGTCGAAGTTCCCAACATTCGCGTAAGGTAAGCGATAGACAACATTATGGAGGTGAGCCGACTATTGTTTTAGGGATGTGAGACTTGACAATTTATTTCTCAACATCCCAACTTTCGCTTAAGGTGAGCGATAAATATCGAGTTATCTCCCTATTTACAATTTTATTTCTTTGCAACTTCTGTCGAAGTTCCCAACATTCGCTTAAGGTGGATAGATTAGAGATTTAGAGTAATCATTTTGAGTATACGTAAATAATATGTAAATATAAACTTAAACAAATGTTTGCAAGGTAGCTCGTATTTATTTGTTTGAATTTATAAAAGCCGAATCTGAATATGTTTGCGTAAGATTCAGCAAAAAGAGAGGAATATCATACATGTAAGAAGTGGAGAAAAAGGTTGTAGTATTATCTTCAAGACAACCTAGCTATTACAGTATAGATAATAATAGTAATAAAAGAATATGGAAACAACAATGCCTATAACAAGAATGTATATCTATAACCACCTACTATCTTAAAAAGAGTATGTTTTTGCAACAGCTCATATTCTTTTTCCCCGACTGATTGATTTCTGCATTAATCAGTCGTCACCATCTCTCTCGTCCAGCCAAAATCTGCAATTACCTTCAACTTTAGATATATCTACACACAAAACTGTGATAAACTTGCGGATTTTTACACCAAAACCAAACCTTAGACAAATGCAATCAATTTGATCACATTCATAGTTGTCTATGTATATATAATATGCAGAATTGATTCACTTCAACTTGCTGTAATTGCCACCAAGTGAGTGATAAAAAAGAAGCTCGTATTCGTTTTCCCCGACTGCTTGACAATTTATATGCACAAATCCATGAGGAGCTTTGGGGGATTTTTTTTCCTATCTTTGTAAAGCAATACTTGATGATCCCTTTTCCCCTTGAGATTTCCGGATACTGATTTTCTGTTCAGATTTGTTACAGATGCAACCCGGGAAGGGGTTAGCATAAAAGTTTTCCTCTAATCTCGGTAATTCTCCTGGTTGACGAAGGTATGGCGCTCCATTTCTATCCGTGTGTAATCTTTTCATCTTACTGTTGAATTTTTCTTCTGTTATGGAACCTTTATATAACATATCTATGTACTTAACAACATTGACCCTGAAACAAAAAAAAACAGAATGTACACCCCATTAGATGAAATTGATGGACTGTAGATTCATGGGATTATGATGGATTCATGGGATTATGAAGTACCTGTCGGGGTTAATTGTCTTGCGAAAACCTTCAAACCGTCTGTGTCCTTGGACCGCCTTTGCCATGTTTCCGTCATATGTATACACAAAGACATCACTTTCGAGAGCAACAATGTAATCCAAGGCAGCTAAGCGGTTCTGATAATGCTTCAATTCTTGCAACTCTTCGTTCTTTGCAAGAGTAGAATGGAAGAACACGTTCGGGAACTCTGACTGGAACACATCCATGCTGTTATTTCCATAGATCTCGCCAGCAACAATGTATATTTTCGTAGTTCGGGGATAACCTAAAGCTTTAAGGAACATAGCAGTTTCTGTTGGAGTTAAAGGGCAACCACCTTCCTTACGCTTTGCGTGGCTGTCTATCTCTTTCTCTTTCCAGTGTTTTACGTTATACCTCATTTGCCGCAGCTCTTCACCCTCCTCCGTAGTAAGATTGTCGCTGCAACCTGTGAATGCCAGCATGTCTTTTTCATACCTGAATTTCAGCAGCAAAATCTTGTAAATTTACAATTGAAACTGTCCCATGTTAGTCCAAAAGTATTAAGTTTGTTCTTAAAACAAGCTACTATGTGCAAAAGTATGAACAATGTTTACTGTGTTTGTTCTGTGGATGAATCATTTACCATTTTAACCTTAGTATATAGTAATGGGCTAACCTAAGATGAAGGGCAATATAGGGTTCACCATCACTCCTTAGTCTTTCAACCAATTTGCTTCCAAGCTCTTCAATCTCTTGTGAATATCGTAGGGCCTCGTAATTTGCACGGCAACGAAGTCTCTGGATAGAGGGTGATAGGCCATTATTAGCAAGGCGAGAATCCGTGTGGGTGAAATTGATAACCCTGTGTTTCCTCAACAAAGGAAGAATTTCTTTTCTGTAGTAAGCAGGCTGGCATAGAAAACAGAATAAATTTAGTCTCAGAACAAGCAAGAAATCTATGTAAAATATGTCAACTTCATTGTTTACACAGACCTTTGACCAAGAAACTGGTGCTTTTGGATATGGAGTTAATGCTGCATATTTAGGTGGCAAATATTCAATAATGTCAATATCATCTTTCAACACTTCCATGAAGTTCTTCCAGTCAAATATGTCTTTGAAATCACTGCAAGAATACACATCATATTTAAGGAAACATCCCCTACCCAATGATATTCATTACAATAAGGGCATTTAAAACAAATTATTACCTAGGATCCATCCAAAAGGATTCATGATCAAGAGAAGGAAGGACAAGAGTGGCATTCAGAATCTTTGCAATTGCTACCATGTCAGCTATCTGCAATATTATAATTTAAATCATCATCATCAACATCAACAGGGTAAAAAAAATTTAATTTTTTTAGCTCAAATCAGAAAGAAAAACATAATATTAAATTATGACTCACTCCAGTCCTCATCTGATTTAAACCTCCATTAGCATGAACTATCATGTAGCCATGTGATGCAGATTCTGCAAAACAAATAATAGCAGTAATTAGTCAATAATGCAATTTAACATGGTAAAAATCTCCAAAAGACAGCACTCTAAATGGAAATTGAGAAGAGAAAAAAAAAAAAAAGACATACTAAGTTGATTCCTCGGCCGAGAAATGCATTGGTAGTAATCGTCGCTGTTAGGCTTCATCCATATTTCTGCAACCTAACAATGTGTAAACACACTTAGAAATTATATATTTTGGAGTAGGAAAAAACATTAAAATAGTACTAATATTTTAGGAGGAAAGCTAATTGAGGAGGAATTTTTTCTGGAAACTATTAAAAAGCAGATAAATGAAAGTACCTAAATAATCTTTTCCAGAAAATGATAAGTATGACTTTTGGAAGGAAATTCAAAAAGTGTAACACAAAATAAATTTACCCCAGAAACTGATATCTATGACTTTTTGAACGAAATTCAAAAATGGTACGTAATCAGAAAAGTTTAGTTATCCTCTGTTTTCGTTTTTCTTTTTGTTTAAATAAAATATTCAACTACTATCTGAAAAAATTAAAATTAAAAATTTGGAGAAGGGAATAATTAATTGCAGGCTTACAGGAAATTCCTTCATCTGCCTTTTGAGCACAACGTTGTCCTCTGCTTTGAGGTTTTGAAAAGTGGTGGTCCAATCATTCCTGACTTGGTGTAAAAATCTCGCCGGATTCCCGTGAAATTCAACGTGATTACTCATCATACTCACAAATATAAAAATTACAGATACCAGGATCAACACCATCAACGCAAAAAACCAGCGAATTATATTCTTTCTTGATTTCGAAGAATGCAAAGCATCACATAAATTCGATACAGAATCTTCCACGCACAGAGCGCAACTTTCTATCGCTCTTTTACGGAACGGTAAGTAACGCATCAAAGGATGCCGCTGCAACGCCGACGAGTGGTGGTGGTGGTGGTGGTGGTGGCTGTGAAGACGGTGATGATGATGACCACCATAATTAATAAAATTGTTGTTATTAATAATACCCTGTGAGTCGTCGTAATACGACGAAACACTCTCACCCAATGAATTATGATCCAATGCTCTGTCAGAGTCGTTCATTGTATCCGCAACACGTCGACGGTGGGCAGTCGGTCCAGCGCCGACGGTTATGGGAAGTCCGGTGGAAGAATTGGATGTGGCGATGGTGGTGGTGGTGCCTCCATTTGACATTACGGTAAAGGATTAAAAAGAAAGAAAAAAAAATTTTAAAAGGAAAAAAAGAAGAAGCAAAAAACCGGAGAAAATCTTGGGGGACGTGGGAAGAGAGAACGGTTGTTCTCTTATGGTTTTAGGTGTATGTTTTGACCCTTTGCGGGTTACAAGAATCGCGCGCGGACGAAGAGCTGTCCAGAAAGCAAAATATATACTCGTGCTTTTTTTTTTATTTTTTTTATAAGAGAGAGAAACGTATTTCTTCTTACTTCTAGATATTTTATTATATATTTTGTTTTTTGCTACGGAATTTGTTCATTTAGAATTAAGCTATCAAACACCAACACTCTAATCTGGACGTCGTGTGTTGTTTTCGACATATTTTTAACCCGACATGCCTTCGATACGTGTTGACTGATTAAAGTAATGTTATTTAAAATTTTAATATATGAAACGCTATCGACACTCCCCGACACTACGTCGACACTCCTGAATCTTTTTTTTTTAATTTTGTATTATCTCTTTATTTAAGTTTTCATCAACGTAAATGTTAAAATACATGATTTTAATCTTGATTATAATTTAACAAATAATATGCTAACGCATTAAGTTCATAGTATGTTTCTTGTTGAGAACCAATCATTTTTACGCTTGTAATATTTTAAAGGACAATCATAATTTTGTTTTTCCTTTTGGCACCGTATAAGAGTTTTTGTTTTACATATCTTATTTTGTCTTGTTTTTCATATTCTTATGAATATTTTTTTTCATAAACTGAATCTCGTTTAAATCATATATGTTAGTATACATATATATATATATATATATATAACGTGTCGGTGGCGTGCGGTGTGTCCGTGTCCGTATCTGTGCTACATAGTGCCTCAATCTAAATTTATGACGGATTTTATAGTTATAGTAAAGTCATTGTAAAATTGTTATGTCAACCAGATAACTATGATATAATAAATTAATATATTTAATAAATTATCATTTTAATACTTTTTGAATTGTTTTTTTAATATAAAAAATGTATCGTCCTAGTGGTTTACACTAGGTCATATTCTGGTAAGAAATCAGGTTTGAGCCCCCTAGAGGCGAAAAAAATGCGTGTGTATATTTTATGTTTCCGTATAAAACAAAAATGTTTTTTCTTTTAATTATTCGTCTATAACAAATTATTTGCAAGTACTACACTCTAGACTCTAAAACATTTTTATTATAGAAGTCTAGTTATACGGTCAATTATGTCTTTCACAAATGTCATTCTTAGAAACAATCGAAAATCCCTCTTATGATATGACGGAAGGAGACTGGTTTAAACAGTGACTCGTTTAACAAAACCAGAAACAAATGAAAATGAATCGAGGATACTTTTTAGATTTCTAGACAACCGTCTCGGTTTTCCGGTGAAATTTATCTAAATAACAACTCGATCACAAAAGATCAATAAAAATAGTGGATTTCTTTTCACACAATAAAATATCCTAACACACGTATTTTTTTTCAATTTTTCACACATATTTATTCTAATCTAAATTTAGACAGAATATTGAATTTTTAATACCTAAATTTGTGTCAGAATGTATGAAATAAAATTTGAACTTCGGCCGGGTCAAAAGTGTTCTTGAAAAAAATTTCTACATCCTTCAAAAAAAAAAAAAAAAAAAATCTACATATACCACTATTTTTATTTTTTTTTCATAAATAAAATACCTAAACTACGGGGAGGGAGGATCGAACCCGGATCTCCAACCACAAGAGTCCGAATATACCTCTAGTGGAAACCACTATGAAAAAATATCTAAAATGGACTAATAATCTACGGATGTTGATTTGTAGTCGTGTCCTTCTCCGTTCTAGAGTTCTAATTCGATAGGCCCTACCCTAAAAAAAAAAACAAAAAAAAAAATTCGATAGGCCCCACTAATTAATCTCCAGCCACCAATACGGGGAGAGACTCATTTTTACACTGCAAAAATCATTCAAACATTGTCAATACGTACCATACCGACATACCCCCTCCTACCACCTTTACATTGCCCAAAATTATTTAAGACGGGACCATCCATCAAAAAAGTGACAAGTTAATACTGGACTTATTATTATACTACCTCCGGTCCAAAATATAAGTCATTCTAGCTTTTTTCCTTTGGTCTTATAATATAAGTCATTCACAATACTAAGAGAAAGTTAATGAACATTTTTCCTTATCTTACACTCTAATTTATATCAATCCAACCACTTTTATTACTTCACAATTGTTGCGTTTATGATAGTCGATGGGTGTATTAGACATTTTTATCCCTATATTAATTACATTTAACTACTTTCTTGTCAATGTGAAAATTCTAGGATGAACATATTTTTAGGCCAGGAGGTAGTATTTTTCTGGTTGAAGGATAATTTAATCTTTAATGCGCCGGAAATACAGAAATACAGTATATATAGATCACTCAATCTAATCATTAAAATCATTTTTAATGTCATCTTGTTACAATTTGATATTATTGATTTCTTTTATAAAAAAATGCAAAGAATAGTACATCATCTGTTCCTTATTAACTATCGTAAGTAAAAAATAATAATTGATCATGTTCATCCAAAATATAATTAATTTTAAACTATAAAACGACTAGAATTATCTAAAAAATAAAAGTTTTTTTTTTATTTTAAATGCGACACTTAATAATGAACGGAGGGCATTCAAAAATTACAAAGTGTTTTCAACTAAAATGTGAATTTTCCTATAAAATAAAAAAAAAACAAACTAAAATGGGAATATATTCATAGAGGGACGAAATTTCAGCAGTCCAAATGGAGGCAAAGATAGTCAAATTTCTTCACACGACGTGTAATAATGTAAGTACATCGATGGAAAAGGTATATTGAATGTATTTTTATTATTAAGGAAATTGATAGTATTAACACATATTGAATAAAGTTGATATCTTATATTATACTTAGGGGTGAATATGGTCCGGTTCGGTCGGTTTTTATCATTTTTAAAACCGAACTATTTTATACGGTTTCAAATTTTTAAAACCAAACTAGAACGGTTTGAAGACGTAAACCATGTTATTCGGTCCGGTTTGATTCGGCATGGTTCCGGTTTATTACGGTTTTCACATGGTTCTTATCTTACTCATTTCAATTCGATCATCAATGAAGCATCAACTTAAAAAAACTAAAACTACCTCCGTCCCAAAATGTAAGTCCTTGTTGACTTTTCAACCGTTTTTTGAAGTCAAATTAATCATTGGAATTTCGTTAATTGATGTAATATTATTAGGGTTATGATAAAGTGAAACTTAAATTACATAAATGTAAAAAGTATTAGATCATTTGATGAAATTCAAAAGATTAATTAGATTTCGAAAAACGGTTGAAAAGTCAACAAGGACTTACATTTTGGGACGGATGTAGTATTAATGAAACAAACAACTATATTATTAAATGACATACATAAATCTCAAAATACATAACACAAAATAGTATTTTGAGTAAGATCGAGAATAAAGATGAATAGACTTCTTTCATAAATAAGGAGAGACAAATGGAAGATAGATAAAACACACACACACACACACACACACACACATATATATATATATATATATATATATATATATATATATATATATATATATATATATATATATATATATCAAATGAATAAACATGTGATACAAATTTGAGCTTTATTTAGTAAGAAAATATTCATGATTTTATGATCTCCAAAACAACGATATTGATTATTTGTACAATTTATTGTCCACATAACCTAATTATAAGCAAATCAAAGACAATCGTATATAAAACTAAGGTTTATAAGCATTTATCCAAATAATAAAAAATATACATTATGAAGTTCATCATATATTATTAAGCGAAAGTAAATCATACAAATCGGCGTTGACAAATATCCATAATGAAAGTTCATCAATATCATTGAAAGTAAGTCGTCATTCAAACGAGCGTCCACATATTTCAAATATTGGTGTTGGCGAGTATAAAGAGAAGAAACGAGTTAAGCGGTGAGTTGTGAACCGAAATGTACTTCAAGATTCTTTCAAAGGATTGAAAACAATTACGTGAAATGATCAATAAAATTTGAATATGTAGGATATGAAAATTAACTATGCAGTAAAGACTATATTACACGTAAAAAGTTCAAATAGATTGAGATAGATAGTAAAAAGCGTATAGATGTTTTAAGTATTAGATGTAGAGTGCGTGTGTGTGCGTGGGTGTGAGTGTGTGTGTGTGTGTGTGTGTGTGTGTGTGTATATATATATATATATATATATATATATATATATATATATATATATAACAATCATCCGATTTGGTCCGGTTTTATTTATTTTGTTAAATTGGAACCAAATTGTATTCATCGGTTTGGTTTTAAGTTATATGAAAACCGATCGAAAAATCACGTTTTATACATTTTCGGTTTGATTCAGTCGGTTGGTTTGGTTTTTAGACTTTTTGTTCACCCCTAATTATACTACTATTAGTGATTTTGTTTTATACAAAGACAATTCAATCATTTCGGATTCGCCCACCGATTTATACCCTCGATTGTCAATATCATTACACAATAAAGAATAAAGAATATAATACAATACAAAAAGGAGGGAGCTGTGTACAACTCAAAACCTCCACCAGAAACCAAAACGCGGATTTGCCATCTGAAAAAGGCTGTGAGTTGTGGAAAAGTTCAAACCCCGACTCGAGGTTCATACATACCTTAATCGCACGTTGTGCTATGAAAAATTAACCCCCACCTACCTACATATTGAAAAGTCAAACTCTAATTTTTTTAGTGGAAGTGCATTATTATCAGATGATGTTTTTCCCCCCAAATTCCATTATTTTCTTGGTAAGAGCATTGCGCAACCTCAGAATATAAAAGTTTAGATACCTGTTCGGTTTCTATTTAAGTGACATATTTAATTAAATCATACCATATACTAAGAGAATGAGTTATTGTATCGATTTTAATAATGAAAAGATTAAGGTTCCGTTTGTTTTGGGTTGAAGTTTTTTATGGAGTTGTTTTAAATAAAATGATTGAAGTAATTATTAGAAAATTAAGATGTTTTTTTTTCTTGAAATTTGTGTAGATAAAGAAATGATTGGTGAGAGAAATTGAAATAAAATAGTATAATGAATAAAATAATGGTAAAAATGGTAATAAAGTTGATAAAGTAAAATGATGAGAGATAATTTAAAAATTTTTTATTTATAGTTGAAGAAATTATTAGCAAGAAAATTGTATGAAATGATATAAAAAAACTTTAAAGAAAAACTCAAACAAAAACAAACTGAGCTTAAAAGTTTCTTAGATATAAGTAATATTGTCTTTTTTTTCATTTCTTACACCATACTCATTTCGGGTCGTATTATGATATTTTAAAATTTTCACAAAGATTAAAAACTTAATTGAATGCTATAAATCTTAATAATGAAATCTAAAATGCTCTTTGACTTTCATTAATGAGATAGTTATATAGCGGGAAATCAAATTAGTCTAAGTGGTAAAGGCTATTGCACTTACGAGAACTAGATTTTGATTTTCATATCCGCCCCTAATAAAAAATCATCTTCCCCTTCCTTCAAATGGAGTGGTTGCATTGATAACAAATTGATCTTATTGGGAAAAAGCATGTAATACATGTTTCATTAAAAAAAAAAATGGAGAGGAATCTTTTATTGATATTTTAAGGGGATCATTATTCGCACCACACAAATTCTACCTATGCACCACTTCATATATTACACCACACCTATTTATTTTCTCTCTCTTTCATTCTCTCAGGAAAAAAAAAACCTCCCGCCGTCAACTCTGTTGTGCCTTCGCCCCTCCGGGGATCATTATACTTTTTAGCTATTTCTATTTCTTTGTTTGTTTTAGTGGTGTTTTGCCTTCCCTCTCTGTCCTCTCGCCGCCAAACTCCATGGATTCCGGCGCTACCTTTCGTTCTCCGGCAGCTGCTTGGGTGATCTGACTCTTCATCTTTCCAGAATGAAGGCGGCGGTCCTGGGCCTTGGTGGTTCCGCCATGGTGAGTTGTTGTGGCCAGGTCCGGTGGCCTTCCGGCGTTTTCTTCGTTTTTGGGTCGGTTCACCTTCCAGATCGGGTGTTATCTCGTGTTGGGGGCTCTGATCTGCTGGTTTCGAGAGGGTTCGGTGTTCGGCTTCTTGTTTCCGGTGACCGGTGGAAGGGATCTCCAGCTAGATTTCTTCGCTTCAGATTGAGGTTGATGCTTCACCATAGTCCCGGTGTTCAGTTCGCCACCATTTCTTGGCTTTTCAGCCATGTCCGGTGAATGATGCCGGAATCGATGGTGCTTTCCGCGCGTCTTCTTCGGTTGGCGCTTTACATTCGGGAGGAGATGTCGAGCTTGCGGGCTCTCTATACCGTCATACCGTCTGCTCGAGGCGGCGTAGTCTAGCGTTGTTTTGTTTCTAGTTTTTATTTCAGAGTTTGTTGTTTTTGTTATTTGTTTGTGTTGGTCGAGTAATAGATTACCTAGATGATCCATGTGTATGAACGTCTTTCGGTAGCATTTCCTTCGGTTCAGCACCCTCGACCCAATCTATTATTTGACCTTGTTTATTTTATTGCCGTGTTGTAGTGCGGCTAGGCCGTGTTGTAGTGCGGGCTGACCGTGATGTAAATATGCTTTTGCTAATAAATGCTTTCGTTTCTGGGGTAAAAAAAATTACACCACACCTAATAAATCAAATCTACCTTTGCACCACATCCAAATTCAAAACATTTTTTTATTTATATACACCCCATATTTAATTACAACTTTACCATAAATAAACCCAAATATTGTCTTACAAACAAGTCCTTGAATTTTTTATTACATACCATTTTGACACCCCGCCTTAAAAGTAAAAAAGCACCCACCACCACCCTTGCCCCTGCAACAACTTCTTCCCCAAATCAACGTTCTTCTTCATCTCCATCACTTGCTCTTCCCACTCTTTTCTTTTCTTCCCATCCTGTAAATCAAAACTCATTTTCTTCATAAAAAGGTGCAGTGTTTCAAAGGAGGAAAAAAAAACAAACAGTTGGTTGTCAGGGTTCTTGCTCGGGAATGGATGGGTTGAACGGTGAAGGGGACGGAAATGGGATTGCCGGAGTGTTGGTGGTTGTAGAAGAAAAAAAGGGTCAAATGGGTGGTTATTAAAGGTGGAGGCGTGGGTTGACTATTCGTGTGGTTTTTTGCTCAAAAATGGATGGGTTAACAGTGAAGGGAACGAAAATGGGTCTGCCGGCGAGTTGATGGTTGTAGAAGAAAAAAGGGATATATGAGTGATTAATGGAGGTGGTGGCGTGGTTCCCATGAAGGATGCAGGTTCTTAGATCTAAACGAATTAGATCTATACGCAGCGGATGGATCACGATTTACACAGTACAATACATAAATAAAGGACTTAAATTACTACAAGGGGGTAAGAACATGTTACCAATAGGGAGAGAAGCCTTGGTCTTCCGATGTGTTCTCCAAACGGTGGTTGGTGGACACCCTTCTTGAAACACGAACCTCCTTGATATGCAAACCAAGAAAAACTTAGAGTTTTTCTTCTTCTAGAACCCAAGACAAGAAAAACAAATTTTCTTTCTTATTTTAAGTGTGTATGTCGAAATTATTAAGCACCATTAGACTTGGGAGAACTCTCTTTATATAGGAGAGTAATCAATGTCCTCCAAGGATTAAATAATTAAGTGATAATTATCACATTAATCCTTTTCCAAATAAAAGATAAATAAAATGATTATCCCAAACAAATTAAGATAAATCATATTATTATCTATTATTCCATGAATTATCATTTAACAAATAAAAGATAAATCACATGTCAAATAATTATCCAAGAAAACTAATTTCTCTCTAATTATTAATCATAAATGGCGCCACACTTCTGGGTCAAAAAGCCCACATAAAATCTCTTTATGTGTATTATATTATTTAGCCCAACTAAATAATATACATGCATATCAATTAATCAGTGACCAATTAATTATCATCGAGGGCCAAATAACAAGATTATTTGTCCGAATTACGTAAGCCACATCGGGGGACCATGGACCTATAACCGTAGCTCAATAATTAATTATTCATCGAACCGAATAAGTCCATTAATTATTAATTCCGGGATTACGCCACCATAAACCCGAAATCCGAACTCTACCGATTATAGATGTATACTTATACTCAACCCATGCAGAGTGAATAAGCGTCCATTGATATAATCACTACATACGGATTAACCTCCATAGATTTGTCCATTCTGAGTGGGAAGTCTCCGTGAACCCGACTCAGAATATCTTATCCTTATTTACCATTATCCCCCTAGTGATCAATTAGTTCACATATCTGACTAGTGATCAATTAGTCTAACATGAACTGGGCCCATCGATCATTTTCTTAGGGCTAACAAATAAGGGGACTGTCTCTCTACTTCCCGCAGGAAGGAATGGATTCTATGTCTGTGAAAATCAGGACTACTCACTCATCTGGAAATAGTGCCAATGAGAAGTGGCTTGGAACACATATTTAAGTGAACCGTAACTAACACATCAAACACTACCCCGGGACAAGCAGCACCCCTGTGATCACCTCGGATTAAGGTTGATCCATATATGATCATCTAATGATTTAATAAGATTCCTCGATTACGGAATTATATCGAGAAATACATATTAAATCGGTCCAAATCTATATGAATGCCATCATATATAAATGCCCCACGTAGTAGGTACCCTCTACCGACAAATCCGGATAAGACTATCACACCCTAAGGTGTTAGGCGCATTATTGGTGTTTTAATCAAGAGACCCTAAACTCTGATTAAATTCACCACGGACTAACTGTTTAAGTATATCACTACTAACTCAATCCTCACGTGTAATCCATACACTGAGTTAAGTGGTTACATACAGATATACTTAGGGTTTGCAGCAGTGTATACTATGTAAGCACGAAGCAAATAAGATGAATAATAAAATCTGTCATTTATTAATTTAAAACAATTACAAAATCGTCTTTCGGGCACTACATCTAACATCCCGTTGGTAAGGGAATTTTTCCGGCAAGTTTAGCTGTGGTCAAGGGGTGGAGATAGGAGTCGAAGAGGAAGGAGGAGAGATAAAGGATATGAAAGATAAGGGAGGAAATTGAGGAATGTGGCGGAGGCGGAGATGGAGGTGGTGGTTGGATGCAAAACAAGATGAACAAAGAGGTGATGGACGGGGCTGCTGTTTGGTGGGTTTGGTGGGGAAATTAGGGTTAGGAAAAAAGGGGAAAATAGATGTTATAATATTAAAAATGTAGGGATGTTTCTAAAGTAATTGAAATTTTGTAATAGCAAATGTAACCCCCCGCTCCCGGATACCGAGTCCTTATCCGGAAGAGAAACGTTCGGCGCGTATAGCATTAAATAAATCTAATATTATACGCAAGCATATACGTCGTCGTATCAAATAAAAGCAAAACGGAAGCTAAAAAGACTCGGGTAAAACATAAATGCTACTATGAATAGAAATTAACCATACTAAAGATGGATAGTTAAATTACAACGACGAAAAACCCAAAGACTTACACAATACGAGCTCTTAAAAGTACAAACATAACTTACAAAAGTCTAGGAGTAAAAGGACAACAAGTCTAGTACAACCTTTACGAGGAAAAATAATATAAAAGCATCTTCAAGGCATCAACGTCATCGAGTCATCGACTACTCTTGGTCAACATTTTCGTCTTCTCACCCCACAATGCATACAAAAGAAAATGCAAAGGAGGTAAGTACAAAGTACTTGGTAAAAGTGAGAAGCTAATGAATAACTAATTTCTACAACAAAAGGTTCTTATTGTGATTATTATTAAATTATCTTTATGAAACCGACTCAATCTAGAGTTCACTCCATGTCCATCAACATGTCATGACTATACGTTTCTAGCTTAACTTATCTTGGTTACGTTATCACGCAAGGACACTACGCATGGTGTTCATCAGCCTGAAGATATACTTGCTAACTAACGGTGATTAACACCGATTAGCTCCGGGGTCTCCCCGGTATGCGTATACGTTCGATGAATTTCCTCCACTATCCTTCAGCATTTTGAGTCAGTAGTGTTGTTCACCTTTTACGAACGTATCACATCGCCGATATGGATTAGTGCATAACCGAGAATAGGTGACGTTTTATCTTTTACTACCACGTATGTAACTTTATTGTATATTAACTAGCCACTTAAGTGTTTTCAAGTAAGCTCCCTTGACGATACCGGGTTACGCACCTCGATATATCATCATCGAGTAGGCTTCATGGGTTAAATATTTGCCAAGGCACAGGAGCCAGATAAGGCATACAAGTCGAGCTATCGACTTGGGAGCCATAACACGCATGTCGACCCTCGAGCCTGAAGTATATCTAGGAGCTCAAGGTCACGACCATCGACCTACGGGCAGTGCAGGACGTGAGTTCCAGGAGTCGATCATCCCAAGTCGGGCAGATCTATGTCGAGAACAGAGTCCACACCAGCTACGTTGGCCCAATATCCACAGGATAACTTGGGCAAGGGGTAAAGCCCAATTAAGGGTAAACACGACAATAGCTGCAAACCGACTCATATTAGGGTTAGGTCATGCATTGTCCTTATAAATACAACGTTCCAGGAACTACGTATGGCTTGATTCCTGGAAGAATAACAGGATACGTAGGCACTCTAAGAATCCCACTTAGACTCAGCCGTAAACATAAAAAAAACCCTTCTTCGTTCTTGGCATTAGGATTCTTGATTATTCATCAATAACATAAGGAATAGCCCGGATTTTTAAGGTGACATAATCTGTCATCGTCATTGGCGCTAGAAGGAGGGGCCCTTTCTTTTGCTGAATACGTCAAGATCATCATGCCTCCAAAGGACAAAACCGCCAGAAGGACCACCTCCAAAAACATAGATCCCGCAGAACCCCGCAGAGATAAGTGAAGCGGCGTATGGAGACTCGGGAGACAAAGATCCAGTCTTAGATACCGTCCAAGAAAATCCACCAACGCAGGCTCAGGAAAATCCACCAAAGCAGGCTCAGGGCCTCGCCCCAGAGCATCAGGCTATAGTGGATCAATTGGCGGCGACAGATCACAATGCCCTGAGAAAAATAATGGCGGAAGCATTTACGCGACAGAAACTTCAACAACAACAGCATCAGCGGAAGGCGGCCTGAACACCGCCGCCAATAAGCCTAAGCCGATTCGATTTGAAGAGATCGCCGCCTCGAGTTCGGTTGAAAGGAGGAAGCGTGAAATACAACAGAAGCACATACGCATCGATGAAGATAGCGTTAGGCAGGAGTTAGACGTAATCCTAGGGAAGACCCAGGGTTCGTTGTGGTTAGAGTCTCCATTCACCAAGGAGATTGAAGATTATCCTAAACCCAAGGGGTTTAAGATTCCTAAGATAGACCCGTACGATGGCACCACCGACCCGGAGGACCATCTTCACAGTATCTGTCCCCAGATCAGTGGGTCATGCACTGCAGGCGAGATGCGATGCCGGGCATTCGAGACTCTACTCGTAGGTCGAGCAAGAGAGTGGTTTACCAAGTTGAAACCCGGGTCCATCTCCAGTTTCACCGTACTCGCCCGAAAATTTAGAGACGCCTTTATCGTCAACAAAAAGTTTCAACTGAGCGAGACGCACCTCACAAATGTGAGGCAGCATAGGGATGAGTCGGTGTTAGATTATCTAAAGAGGTTTAACCTAGAGGCCATGCAGGTCAAGGACCCACAGGATAGAGTCCTGATCACTTCATTTGTGGGGGGATTGCGCAACACAAAGCTATATGAGAAGTTAAGCAGAAACCTACCACGAAATATGGACGAATGCGTGAATGTCGTCCATCGATTCTGTCAAGGCGAGGAGGCAGTGCGTAGGCACACCCAAGCCGAGTGGATGGACAACTCGAGGAAAGATGGTCGAGGAGCGAATAAGAACCAGTCCCGACAGCAAGATGTGGAAAGGAAAGCATTGGTGTGCGATCGCATCGAGGCTCCCGTTTCGGGCCGGTCAGAGAGAAAGGGGGGTAAAAAGGATAAAGACTTTACTCCTCTCAACCGGTCACGTACAGAGGTTTTGTCAATCATGGTCTCCAAGAACCTAGCGAAGAGGCCACCTCCGATCAAAAAGCCTCGAGAGAAAAGAAGGTCCACAAAGTATTGTGAATTCCACGAGGATACAGGCCACTCGACGGAAGAATGTTTCGACTTGAAGAAAGACATCGAAGCCCGTATCCAAGAGGGAAGTTGGATGAGGTCGTCGACAGATCGCGATACTCCGAGCCCAAGGGGCAACGAGATTTTAAAAGAAAAAATCCTGACCAGGATAGAGGTCGAAGTCGAGAGAATCAAAGAAGAAGAGATCGATCCCCTAGACGAGACCAATCTTCTGATAACGATAGGGACTACTATGGTCAGGACCGCTATGATGATAATCGCCCAAATAATTATGTGAATATGATATTTGGGCCAGGGGAGAGTGAGAAGGAACGAGCCAGTCGAGAACCAGACGACAGCTCGAGGCCACGTAAGCAGTCAAGGTTGCCCACGGAAGTCGGGTATGGCCCCAGAGACGACGTCCCTAAGTCGACAAGTCATAGTGAGGGGATAGTAATCGAAGCGGTTATAAGTCGCGCCAGAGTATCGAGGGTATGCGTCGATAATGGTAGCGCTGTGAATATCTTGTACTACTCGGCATTCCAGGGTATGAAGCTCAAAGAGAAAGATTTAGTGCCCATAGCCTCTCCACTATTCGGTTTCACAGTCAGGCAGTCCATCCCATGGGTTCCATAAAGCTACTCACGACAGTTGGGTGATGGAGAAAAAGGGAGGACGCTAGAGCTAAACTACGTGGTCGTGAAAGCTCCTCCGCGTATAATGTCATTTTAGGCAAGCCAGCCCTTTTTGAGTTACGAGCTATAATTTCGACATTCCATAACAGCATGAAATTCCCGACTCGAAATGGTTCCCACGAGGTAAAAGGGGATAGTGAAATCGCTGTGTCGTAATTCGATAGTGATGAATGGTAAGATGGCGGTGCAACAAGTCCTTGTTGAGGAACTTATTCCGGAAGAAGAGGAAGAGAAGTGTTGGGCCTCGAGTGAGGCAGTTGAAAATGTTAGCTTATGGTTAGATGAAGTCGATCAGAGTGTCCAAGTCGGAGTCTGGATCCCGACTCAGGAAAAGCAGTTATTGATCGACTTGCTGAAAGAGTTCAAGGACGTTTTCGCATTGAAGGCATTCGACATGCCAGGTCTACCGACGGACATCGCCATCCATAAACTTGAAGTTGACCAGGCGTAAAGCCACCAAGCGGAAGAAGCGAAACCGCGCCAAGATCGATTGGACGCTATCGAGTCCGAAGTCGGGAAGTTACTGTCGGCAAATATAGTAAAAGAAGTACTTTATCCAGAATGGCTTGCTAATCCAGTATTGGTGAAGAAACCAGATGGCAGCTGGCGCATGTGCGTAGATTTCACGGATTTGAATAAGGCATGCCCTAAAGATTCCTATCCGCTACCTAAGATCGACAGGTTAGTTGATTCGACCATCGGTTTTGAGGTATTCGCGTTCCTCGATGCATACAAGGGGTACCACCAGATTCTTATGGACCATCGAGATGCGGAGAAGACCGCATTCATTACAGAGTTTGGCACCTTTTGTTATGTTACCATGCCATTCGGACTAAAGAATGCTGGAGCTACATACCAAAGAAGCGATCAATAGAGTTTTTATGAAGCGATTGGTAAGAATATGAAGTCTATGTGGGCGATCTACTCATCAAAAGCCGATCGATGAAGCAATTTTTGGTAGACGCCAGAAGTATTTGAGGTATTAAGAATCTGACATGAAACTTAATCCAAAAAGTGCACCTTCGGGGTGAGGACAGGCAAATTTCTAGGGTATATGGTGTCGAGAGACGGGATTCGAGCTAACCACGATAAGATCGACACGCTAAAGAACATGCACGCACCTCGAAATATGAAAGAGGTTCGAGACTTCTTGGTCGGATGGCGACCTTTGAATAGATTTTTATCTCGATCGACCCAATACAGCGCTACCATTCTTCAAGATTCTTCAAAGCCCAATCCTTTCCATTGGGACCGGCGAATGTCGAGCGACCTTGAGGAATTAAAAGCATATCTTTCTCGAATTACCTACTCTCGCCTCTCTCCGAGAGGGAAAGGTTGTTGGTTTATCTATCGGTCTCATGAGAAGCGAAGTGAGTTCGGTCTTGGTCCGAGAGGGGAAAAGGGCCAGTGCCCATATATTTTGTAAGTAAAGCTCTACAAGGCCCCGAACCCGATACTCGCCAAATTGAGAAACTCGCATTATCGTTGGTACACGCGTCTCGGAAACTTAGGCCCTACTTTCAAGCCCACCCTATAGTGGTAGTTACAGACCAACCACTCAAGCAAATTCTGGCGAAGCCCGACACATCTGGTCGACTCACAAAATGGGTAATCGAGATGGCTCAATACGACATCGAGTTCGTGTGCGCACACGCGATCAAGGCTCAAGCTTTAGCAAGACTTCTTAGCCGAGGGTATATCGGTGCAACTCGAGCAAGAAAAGCGAGTCAGGAAGAACGATGGATGCTCTATGCTGATGGAGCCTCAAGCAAGGAGGATCGGTAGCAGCCTCCTATTAGTCAGCCCGAAGGGGGAGGAGTTTCCATACGCTCTCCGGTTCGATTTTAAGGCAACTAATAATGAGGCAGAGTATGAGGCACTTATTACTGGTCTGAAGCTCGCTCTGAAGCTGGGGGTCGAAAATCTCAACGTTTATAGTGACTCACAATTAGTCGTTAATCATATCAAAGGAGAATACGAGGCTAAGGAAGATACTATGAAGAAGTATCTGGCCGTAGTTCAAGGCCTCAAGCCGAAGTTCAACTCGATTCAATTCGAACAGGTACCTCGAACTCAGAACAAGAGGGCCGACGCTCTGTCCAAGTTAGCATCGAATTTCGTCTCTAGCAAGAAGGTGTTAGTAGAGTCGCTAACAGAGAGAAGCTATAAAGAGATAGAAGCCCAGCCGATATTTCAGCAGGCCACATGGATGGATCCGATTGCCCTTTACTTAAAGGACGGAATATTACCCAACGATAAGTGCGATCGAGAAAGGTCCGACTACGATCGGCTCGATATGCATTCTTCAACGACATACTTTATCGGAAATCATTCACAGGTCCATGGTTGAGATGCGCATCAGAGACAGAGGGTGAATATCTTCTCGAAGAAATCCATAGGGGAGCTTGTGGAAATCATTGCGGGGCTAGGATGTTAGCTCGGAAATGTAAGCTCGCGGGATACTTCTGGCCGTCAATGCAACGAGATGCGATCGAGTTAGTGCAGAGATGCAATTCTTGTCAGATCCACGATAACATCTCTCATCAACAGGCACAAGAAATGAATGTCATCTCGTCAGCATGGCCTTTCGACGTGTGAGGAGTCGATATTGTGGGGCCCCTACCTCGAGCCCCAGGGAATAACAAGTTTGTAGTAGTTGCGGTGGATTATTTCACTAAGTGGGTAGAAGCCAAGGCCCTATCCGACATCAAAGCAGCTACAATCAAGAAATTCCTATGGGTCGATATTTTATGCAGGTATGGTATTCCGAAGGCTCTAATCTCGGACAACGGAACTCAATTCGAAGATCGAAGAGTCAGAGAGTGGTTAGCCGAGTATCACATCGACCAGCACTTCACTTCGGTGGCTCATCCTCAAGCTAATGGTCAAGTCGAACAGACAAATCGACAGATTAAACTCGGATTGAAGAAAAGGTTAGAGGCCGAAGGGCGAGACTGGGCGTTACAACTCCCGAGCATCCTGTGGTCGTACAGGACAACTCCGAACGCGTCAACAGGTGAAACACCTTTCTCCCTAACCTATGGGTGCGAGGCAGTTATCCCTGCGGAGATCGGTGTTCCTTCCCCTCGAGTGCTAGCATATAATATTGAGACAAACGAGCCCGATATCCGACAGGAGAAGGATAATCTCGAGGAGCGAAGAGAAATGGCCTCAGCCAGAATGGCAAGGTACAAGCAGAAGATCTCCCAATATTACAACGCGAGAGTAAAACACAGATATTTCAAGGTCGGAGATCTAGTTTTGAGGAAGAACGAAGCAAGTCGACAAGAGAAGATCGGGACACTTACCCCGAACTGGGAAGGCCCGTATCAGATTCTAAAAGTCCATCCTAAAGGTTCATATCAACTAGGTCGAGCCGACGGAACCACAGTCCCTCGACAATGGCTTGCGAATATTTTGAGGAAATTTTACGTTTAAGCCTTAGTTGATCAGTTTGTTTTTACTCGTTTTATTTAAGATATGTAATCAGTCCACGAGACAGTTCTATCTTCGTTATAATAAATGATGATTTCTTTTTCTACAGTTTCATTAAGTCATTTTTGTAATATTCTAAGTCCAAAAGGACATGAAGTTACACTCGACAAAGTATGGAGCAATCCGAAAGTCGGAACTCCCGACAACGCCATAAGCATACGATGCAGAAGGCACCAAGAAGACTCGCAAGGTCGGGTCAAATGTCCAAGTCGAAAGCCTAACGTACTTAAGGGTCGAATAAGGCAGACAAAGGACGGTTCGCAGGGTCGGGCCAAACGTCCAAGTCGGAAGTCTAACCAGCCCAAAGGGCAGTAAGACCGAGACAAGGACAGTTCGCAATGTCGGACTAACTCAAAGATCTAGTAAGCCTATGAGGCTAAGAAGCCAAGGCAACTAGATCGACCTAAAAGCCATATAGAACCCAAGTGCATTATGAACTAAAGTTTATAAAACACTTGGGGGGGCAATATTACATCGATAAGGCAGAAGCAAACAGAGCCAAAGGCTCGACAAGCAAGAAAGCCAAAGACAGTAATAAAAGAAAAGAGTAAATAACAACAAGAAGAGATAAAAGGGGATAAATTTCAAAACAAATTAGGGCCAGGTCGAAATGACCAACCCTGATAAAATAAATATTCACCCAAGTCTACTCAAGTTGATAAAATTTACAAATGATTGCAAGTTAAAGTTTAAGACATCAAAGTTTGAAAGAAGCAAGATAATTAAATAGAAGCATCGGGAGTCGGAGTCGGATTCGCATCTTCGGGCGTCGGCATGGGAGCCGTGACAGCAGAATTCGTATTATCGGGAGTCGAGCTCGTTGTAGGGCCGCCATACTTCTGGGCAAGCGATACACCCTGCTGAAACTAAACTCGTCGGGCATGCAGTCGTATAACGCCCGAGTCGTGGTCATAGCAGCCAGGCTCTTCGAGCTGGTCGATCTCGACTTCCGGATAGACCTTCTTTACTTGGTCCACCGCCTTGGTGAATCCTCCAAGTATAGCCGTCTGCATGATTACGTCGAGATCCTTGCCCAACTCGTCAGACTTCCGATACTCGAGCACTGTGGCAGCCCTTGTTTCCTCCAGCTGCCTAGGGACTTGATCCAGTTCAGCCTTCAACTGATCTCTCTCTTCTGCAATAGCCGCTCCTCGTGCCAATTCCTGCCCGAGAGTCTCTTTCAGAGTAGCCTCTCGTCCCTCGGCCGCAGCCAGATCTCTCCTCAGCTCGGCGATCACAGCTTCTCGCTCCTCCTTTACTTTCTCTATTTCAGCAGCAGCTTCTTTCTTGAAAACGTTCACCGCGATTCCGCACCGTGACACTAGGCCGATTCAACAACAAGCTGCTGCGTTCAACCTCCGAATCATGTCTTCAACATTCTACACTCTCGGACGGCGGCGTGCTCATACGTCGAGAAGCCTCTCGACTCATAAAGTGGTGCTGCCAAAAAGGAAAAGTTAAGGCATAAGCTTCGGGAGGGGCAAAAAAGAGGACATGAAATCGACAAGAGTTAGTGCTTACCACGCGACCCAGCTCTCGGAGGGAAGAGGCCAGGACCTGGTCGTCCAGCTTCTCGACATCGTCGGCCGACATCCTACTCGTGGCGGCAAGGTCGAGAGAAGGCTTTGTGACCTTGGCCTTTTAGCCGCCCTTTCTTTGGTCTCTCACCAGCTCCTCGAGGGCCGACCTCCATTTCTGCAACCGGCTCGCCTCAGCTCCGGAGGCTTCTTCACCCCCTCCGACGGTAAAGTCGATCACGTCCTCAGCTTCGCGTATCGACCGGTGCTCGTGGGTGAGTCCCTCCGACGTAGAAGGCAGAGTCGATTGTGTGACAAGGGTAGTTGACTCGACACCCTCAGTCGGATCAACAGCATGAACAGGTCTTTCCTCGGACGCCGGAGGAACATCTCTCGACCTAGAGGCGGCGACAAAGAAGCAGCCTACAAAGAGAAGTTTTCGGACAAAGCGACCTTCGAGAATCGCCTTGCCGCACAAATGGAAGAGAGTCGATGATCGTAAACAATAAAGATACAACTTCAAAAAGCAATAAAACTTAGCAACGAAATAATAAAGCTTCCTACGGTTTTCTTGATCGGCGGCATGAAGGCCTATACAGGGCGAGGGCCCTCCCTCCTCGAGGCGGGCAAGGTCGTAAAGGAGACTCAGGTCCTGTGTAACCACCTCGAATGTGAATCTCTCGAGGGACAGAGCTTCGTTAGGTGCGGCTTCCCGACCCAGTTTGTCATCCTTTCCTTCTCTCAACCTCCATAAGCCAACATAGGGATTAACTGACCCATGTCGGAGAAAGAAGAACCTAGGTTTCCAATTCCCGTGAGATGAAGGCCCTCTGGACACGAACTCATGACGATTGGCACGCTTCTGAAACGTGTACCACCCTGAGTCTGGCATCGCAGAGATCTTGTGCCACCATCGGAACAAAGGGACGGTGAATCCGATACCCGCGACTCGGCAGGCAATCAGAAAGCCCATCAGAGTCCGGATGGCATTCGGGCCCAGTTGAGATACGCCGATCTCATAGTGGCGAAGAACAGCCTGGACCGCTGGACATAGGGGAAATCTGAGCCCCATCAATAGTTGGGCCTCGTAGACCGTCCGAACCCTTCCGGGGGCTCATCGGCAAATTGGTGGTGGCCGGAAGGAGAGCCGAGCCACCGATTGAGGCTGGACAGCCCCATATCTCTGCCGTAGTTGGTTGAGATCGTCCATGGTGAGACAGGAAGTGCATCCCTTGGGCCCTTTTCCGTCCATTCTGGTGGACAATTTCTTAGGTTCCTTGATAATACCTAAGGGTTCCCTAGGATTTGAGGGAAGGGTTTGATCGGAAGGGGCAGATATGGGTGTTTGATCGCCGGAATGAGACTCCTCTACCCTATCAGAAAGTGTAGCACTACTAGACATGGATGGATTCAAGCAAGAATGGTAAGAACACAGAGAAAGAGGATAGCAAAAAGAATGCTTACTTGTGTTTTCTGAAGAGATAATGGAGAAAATGGATAGCGAAATGATTTCACCGTCTGGACTCCTCTCCTCTTTATGCTTAAGTTGCAAATGATAAATGATAAGACGTGTTTAGGGGGGTTACCAGCAGTTATAACCCCTTAGACATTGCGAGAATCAAGGACGACGTCAGTTATGGCAGCAGACGAAACGTTAGTGCGCTCTGACGTCATAATGAACGGCCACGATTGGCTAGGAAGACAGGTGGCATGAGAAACGGTTACGCCGTTTCCCGCCCAAGATTTAGTCCAACTCGAAGATGATTTCAAATTGGCGATCGACCTCGACAACGGGTAGTCGCCTCTCTCAGTCCTGGGGGGCTTATGACGATACTGGTTACGCACTTCGATATATCATCATCGAGTAGGCTTCATGGGTTAAATATTTGCCAAGGCATAGGAGCCAGATAAGGCATACAAGTCGAGCTATCGACTTGGGAGCTGTCACGGATTTTATCAATACAAAACAAACAAGTAATATAATTTATAATCCGGTATCTCCCCAAGTATAAGGATCGTAGTATAGCGATTGATACCGGAGTCGATCACAGGGAATCGAGGTTGTTTAATCTAGTTTTATTGATTCTTCCTAAGAATGTCACAACACAAAACAAAACTAAAAACGAAAACAAACAAATAAACTGGACAGAGGATCAACAATCCAAAGCCAGGAAAGATCGCTATGAACTGGACTAACTAAACTAATTGTAATCTATAAACTAAGGAAACAACTCAATTAATTTAACGAAGAACAAGCAATGATCCACCTATCTCACAACTCTCAACTTCTACCCTAGATCGTTTGGTGAAGATTAAATAAAGGTTGTGGTTCACCTATCAAAGGTATGAACTTCTACTCTCGTAGATAATCCGCCTATCAATCTCTCATCTCTCGATCTATAAGATTGATGCTATCAAAACAAGGTGTAAGATCTCTCAATCTAGCAACCTAGAAATTCAACCTATCAACTCTCGTTATATATAGGTTAAAAGTCTAATCTTTCCTATGGTGATCTAAGTTTACATCGATTTTCATCATATAGTAAACATCAACATGCAATTTATCTCTCGATTTCAATTGCAACATAACAAATAAACATCGAAAAGAAACAACTTTAATTTAAATACTCACAAACATCCAAAGATTGAAATTGAAAACGCTTGGAGATTGGCTTCACATGCTTGTTCAAGGAAGCCTTAGCTTCTAATCATCACCAAATCGATCAACAAAATAAAAGGAATAAAAGATGTTTTTGACTGAAAAGAAACAACAAAAGTCGCCCCCAAGGGGCTTGTGGCCGCCTAGGGTCGAAATATGGTGATTAGGGTTGGAGAAATCGCGCCTATTTATAGGTTTTTAGGTCGGTTTCACTGAGTCGGTGCCATGGACGCCCGTCCACTAGCTTGGCCGCCGTCCAGCCTCTATGAACGGAGAATGAACGCTCGTTCGATGCTGCGTCTGAACTCTCTCGAATGTAAAATACGATTACGACGCCGATTCACTTTTATGGACGCCCGTCCACTACTCACCTCGAGTATTTTGCTCATAACTTCACTTCTAGGGCTCGAATGAGGTGATTCAAGATGCGTTGGAAAGCTATTTAAATCCTCTACAACTTACATCAAGACAACGTTCCCTGAAAGTGGCTACAAAAGTGGACAAAATTCCCATGAAGTGCCTGGTTCCGGTTTCTTCAATAATTCTTCACTTAAACATCTTTCAACTCTTCCATCTTCATGTGATCATCGTTTAAGCTCCTTACTCATCATGAAAACGTATCTAACAACATGATAGAAACATGAAAAATGTAACATCATACGAATAAACATAAAACCAGCAATTAAACACATAATTTAATCACTTTTGCAATTAGACCCTTAAAAACATCACTCGCTTAATATTTCAATATAAAGGCCAATTCCTATGCAAATAATATAAATACGGGGAAAATCATCGTAAAATATATCGTTATAAAACGTACAAAATCACCCTTAACAGGAGCCATAACACGCATGTCGACCCTCGAGCCTGAAGTATATCTAGGAGCTCGAGTTCACGACCATCGACCTACGGGCAGTGCAGGACGTGAGTTCCAGGAGTCGATCATCCCAAGTCGGGCAGATCGATGTCGAGAACAGAGTCCACACCAGCTACGTTGGCCCAATATCCACAGGATAACTTGGGCAAGGGGTAAAGCCCAATTAAGGGTAAACACGACAATAGCTGCAAACCGACTCGTATTAGGGTTAGGTCATGCATTGTCCTTATAAATACAACGTTCCAGGAACTACGTATGGCTTGATTCCTGGAAGAATAACAGGATACGTAGGCACTCTAAGAATCCCACTTAGACTCAGCCGTAAACATAAAAAAACCCCTTCTTCGTTCTGGGCATTAGGATTCTTGATTATTCATCAATAACATAAGGAATAGCCCGGATTTTTAAGGTGACATAATCTGTCATCGTCAGTAGTGTTGTTCACCTTTTATGAACGTATCACATCGCCGATATGGATTAGTGCATAACCGAGAATAGGTGACGTTTTATCTTTTACTACCACGTATGTAACTTTATTGTATATTAACTAGCCACTTAAGTGTTTTCAAGTAAGCTCTCTCACACCCACAGCTCTCTTTCCTAGACCACTAGACACGGACAATGCCTAGCAAATACACAAAAATTGATGAATGCTAATTCTTTTGGAGAAAATAGAGGAAAAATGATTTAATCAATTTTATTGATTTTTAATCGTTTTTTACAACTACTTTTAAAAGCGAGTTCGATAAGACTTTATTAAAGTTATCGAAACTTTATTAAAATCATTGGAAACTACGTGCTACGTAGTTGACAATAGGATTTTAAATCATTCAATTCGGAGTACGGGTGAATGAGATATTAACGCTTTAAGTTGTTGTGAGATATGAGAAGTAAAGTAGTGTAAAACTTTGTCCCACATTGGAACTTGAGTGTTCCAATGTCAAGTATTTATATGATGATAGTTGATGATTGATATAAGCTCCTAGAGAAAGGAGAGAGTTCATAATGGTTTTAGACAGACGATGTCCTGCTAAAATTGCCACACGCGCGCGCGCGCCGCTTGCTTGTGCCCGTGCCCGTTGACCTTGGTCTTGGGCTTGCGGAATTGGGCCTTCGTGGGCCTGAGGGCCTTGGGCCGGGCTAGTATTATCTTTTTGGATAAAGTTAGCGGGGTGGCAACTGGACGAAACTGAGGCTGAGTCAGCTAAGGCAAAACCGAGGTCGAGTCGCCTAAGGCAAAATCGAGGTCGAGTCACCGAGGCAATTCAAAGATCGATCAAATGGCCCGACATTCAGAGGCTGAGTCGTTCAACTGAGGCAAACTCAGCTTTAGCAGAATCGAGTTAGTTGTCGAAAAACCCAATTAAAGCAAACTCAAGATCGGCTAGGAGAAACTCAAAGATTCAGCCAGATCGAGAGGTTGGCCAAGGCATTTTCAGCAGACAGAATGTCTCATTCAGCTGAGACTTTTCATCTTCTGCTGAGACTTTTCATCTTCTTAACAGTCATCATTAATATTGATATCAAAGTGGGAGTAGTAGGAGTAGTGGGAGTAGTGGGAGTAAATGCATTAATGGTTATCAATGCAGAGACTCCTCCATTGCTTGTTCAAGCCTCAATATAAACAAGCCTTCACAAGATGGAAGATACACACATAACACAGAAGTATTCAAGCATACATTCCATTGCATAAAATAGTTTTCTGCATTCATAGTGAAGAGTTTCTGGGCATCATCAGAGTTCGAAGTTGTTCGTAAAGTGAAGTACCTCTTTTACGAATGTAATTGAGTGATCCTGGAGACAATTGCATAAACCGGGGTATAAGCCGGAGCAAATTTGTCTTGAGGACAGAGTTCCATCTCGCCTCAATTGGAGATATCCTTTTGTTTCTTTTTCATTTTCAATTACAATATTGTAATAATATGATTTCAGATTAATAAAAAGTGTTCTTAATTTTATGTTTATTTATTTATTTCGCATACGATACTACGGCTATAACAAATTCATCAAAGCACAAGACTTTCATGCTCTTCCGACGGTCCCAAACTTCAACTCCCTTGAAGAGTACATTCGATGCCGGAACTAAACGCATCAAAAACTCAATCAAGGTTTGTTCATTTTCATTTACGGTTATTAGATTAAGAATTAACATTTAAACTCATCTCGTGGCTTAAAACAAGCTAAACATCACATAGCATCCAACACTTTAACTACAACATAAAACATGATTCCTTGCTAAACCTAACACTCAACCTAAACATTGTAAAACCATAACTATTCGTTAGGAATAGCCTCTTACCTTAACTTCCATAAAAAACGATCCAAAACCCGCAATATACTGCAGATCATCTAAGCCTTCAACTCGAAACCTAATTGATCAACATGTAACCCTAAAAACTCTTTCTTGAAAATCCCGAAATGAAAAGGTGGTTGAAACAGAAAATTACCTGGATTATTTCTTGTAAAACTATTTTTAGAACGATCTACGCTCCAAGATGATCGTTTTGACTACTCATAGCTGCGAAATAGAGCTATGAATTAAAAGATATGAATTTTTGAAGAATCGAACCCGACGGTTACCAAAAACTAGGGCTAAACTGAAAACTTACGAAATAAAGATATCTTTTTCCAAAGTTGCGTCTCGTCGCGGTGATCGCTTTTCTCTCCTACGACATCTTGAAACGATGAACGAATTGACCGCACGGTTGAAGTCTTCGTTCCAGGCAATTGAAGCTCTGCGTCTGTTTTTCCCTCCATTCGTCGTCCTCTTTTTTCTTTTTTTCAGAATACGTGTATGACATAAAAGATAGATTTTGGGGATTATTTCCTTTAAATAGTTATTAATTAAATCATTTTTAACTAATAACTAAATCCTTTAATTAAATTCTTTTTAATTAAATAAATAGGACAATTAATAATTAGGTCATAGTGAAATTACCCAATTACCTCTTTATCATTTCTGAAAAATCGGGATGTTATAGCAAACAAGTTCTGTCTATAGTTTTTTTTTTCTTCCGGTAAGAATTGTATGTGGTGTAAATGATAGAATGATGTGATACCAAAATAAAAAAGTGTGGTGTATAATAATTTTTCTATTTTTCACTTGATATGGGGTGCAAAGGTAGATTTATGTGGTGCAAATAAATGCAACATATTTTAAAATGACTTGTATAATGTGACAAGTTAAAGAAACTAAGAAACCTATGTTACGGAACCGAAGGAGTAGTAAATAACCATAAAAATGAGAAAAAATAGCAATAAATATTTCCTTCTTTTCGAAATATCTGAGGTAGTTGTCAAAAACACGCTTATTAAGAATGTGATTTAAATTATGACTTTAAGGATGCAATGACTAAATAAATGCTGGTATGAAAAATGTTCTGCCTCGGTTATTTTAGAACAAAACTTTTTGACAATTGTTTCAGTTATTTTGGAACGAATGGGGTAGCACTTTAAAAACAATTCCCTCCCTGTTCCGTTTTTATTTAATGCAGTTAAAAAACAACACAAATACACTACAAGAAAACTGGTTTAAAGGGACAAACTTTAAAGGGACGACAAAGTCGTCCCTTTAAATACATTTTTTGGGACGACAAAGTCGTCCCTTTAAATGAATTCAAACATAGTCAAAGTTTTGGGTGGTTTTTTTGGAGGGAAACTTTAAAGGGACGACAATGTCGTCCTAAAAAATAAAATATTAACCCCACCGTGCCAGCTTGATTTCCACGTGGACAAGACTATTTAAAGGGACGACAAGATTATTTAAAGGGATTTACAATGTCGTCCCATTAAACATTTTCGAGAAAATAATATCTTATGTACAAGAAATTATAAAATTTTTGTTTTTAGGACGATAATTGTCGTCCTTTTAAAGGAAATTAATTTTTTTTTAAATATAAAACTTTGAGTTAATAAATAATATTCAGTTTATTATAAAATTATAATATACGTATTCTAATAAACATTGCGTTAAAATATAAAATTCATTATTTTTTATAAAAATTCCTTTATCGAACGATAATACAGGTGATTTTGATAATACTCTCTACTATAGATTGTCAGTTCATTATCGAAGGATTTATTTGAATCTCGGGGTTCGTTAATAAGCGATTGATCTCAATCCTGAGATCCGACATTTTTATCGAGTGAATGAGTTAACAGTCATGGTTCGTTATCGAGCGATCGATTTGAATCCCGGGGTTCGTTATCGAGCGAATGAGTTAGATCGTTATCGATCATTGTGATAGTACTATCTACTATGTCTCGATGGATCGTTATCGAGCGAAGGAGTTAAGAGTCGGGGATCGTTATTAAGAGATCGATTTGAATCTCGGGGTTCGTTATCGAGCGAATGAGTTAGATCGTTATCGATCATTGTCTCGATGAATCGTTATCGAGCAAAGGAGTTAAGAGTCGGGGATCGTTATTAAGAGATCGATTTGAATCTCGGGGTTCGTTATCGAGCGAATGAGTTAAATTGTTATCGATCATTGTGATAGTACTATCTACTATGGCTCGATCGATCGTTATCGAGCGAATGAGTTAACGATGTGGGTTCGTTATCGAAGCGATCGATTTGAATCTCATGATTCGTTATCGAGCGAATGAGTTACATCGTTATCGATCATTGTGATAGTACTATCAACTATGTCTCGATTGATCGTTATCGAGCGAAGGAGTTAAGAGTCGTGGATCGTTATTAAGAGATCGATTTGAATCTCGGGTTTGTTATCGAAATAATGAGTTAGATCGTTATCGATCATTGTGATAGTACTATCTACTATGGCTCAATCGATTGTTATCGAGCGAATGAGTTAACAGTCGTGCTTCGTTATCGAGCGATCGATTTGAAACTCGGAGTTCGTTATCGAGCAATCGATTTGAATCTAGGGGTTCATTATTGAGCGAATGAGTTAGATCGTTATCGTTATCGATCATTGTGATAGTACTATCTACTATGTCTCGATGATCGTTATCGAACGAAGGAGTTAAGAGTCGGGGATCGTTATTAAGAGATCGACTTGAATCTCGGGGTTCGTTTTCGAGCGAATGAGTTACATCGATATCGATAATTGTGATAGTACTATCTACTATGTCTCGATGGATCGTTATCGAGCGAAGGAGTTAAGAGTCGAGGATCGTTATTAAGAGATCGATTTGAATCTCGGGTTCGCGTATCGAGCGAATGAGTTATATCGTTATCGAAGCGATCGATTTGAATCTCGGGTTCGTTATCGAGCAATCGATTTGAATCTAAGGGTTCGTTATCGAGCGAATGAGTTAGATCGTTATCGATCATTGTGATAGTACTATCAACTATGTCTCGATTGATCGTTATCGAGCGAAGGAGTTAAGAGTCGGGATCGTTATTAAGAGATCGATTTGAATCTCGGGGTTCATTATCGAAATTAATGAGTTACATCGTTATCGATCATTGTCTCGATGGATCGTTATCGGCGAAGGAGTTAAGAGTCGGGATCGTTATTAAGAGATCGATTTGAATCTCGGGGTTCGATATCAAGCGAATAAGTTAAATCGTTATCGATCATTGTGATAGTACTATCTACTATGGCTCGATCCATCGTTATCGGCGAATGAGTTGACGATGAAATGTGGTTCGTTATCGAGCGATCGATTTGAATCTTAGGATTCGATATCGCGAATGAGTTAGATCGTTAAGGTTATCGAAGAAAATAGTGTTATATATATATATATATATATATATATATATATATATATATATATATATATATATATATATATATATATTATGAACGAAAATATAATATTAAGGTATTTAATCATAAAAATGTAATATTAGAGTTCATAAAATTATTTTTTTATAAAAGTTTATTTAATGGGACGACATTTTCGTCCCTTTAAACAAAAAGTCAGAATTTTTATGAAATTTGGGAGGGAAAATTTGCCAAAACTTTTTTTGGGTTTAAAGGGACGACTTTGTCGTCCCTTTAGACTAAATTGTCGTCCCTTTAAACAAAAACTCAAAAATTGTATGAAATTTTGGAGGGGAAAATTTGGCCGCCAAATTTTTTTTTATGTTTAAAGGGACGACATTCATTTTCCCTTTAAAAATTATGTCGTCCCTTTAAACAAGATTAATCGATAATATAATCTGGCAGCCTCATTTTTTCCCTCTTTCTTCTATTTTTTCTTCTTCTCCGTTTTTCCTCAAATATTTCCGGCGATTCCACCAAATTTCCGGCGATTGTTTACGATTTCAACAACCAATCACCTCTAATCTCATCCATAAACATAGGTAAACCAATTTTCATCTTATTTTCGTCAAATATTTCCTTTCTTTCAGTCTCTTTCTTCTTCCTTGGCATAGCTCCGGCGATTTGGGCGAATTTGGGGTGATTTCCGGCGATTCTTCACCATTTTCAACGAAAAACATGTCTAATTTCATCCCAATCAAAGGTGAATCATCTTTTCTTATTATTTTCGTCAATTTCTTCCATTATTTTTGCAAAATACAACATGCTTGTGTGTGTGTAAATGCAATTATTGTGTTAAAGTTTGAAGTTATCATGTTGTGGGTTAAGGTTTCAAATGGGCTCGATTCGGTTCATCCCAATGGGTTCGATTCGGTTTATAGGAAGGTTCAATTCGGTTTCAAATGTACCATTTTTGCTTTTTGGTTATAATTGTAGGGTTCGATTCGGTTTATTGGAGGGTTCGGTGTTATAATGGTAGGGTTCAATTCGGTTTATTGGAGGGTTCGGTTCGGTGTTATAATGGTATGGGAGGGTTCGACAATTAGGTTGGATAGTTGTAGTATGATTAGTAATGAGTTATTGATTCGTTTATTTTGGATTATATTTTCGATTTTCGTTTGAGTTAGTAGTTAACATTGGTGTGTGTGTGTGTGTAAAAATGCAATTGTAGTTAAAACTATAGTGAGGATGTGTGCCATTTGTGTACATGGTTGGGTTCGGTTTATGGAGGGTTCGATTCGGTTAGATGACGGTAGTAACAAGTTACAAGTTCAAACCGAGATTGTGTTGTATAGAGTTGATGCTAGTAGTGTATGATTATGGTGTAGTTTGGATTTGGATTTGGACTTGCATTGAGTTGTGCCATTTTCTAATGAATGAAAAATTTGTGTGTTGTGCCATTTTTTGAATGAGTTGAATGTTATTCTAGTTAAACGAGGTGAATGAAACGAGCGTGAAAGTTTAATATTCCGTACATGAGATATGGAGCAGAAGAGAGTAGATATATCACCATTGAATGTGTAGAAAAGGCAAGTGAAGTCATTTATGCAAATCATGTATGCAATTGAGTGGTTAGCGACGATCATGGAAATAATATATGCAAATCTTCTTGTTTACAATATTGCGAGTTTGCGAGATGATGTCTTTGGTGGCGCGCAAATCTTCATTCGTGTTTTTGTTGGATCCTTTAGTAAAGCGAGCTATTGTTGTTTGCGTCTGCGATTCTGATCTTCAAGGTGATTTTCTCTGCTTTAGATTGAAGTTCTTATGATGAATTCAATTGAAAAGAACTAAAATTGCTTCTCCCAGGGAAGATATCTTTATATCACTAGTCGCTTTTTTTTCATCATAATACGCCTAATAGCAAATTGAATTTGTTAACATCATATGCTTTTGATTTTACGAGTATTCTCTAAAGTTATACATGTTTCTCCGGCAGTATCGTTTCATTCCTGAAAAGCATCGATTCAAAGCTTCTTCCTTTTCAAATGAGACGGTGTTAGGTTTGTAGAAATATAGTTTTGATATTTTTGAAGTTTGTGCGAGATAGTATGCTCTTTCGAAAAAAATGTATGCTCTTTCTAAACCCTTACTGTGTTCTCTTTTCGATTTCCTTTCATATAAGGGATTGTTGGTAAAATGGGCATTGAGTCTATGAATGGTTGAGTTTTTTTTTTTTAAACATTACAGTGTTGGATTTGTTTATTTTCTTAAGGTTGTGTATGATAAAGTTACGGATAGAGTCGTGGCTTTGCATTAGCAACAATGCAAGGTGAAAGAAGCCGAAGAGGCTATACTGAATGTTCGACGGATCTGTAAGTTTCTTCACCATTTCTCAAGTTGTCATTTCTCAGTGTAATTTGTGTTGCTAAATTACTTCTTTAAAGTTCATTGTAAATTGGTGCTTAAGTTTATCTTCAAAAGTTTAGAAATATAATTAAATTGGTGCTAAATTACTTCTTTTTTGTTTTGAATCCCTATTTTAAAATATATATTTTTCCTATTTTAAAATATATTTTATGGGTTCATTCAATATTTTTTTCCTATTTTAAAATATATTTTTTCGGTTTTTAAATGAATTTTGGAATTTTATAAAATTATTAAATGAATTTCTGGAATTTTTATAAATTTTTTTCCCAAATATGTTTTAAGGGACTGACATATATAAATCCTTTTAAATAATTTTTAAAAAAAATTATTTTTTCAGTATTAAACTTTATTATAAAAATTAAATGTATAATCTTTTAAGGATTTACATTGTTAAATCCTTTAAATAATTTTATAAAAAAATTATTTTTTTCAGTATTAAACTTTATTATAAAAATTAAATGTATAATCTTTGAAGGGACGACATTGTAAATCCTTTAAATATTTTTAATAAATAAATTAAAATTTTTCCTCATAAATTTTTTTAATGAAATAAAATGAATTATATTTAAAGGATTTACAATGTCGTCCCCTTAAAAAACGCTTAATATCGGCGACGTTGAAATTTCTTAGAAAAGTCCGTGCCACGTCAACATACCTTTAAAGGGGCGATTTTGTCGTCCTTCAAAGAAATCCGTTGTTTAAAGGACAAAGCGAAGGACGTCTTTATAGGACGACTTGTCGTCCTTTAAACCTTTATGGGACGACAAAGGCTTTAAAGGGACGACAAAATGTCGCCCCTTTAAACAAGTTTTCTTGTAGTGATACCCCATCTGTTCCAAAATAACTGATGCAATTGCCAAAAACACATATATTAAGGATGTAAGTTAATAATTTAATTTGAATGCCAAAATGACAAAAAAAAACCTTACTTTATAATTAATGCAATATTGTATTTACACATATTAAGGATGTAAGTTAATGATTTAATTTGAATGTCAAAATGACAAAAAAAAACCATAGTTTATAATTAATGCAATATTGTATTTATTTTATCACTTCTTAATAAATAAGAGTAAATATAGAAAGGAAAAAAAAAAAAATAATAAATACTGTAAACAAAACAACAAAAATGAAAGTATGTGAAGCTTTCCCATAATTGGTTGTTAGTGGCCATTCCACATAATGGACCAAATTATGTCCCACACGTAATCATTTAAAATCCTTTAGAATTATGCCCCGTGCCCGTGTTACGTTAGCAAGTCCAAGTCAAGCATTACCGATCAATGGAATTAATTCTTCACAATTATAAGTCAAGATTAATAAAGACCCAATTCCCTGAGTGCTTCTTCCCGGTGCCGTCCTCGTGGGAAGGCCTACCAGGACTTGGCCTTGGACCTCCCCAAAATATTGTAAATCTTAGAGTTCTAAAAAATGATCTAGTAGTATTATTAAATTGTATATGTTTACTGTATATTATATTTAATTGGGTCATGTTCTTATAGTCCACTTCTAGTTTCAGCCTTTCTTTTAACCCAATCATTTTTTAAATTCGTAGTTATATACTAATTCATAAATAAAAAAGTCCGACAATGAAATTGCATCTTTAGTTTTTTACTTGAAAAAATCTTTTTTAACTCTAGTCTAAAAATAAAAGAAAACACTTACTGCCCCTGTGTCTTTGCTTTCCAATATGTGAGGCAAAATCAAAGTCTTCAAACAAAATTTCCCATAGCCACTGCTTTCCAATATATATTTTCATTTGTTGACATTATCATCACTTTTTTTCATAAAAGAATTTTCTAGCTATGTTTCTTCCATCGATCTGTTAATGGTTCAGTATGACCATTTTGCGAGTATGATAATCAATTTTTTTAAAATTCCAAATATTACTAATTTTTTATGGAGTGTTTCTTAATTGAATGACATAATATCGAATACTAATCCATTTTAACATGTGATACTTTTAATTAGTGGTTTCTTTCACGAGAATGTTAGCGATAAAGCGATACATTCTTTAACATTTCTAATGTAAACAAAATTTATCTTATAATGTTTAGATTATTTAGGTGGTTTTAACGTATTGATTTGATTTTAGTTTTTAAATAGAAATAGTGAGGGCCCGACAAAAATATATTTGGCTAGGCCTGGCTTTCTGAGGGACGGTCCTGCTTCTTCCTCTTCCATTATTTTGCGTAGAACTAGGGCTGAAGTTCGGGTTGGATTTTCACGGATCATTAATCGGGCTGATTTTCAAAATTGTTAAACCAATACAAATGATTATACAAAACCAGGTCAAAAATGCCCACGGTATAGTGCCACCTCTTTATGATTGTCTCTCGAATACTGACGGTTTCTGCTCAACGTGATGTGATGGCAACAAACGTTGAACAACGGCAAACTCTAATGCGGTGTTCTAACTTTCTCTTCGACAATGCAAAGACTACTCTAATTGAAATGATACTTAGAATGTTATTCTCTGCTAATTTCTATATCTTGCAATTTCCCGTCAAAACTGAAATTTATAGGAGAACCAAGCTTGGAGTCCAAAATACCCACTAAACCACTTTTTAACCATTATACAACACTCACCCATGATTTTAGATAATGGCCACTCTTTGCCATTCCAACAACTTAATAATTTTGATGACTCGGTCAAACATCAAAGAAATTTTATCCGATAAAACAAAATATATCCCAAAAAAAGAAATATTTGAGTTATTATTAAATTATTAATCGAGCATTAATTTATCATTCACATGATATTATTATCAACATCTTACATAGAATTTAATGATACCGTAAATTTCTGATAAATTATAACGAGCCTCATTCAAAAATAATTTTACAATAGACCGATTATTATGGGTAACACTTATTAAATGTTTTGAATGTATTCGAAAATAACACTTTCTCTCCGTGTTTTGAATGTTTGTTTTTATAATGGCTATCTGAAGAAATTTGATCCAAGATGATTGGTGGGTCGTCAACCCATAAAAAATAAATCACCTACTACATTTATAACTAGTATAACGGAAATATGGTTGAACACACAGAGAACGGTGGACTTATTTCTTCTAAAATGAAAAAAAAAATATTTTGGTTTTTATAACTACTTCCTAAGTGTAAAAAAAATAAACTAGAATATATCAAGAAAATCTCCAGCAAATTAATTATTTTCCTCTCAATTCATAAGATTGATCATTGATGCAACGATGACTCGTTAAGTTATTAATAAATTGGTTATAGCTGCCGACAATCGCCAAGCAACCAATACCAATTTTCCCTATATTCGATAAGCAGGACAATCGTCACTGCTTATTCTCTAACTATGTAGCACACCTAACAATTGCATTAACGATTAGAAAAACTCAATTCTAGGTATTAACGAACATCGGGTTAACTTTAACCTAGATCACTTATTTTCATGACAGAAATCCTACGTCTTTACTTAATCGTGAATGATATATGTTGTTTACCACTTAATATCAAACCTTTATGACAATCGGCTCGATTCGATTTTGGTCTTTAGACTAGAAAATTCATCTAATTATCGTGCACAAATAACCAAATGAACAATCTAATCATTAACAGAGAAGCGGAAAATAAGTAAATACTAACAATTTAATCGAGTAGTACAACCAATTCGATCTCCTAACCTATAGTAATCGAGGGATTAACAATTAATTAACTAGAAGAGATAAAAACTAACTACACATTATAAATTAAAAATAATTCATAAAATAAGTCTAAGTACCATTCACGGTCGAACACAGAAGTCGGCGACACCAATGTGAATACAGGAGATGTCCCTCTGTTCACTAGTGCCCTCCTCTATTTATTGGAAAAACCTATATGTACTGTCTTCCCTTCTCTATTGCTGCTGCTCACGTAAAACATATACTAAAGAATTCAGAAAGCTAACTTGGGCCCAGCCCAAGTATATTTATTTTTCTTAATCTATGTAAATGTCTTTAATATTAATAATAATAATAAATGGTCTTCTAATAATAAAAATCCAATGTGATTAAAGAACGATAATCCACGGTTGGCTTCGACAGATTTGTCTTCTCTTCAATAATGGGGCTCCAATCATTCTTTGGCCCAAATTCTCAAGTCTTTAAATGCCGTTTTATCCAGTCTTCCACAAAACTTCTCCAAATTGCTCCATAAGTCCCAAAATCTTCCAACTTCTCTCTCGAGTTTCCAAAACCTGAAAATCAAACAAAACATACCCGAAAAATAGTATCTTCCAACAAAATAAATATAAAATAAGCTCATAAAACACCACAAAATACGGACTCGTCAATGATCTAATTTCATTTAATAGAAAAACTTATTTCAATCTAAATTGAAGAAACAAGGAATAGAACTTGAAATTCGATCAAATACGTGGGAAAGAAACTACATTACTTTCATTAACCAAAAACTAAGTACAAGATGTGTATTCTAATGCTTATATAGTTAGTTAAATAGGTTGAAGAAGATCAAAGAACAATACCAATTAGTTATTTGCAACAATAATTGTCATATAATTAGCCAACTCTAGACACTAGGAACACGTGTTCGATGTATTCATTTGAAAGTGTTCTGGTGGCGCTAAATGAGTTATAAATGGTCCGATCAACTGTTTAGACATACGTCCTCGTTTTGTCTGAAATGGCTAACTTGCAGTTTATTTAGGCATTTATGTCTCTCCTACATACCGATGTGGGACTTTTACATTCTCTTCCTTAAGGGATCGTCCTCGCCAGACGGCAAAGATTGTTCCTGGATTGTCAACTAGAGGCCATCATTACACCGTCTTCTTGTACGGTGCAGCGCATAGTTCCGTCTGATAGTCTGCTCTGATTACCATTCTAAGAACACCTCATTACCTTTTAGCAATTTGATAGCATATTTAAAAGAAAAATTGAAAGCAATAAGCGAAGCCTTCGGTTCCAATCCCTACGATTCAATAACGGTGTTCTACGATTAGCACAATATTCTAGATTACGGCTAAATTGAAAACTTACCGAATTGAAAATGAAACCGTAGAAACAATCGTGTTCTCGCGGTGATCAATTCCTTCTACGTCGTCTACACAAATAATCAACCGTTTAGTCTCACGATTGAAGATTCCGCTCTTCTTTTCTCCGGCAACTGTAGTCGCCCTCTACTCGTATATTATCAGAAATTTTTTTGTGTAATGAGAAATTAGGGATATTTTCCTATTATACTTATTGATTAATTCCATTAATTAAAATCCTTTTAGAATTAAATCATTTTAATTATATTTTCTTAGGTTAAAGCATAAAATAGGAAAATATTAATTAAATTCTCGTTTTACATTTATACACTTATTGGATTTTCGGGATATTACAATTTGTACTAGACTGAATGACAACTTTTGCTCGTATTCAGCTTGCACGAGCTAGTAGAACTAACTCCTCACACACTTGAGTTGTGAACTTGCCCTAAATCTAAAGCATCTTGAGGTCAAATCTTAACATCCATCAAGATAAATCGGGGAAGCTGTTATTTGAGCTATAAATTTACGATAAGGATAATTTGGTAATCGAGGAGTGTTACGTCATGTTCTTGGACAACAGGTCCTTATCCAAAAATGAACGTACGACACCTATATGATCCGTATTTATACTAAATTATATACGTAAGCCTTACAAATAAAACACTTATAGTCCGAGAATTCAACGATAATCCACAAGTCCAAAAGTTAACAAGGTACAAAAGCTTTACCGAAACTACACCGAACCAAAATGGTGGTCGCAATAACATACAACGAAAAGTATCAACAACAGCACTTCAAAGCATCCTGAGGTCACTCCTCAAAATACTTGTAATCACAATCATCAACAGAACATACATCACTTTCTCGGGATGGGAACAATATAATGAGATGGTAAGTACATACGTACTTAGTAGGAAGTGTAGAAGCATTGAATATGTACAAACAACAACAACAACAACAATATATATATATATATATAGCACCAAAATTCTACACACACTACCAAGTATGTTATAAAAGCACACTCCCCTCCGGCTAGCCCCGGTAGCAAGACTCTCAAAACAATGGGGATAAGTTGCATAAAAATCCAAGCACACTTTGCGAGATAAAGACTGCTCCACGACACATTCAACTACTTAAAAGGCTTAGGGCTCCCCGCCCTTAGTGGAGTCCAAGGCCCCGGGTCTCCCCGACCTTGGGGCGTCAAATCTCCTGGCTGTGATATAAAAACGTGCCTCACCAAGGACAAGAATGCTTTTTCTTTTAGACACTCAAGTATGTATTTATGCGTTTAAACTAGACATCTAAGTTCATTGCACATAAAAAAAAGGCTTATATGGACTTCTAGACCTTAGACAACTATAAACCAATACCCACAAGGCTAAAGAATAGGGTTTCTGGTGATCCCGAGCTTCTCCCCGCAAAGGGTCTCCACAAGGTGTTGAGTCAAATCCACCAGAAACTGAACTCTTAACTTTTCCACATAACAAGTACGACATTGACTTCGAAAGACAACATCACGTAAGGCAAAACGAGATGTGTTCCGATACTCCGGTGAGTCAAAGTGCGGAGCCAAAGCCACTAGAAGACAAACATTCTACTTTACATCACACCATAAAAGGTTTTACACTAAGCCATGCTCGAAAAACGAAAAAAAATGCAAAACCACACATTCTCGGGCCAAAGGCCCGCGACTATCGTGCCTAAGGCCTACACTGAGATGTTGTAACATTCTCAAAATCTCTGTTACGATGGATCCTCACCTAAGGCTTATTTTGCCTAAAATCAGCCAACATTCTAGGATCATTTCAAGGTATTTTCCTCACATGCAACCCTCAAAACCTCACCAAAACATGCTATAAACATACCCCAAACAACATCATACAAGTTCTTAACATGTTAAAAAGTCTAATACATAATTCACAGTCTAAAAACATGGTACAAAGTGTTGAAACATGGTGCAAAGCCTAAAACATGGTATAAAGTTTAAAGCATGCTTCTAACACAAACTAGATTCAATTGAACATCTCCCTCTCAAATTCTTCAAGCAAATCTTGTAAGCCAAAGCCAACTTGATGAACTCTTCATCCTTAGGCCACTCCTCAAAAATCCTACACCAAATAGGAAGATTTTAAGGTTACTAAACCTTCTAAACAACTATTGTGCTAAGAACACTTTAAGAAACTAAGAAATTTGAAAGATGAGTTTCCAATTCTTACCCAAATTAGGAGATTGTTATGCCAAAATGAATCCCTCATCATGATGATCCTCTTGGTGTGATGAATCTACTATTCCAAGTAGACGATGAAGATTAAATGAAGGAATCTTCTTCTTCTTCCTTAAAACTTTCTTCCATGCTTTTTTCTCTTTCTAAAAGTTCTAACATGCAAAGATGTGAGGAGATGGTGGAATGATGGAAAAGATAGACTGTTGGTGTGTTGGTGAGGTGGTGGAGTGTTTTGGTGTTGAATGATGGAATTGTGGAGTGTTTGTGAGGGTGAGTGGATTGTGTAGATATTGGGGTGGAGGGGGAGTGTTTGAAAGATGACACGAGGTGGAGGGTGAGGTGGCAGAATGTGTAGGTGTAAGTCTGTGATGGAGAAAAGGGTGTTACATGATGTGGTAATGTGTTATATTAATCCAGCATGATAAAATCCTTTAATATAACACTAATACTTTACATATGATACACGATAAATATCTGAAATGTTGTAAATGCCATTTCGTGAATGTTTAGGGTATCACAAGGAGCCTTTGAACACTAACGCATCAAGAGGCTTAGTAAGAATATTAGTTGTTTGATTTATAGAAGATGGCGATCAAAGCTTAACCAGTCCAGATTGGACTTTTTCTTGATAATCTATCTCAATTTGCTTTGTTCTCTCGTGAAATATATTTTTCTGAGCAACTGAGACCGATCTTGTCACACATCACAACCGTAAACTCTTGGACAACCATATATACGTGAAGGATAAATAATGCTACATCCCTCGACTTTCTTCACAAAAAAAGTCGATGAAAAATGATCATAGCCTTATATCAACTTTATGACAAGACAAAAAAAATAGTGAATAGTTTCATGATCTGATTTCAGTAAGTTTTTGGGAATTTCCTTCGGTGTTGCATTATCCATATGTCAAATGATAGAAATGTGGCATGAGGTTGTGAGACAAAAATATAATAATCCAAGGAAGGTGATGTGGGTGAAAAGTGAAAATGATTAAACGATTATCTCAATATCTAATCTATGTGAAGTATGAATCTTACTGAAAATAAACAAATAAAACGGATCTATGTTATTATTGTTGTATATGTTGTCAAAAATACTTGCGCTTTAGTAGAATCTATGTGAAAGTATGAATCTTAGTGAAAATAAACAAACAAAGGGATCTATTTTGTTGTTGTTGTTGTATATGTTGTCATAAATAGTTGTGCTTTAGTAGACTTTATCAAATAATTTAAAGGACCAAATATAAAGTTAGAATATAGTATAATGAACTAATCCAACAATTATGGAGGCTTGTACATATGTATGTACCCCTCATCACAAGCAAGACATAAGGATTTTAGACGGCACTAATTGTCATTTATTACCCCAAGTTCGAATTCTTCTATTTCACTTCTTAAGTCATCCCACGTAATTTAATAATCATCAACAATAATAATAATAATGAAAATGAAATATTATAATCACTATCATTGTGTTTTCACCATTATTTTGTCGTGCGTCTATCATAATAAATTGTGTAAATGTATGTTATGTCTTCCGTTGTAACACAGCTGTAATAATATTATGATCACCCATAATAATATGAAGAAAACTTTGCTTGGTTGTTTAGACTTCTTAAAGTTAACCGTAGATGAAGGAAAATCATTGCATATTTCTGGGAAAAAAACTTTGCATAAACTTTCCCTTGCATCCATCGTCTCAGATAACAAGACTAAATCAGTTCGACTGCTTGTTCGCATTGAAGTGCCATAATTAGAACATGGGAAAGAATGTTATATCTTGATACTTTTGCTATATCCGTGGGCATATAATCGGAACAATAAAGTCTTAAGGACTACATTCTACGTGTCTCAGTCTAATCAATAAGTTTTCGTGTTTACTTATGATTTTTGCCATTTTAGCACATGAATCAAAATGACGTTCTGCAATGTTGTGTTTCAACATGTTATGCTCCGGTGTTATTAAATTTCTGTTCTCATATTAATAGAATCAGAACCAGTACTTGATTCCAACGGATTTTCTATATAAATTATATCTTCTTAGAGATTCTGATACATTTAATCTAAATAGAGATTATGTAAATAAAAAGAAAAGGATAAATGGTGTTTGGCATGGGCGGCTCTACCTTGGGGGTTGGGGGTGCGGCCGACCCCCAAAAATAAAAATATTATGTAGAAATAGTGGAGAATTTATTTTATTAACACACATATATGTGTGATTGATCACTTATTTTTATGTCTTGACCCTGTTTTTAACTATTGCCTGCATAATTACAATGTATAAATTGAATATTCAATATATATGATCTGAAAAAAATTTAACAAATTTCTGACCTTCATGTCAAAATTCCTACAACCGCCCCTGGTGTTTGGTACGGTAAAGTAGAGGATAATTTTAAGGGTAAAAGACCTTTTGCCCCCCTGTGGTTTGTCAATTGAAGGTTTTGCCCCCTTATAGTTTAAAAATATATGGTTTACATCTCGCGTTTAAACAAACCATCAATTCTAAATTCCAGCACAAACTAAGGAATATTCCGTCGGAATATTCCTTTTTGAAGTAAAATATCAATTTTATCCTCAATTTTATATTTTTCATTTTCTTTTTATTTTATTTATTAAATCACAAGAATTGCCCTCGCTGAAGAGGCGGCACAGGGGAATTTGGGGACGAAGAAGAAGCTCCTCCCTTGTTACACCACTACGGGTTTCACGGTGCGGCGGCAATGTAGGCGGTGAATAGACTCAATGGAGTATATCTGAATAAATTTCTCGATCTAAATCTTCAAGAGGATATTGGAGCCAAGACACCATCTCATCATCCTGTATGAAAAGCTGTTGGTGCTGATTCCGTTGTCGCGATCCCGTTTCTCCTCCGACCACCGATGGAATCTGGGTGGAGGATGGTTGCAGAAATGGAATCTCAGCAAATCCACCATCACCACCACCACCACCGGCGTTTATAAGTTTCTTCAATGATCTTTGATTTTGAGTTTGTGTTACCACTTGTCCGTTACGCCATGAAGCTCCATTAACTCCTCATCTCCCTAATATCACACACAAATCATGAAAGCGAAAATTACTAAGCTTTCAACAGAATAATTAAAATTAATTAATTAGTTAACAAAAATAAATCGCGGCACAAATCAGTTACCTTGACGGAATAAGTAGGAAATCGCTGTCGGAATGGTCACTTGGCTGGAAATCGCAGCCCATGAAACCCTAGTCGTCTTTGTCGTTCCTCCTCCTCCCGTCGCTTGAAATTGTAAATTTTGGGGAAATAATACAGTAATAAAGAAGAAGCTGATGGTTGTTACCTTTATTTAATAAATAAAATAAAAAGAAAAATATAAAACTGAGGGTACAATTGATATTTTACTTCAAAAAGGAATATTCCGACGGAATATTCCTTAGTTTGTGCCGGAATTTAGAATTGATGGTTTGTTTAAAGCGCGAGAGTAACCATATATTTTTAAACTATAAGGAATGAAACCTTCAATCGATGAACCACAAAAAGAAAAGATCATTTACTTATAATTTTAAAGTAACTGATGCATGTGCTCTAACACCTGTTCTTTTTATTTTAATATTAGTAGTAAAGAGCAGTTTTTATGATTCATATAAACACGGTTAAGCTGAAAGATTATAAAAATAATAAACAATAGCATGAAAAGTAGAAGGGCTGAAATCCCAGTTAAATAAAAACCAAAAGAAGAGCTAAAAAAAAGGCCAAAAGTAAACGTCAATAACAACACAGATAGTTTGGCAGCTTCTTTTTAAAAGTTTGACCTTTTGTCTAGTGGTAGTAGTACATAAACAAAACAAATTATAATATCCTCCAATCCATTGAAGGAAAAATAAAAAATAAAAAATAAGGAACACTTGAGGAAGGGATCACAAATGTCAATACGAAATTTATAGAGGATCATAAATGGGGCTATACCAAATTAGAAATGGAGGAATTATTTTCGTAAGGGCGAAGGCCTACATTTTTTCTGGCCCCAAGCCTAAATTTGGACAGGGACGTTCCTGGTAGAAATTTAGTCGGTTAACAACCATGATCATTTGGCAACACAAAAAGAGCAAGTATAGAAGCGTATGTACAAGAAGGCGTTGCCACCCTAAAGGCTATAGCTATCCCTTCCGTGTTTATCTCTTCAGAAAATAGATAGAATATTACGGGAAATTATTGGGTAGAGAGATATGATGGGATATATATACACTCCACTTTTCTTTTCTTTTTTTTGGGTTGCTTTTTAACTATTTATATTAAGATGCATACAAATTAAACGGTTAAGGGTACAAGTTGCATCGATTAGTGGTGAGCTAGACTATAAATTGGCGTGTAAACCAATGTTCAAACCCCGTTAAGGGCAAAAAAAAAAAAGGGGGTTAAAGGGCCCTAAAGGACAGAATATGAAAGATGTCGGGTAAAAAGGACTATAAGAAAATATTTTTGTCAAAAAGGACATTTCACTCGTGAAAGTGAAATTGAAAGTTGATATACCTAAATCGTAATTCGGCCCACAAATTTTTATTCGGGTCCACCCGACCCCCAAAAGAGTGAATTAAGCCACCGGCCTCCGCAATCCGCGAACTCGCAAGACATCGGCCCCGCTCCAAGCCTCTGGTCCTATGCGATGCTATCAGACTAGGGACCGGCCCGCGAACCCTCAGACGTTAGGTCCGTCAGAGACCAGAGACGCCAACATAAAGATAAGACAAGCTACGACCGCCAGGCCACAAGGCCCGCAGGCCGCTAGGTTTTCAGCTCGCCAAAGGCCTTCAAGCCGCTAGGCCCTCCAGGCTCGCGACCTGCCCGCACCCACCAGTTATCATGCTCTCACCAGCTGGCTAGCTCCAAACCTCTATAAATACCCTCATCACCTCCATCACAAAATGGGGGGGAGTCATCACTTCCAGAACTACGCATAACTTGATCCCTTACAAATGGTAGTGCGTGGCGACCACTGAGGCTCAAATTTATAATCACAAAACACCAAACACTCCTCCCATCTTGAGAGAAGATCTCTACCTTGCTCTTGAGCACCACCACTTGCACCACCATAAGCCCCACAGCACCACCGCGTGCTGCCACATGAACGTCACTTTAATAGTCAGATATCCACCACAAATCCACCGTTAAAACAAGATGATAATTTCGACATCATCAAAAGTGAATTTGAAAGTGAATTACATTAATTTTCAGCACAAAACCAACGTAATTCATTTTCAAATTCACCATCATTTTCACTTTCACTAGTGAAATGTCCTTTTTAACAAAAATATTTTCTTATAGTCTTAAAATCCGGACATCTTTCTAAATGTGTCCTAAACTACAACTATTTTTTATTGCCGTATACTGTTCTTTGGATTTTCTTTACTTGTTGTATTCTTCTTGACTAAGAAGTATAACTAAATGATTTGGATTTTTTTATTTTATCATAATTGGATTAGAACAGTTACATGACCAGATTTTATAGTATATGAAAATGCTTCAAGGATATGAAAATGCTTGAACTATTGGTCATTTTTGTTTCACAATTTTTTACGTTCATATCCCAAAATATTTCATCTTTGACGTGTTTACCCTTATTCATTCATTTTTTTTTATTTTCAATTCCTTTTTATCACGTGTCAAGTTTTTACTGATTCTACCATGTTGCACCTATATAATAGTCAACGTTATTCCCAATAATGAAAAAGCTAAAAGAGCTGTTGCCATGAGTCATGGTCACACGAGTCACCGGAACCACGGAGATTATATGTCTCCCGGATAGTACACGGGCAGCTGGAGGCACTTGAGCCCTCTCTGCAATCACTTCAGAAGAGAACCTGTTTAGGAAGATTGAATCAGCAAAATATGCAGGAGTGCATTGATGTGCTTGTGTGTTGCATAATTGAACCCCTTTTGCACTGTTGAAAACCTCATCTGGAACAGAAGCTGCTCCACTTGTAGCACTCACTTTTCGACAAGCACCTCATGCCGACCCGAATATACACGAGCAAAGCATGAAGTTGACTATGATATAATGTGGGACAAAACACAAATTTAACCGTTGCTTTTGCTAGGCTAGATAAGCCCTTGAGTAAAACTCAATGGCAAAGATTCTGGTGACTTGGTCGATCTTTTCTTATTCGCAAAGAATTCTGCTGCCAAAGTTTAGTTTGTTTGTTTTTCTGCCAGTTGATTTAAGTCCAAAACAATACAACGCATAACCGGTTTGTTTTATAGCAATTACCATCAGGGATTCTATTTACTATATCTAATTCATGAAGAAAACAAACATAGTTTCTTAGATTTGGCAGAACATACCAATTAATGACAGCAACTTTTGGATCAAAAGAGAACCCCGACCCTTGCAAGTCTCGCATTGAATTAGCCCATGAGACCCACATGTTGCGCACGGAATCTTCCCTTTGCCATTGCATTTCACTCATCTGTACAAAAATTACACAAAACAACACCATCTAAAAAAATACGTTTACCAACAACCGGTTCTTTCAACAAAAGCATGAAAAGAACTATAAAATATGAACAGGTCAGCAACAACAAGGAATGCAATCTTGTTAAGTTATTACTGTTTTACTTACATTGTATCAGATCCATCTTGGTGGGCTATTAGACCTCTCCCATAACAAACAGGATACTGTGTCATCTGGTTCTGTTTGTACGATCCAGATTCCATTTTATCACCATTGCATGAAGGGCACGCAAGCTGTCCCCTTCCCATACAAACTACAAACATAGAGACGAGAATTAAACACTCTCGAGTTCACATGTGGAAAGAAGAACAGTGACACTGGATGATGACATGAAATTCAAATAGCATAAGAAAGGCTGCAACCGAAATCAATTGTGCTCACATGGCTTCATTTTTTATTAACTAGGCAAGACTAACAAGGTAATTGCCCTTACCGAAGCATTTTTCTGTAGCTTCAGAATGAGGAATTTTGGTCCTTAACTCTTTATGAGGCACAAAGAGAACAGGGAATTCAGACCTTAAGTCTAATTCCCACAATTCTACTTCAGGGTCCTTCTCCTTTCCATCAAATTTTCCACCAGTGTTCGGCTCTTTCTCGATTACAAGATTCCTCTCCTCTATGAAAGTTTCTAAAGTTCCAACATAAACATTGCAGTCTTCCGCAGCATGAATTTTCCAGGTTTGAGCTGGACGACTTCCCCAACAGAAATGATGACCAACATAATTGAGGAGTAATTCTCGAATCTCCACCTCATCCAGTACTTGTCTGTGAATATAATCCAAAAAATATTGCTGTTTAGTGAACCATTTTGCAAGAGAAACAAGGAAGTGTTTAAACATTTACACAAGCCACAATAGCTGCCCCCTCCCTCAAAAGAATAGTGGAGAAAGTAGTGTTTTTTAGTAGAACGGTACACTGTTGCAGTAGGCCTGTACAGAAAACCTTAGGATTTATTATAAGCCATAGAAAAAGCATACTCCTATCTTTGCAAAGCTGCCTAAACACGAACAGGAATAAACTCAAGTAAAAGGATAAATGATTTAGTAAATCAACAGCTCGTTGACATTATAATAATATTCAGGGTGTTTTTAGATATAGCTGAGTGTCACCAAATATTGTCATTAAAATGATACAGTCTTGAATAATGTCTAGCAGAAACAACATCATCCTCATGTAGGGCTTCATATCGCATTGAAACCATCCACAAAGACGAAAAGAATGGGATGTGAAGCAAATAATGCATCATTAATAAATGAAAGGAATCAAGTTAATCCATGTAACATGCTTCCATTCTTTTATTTTAAATACCAGACGATTGAGCCATTTTCATCCCAATTGCCAATCGGTGACATTCAAGATTAACAAAAAGTAAACACATCTAAAAGCATATATGACTTGAAGATACATAATTTCTTCACTCACCTTCTCATATCGGTTCTAATACCCCATGAATCACTACGATATCCTTCTTGGTAAACAGTGTCTTGTGCTGTGGAATGAGAGACCTTAGCATGTCAACAAAGATAATATACACATAAAAACAAATGAAACAAAAAGACAAAGCTCTCAAAATGCTGGTGAGATGAATCACCGACCAGTGCCAAATTAATATGTGCATTGTGAGGATATGGTATTTGATTGACAGAAATATACACAAAGTATTCATATATTCAATTAGTTAACAACCAAACTGTGCCAAAAGAAAAATTACATTCTGTTGAACTACAAATATAATCAAAATTTAGAAACTTTCACTAGAGGTGATGGTGTTGAATAAGCAAATGAAGTCTTATCACCACCGCCCTGCTCTCCGTTCTCAATTTTCCCATAAAAGACAACATGGGTATTGTACTCTTTTCTTTTCATGTTTTTAATAAAATAAATATTTGTTCAAAGAAAATATATATATTTTTTATGGAAAATTAGGGATAAGGACACAATCTGGAATATTATTAAGAATGAGGACAACTATATATTTTTTATAGGAGAAGAACAATTGCATAATTTTATAAGCGAGAAGGACAAATAAGTGAATCACGAAAATCAGTGAATCTCCATAGTGAATCCCGAAATCAGTGAATTTCGATAGTGAATTTTGACAGTGAATCCCGACAATGAATTTTGAAAATTAGTGAATTTCGACAGTGAATTTCGGCAGTGAATTTTGAACACAAGTGAATTTCGATAGTGGATAAATAGTTTTGTCCTTTATGCAAAAGTTTCAAAAGACTGTCCTTCTACTCAATTGATGAAATATTTTTGTCCTTCTCCCTCATTCCCCTTTTTTTTAAATGTTTTGAACTGGCATAAGGGTAAAACAGTAAAGTTGTAACCCTACGTAGTAAGCTCTATATAAACCATCAAAACCCTATAAATCATTCACGCCGTTCTGCACAATTTTAAGTTTCTCCAATGGCACGGCTATTGAACCTTTCTTCTCCGTTAAATTGCACTTTCTTCTAGGAAATTAAATCGCTTTCCGCCGGTGGCGGCAACATAAATGTTCTTTGTTTGCCGGCGGATTTGTCTCCACCGCCGTCTGTTCTTCCGGCTCTTCTTTGGTATGTACTTTTGTTCTTTTGGTTAATTGCATTCTAATGTTCTTTTGCTATGAGATTTCTTACTTTTTGTTCTATTACGGATTTCATGTCGGATCTTACTCCTCGGGATTTTTTGGTTCCCCGATTCTCAAGAACAAACAAACTCTCGTTCCACTCAGATCAAGAAAACCACCGCTCTTGAAGACCATGCCTCTTGACGATGAAACAGATGACACCCCTGTTGAAGATGAAACGACCTATGATACAAATACCCTCTCGCCACTTAACTTTACTCCCCATCTGAATCTGAAAGGACAACCCCAAAGACAACCCATTTGAATCTGAAAAGACAACCCCAAAGACAACCCCATCTGAAAAGACGGTTGCTGATACCAGATACCACCACTAACTTACTCATTTTGCTTCTGTCCTGAAAAAAGTGGTAGAACTCGCACCACCACAGTTGATAGACAAGCTGAAGGAAACGCTGACAGTCAAATTTTGGGTCACTGAGGAGTAACGGTGATTATCGCGGTTGGATTTTATTATCTTGATTCCAGGCAGGGCGGCTAATCACGCCACATGCGATGGATCGTTTACGGGATTCGGTGAGGTTTAAAAAGTCGCTAATACGATGACGAAGAAGGATTGCAATTTCTTTGAAGTAGTTTCGAACAGCAGGCTCATTAAGTTTTCAACAATTGATGGAATCTTTAAAAACTGAAGCTGCTCATGGGTTTAGCAAGATGAGGCCAAGAATTTTGCTAACATGGTTACCAAGCAAGTAACTGGAACAGTTTGAGAACTTGAAAAATGAACTTGTTATCAATGAAAAGGAACAATTTGAAGCTTTCAAGAAATAATTGAAAGCTCACTTGGAGGAGCAACTTTCTAAGGTGCTGCCCGATGACAATCAAGCCCAGAAGAAGAGCTGGTGGTATTTCTGGTAATATCATTATCTGTTTAGTGCACCTGCTCCCTTCTATATTCAGCTTTGTTGTGTGTGGCATTCTTATTCGTTGGTTGGATTATATGGTTTTGAAGATGTTCTTCGATAGCCTCTGCAAATATCTTATGCAATACATTGGTGTCAATCACTATTAACTGGTTCATGTTAGCATTAGAAAATAATGTTTTTAGTAGTCATTTTTATTCAAAAATTTGTTAATCTGGTTTAGTTTTACCCATGTTTGCTCTATGTAATGTGTGTAATTATTTCTTAGACAAAGATGTCTGATTTCTGGGGATTTCTGGGGATATAGGTGATTTGATCAAAATAGGGATTTTCCTTAATATGCTAAGTTTGTCTAAATATTAGGATTCTTGGGTTATGTCTTCCTCGTATCTTCATCATTTTTTTTGCAGGGTGGTGATTTAGTGCAGAGGGCTTAGTGAGTGCAAAAACATAATCCAAGAATCTTAATATGTAGACAAACTCAGCATATTAAAGGAAAATCTCTACTTTGACCAAATCACCTACATCCCCAGAAATCAGACATCTTTGTCTAAGAAATAATTACACATTACATAGAGCAAACATGGGTAAAACTAAACCAGATTAACAAATTATTGCATAAAAATGACTACTAAAAACACTATTTCTAATGCCAACATGAACCAATTAATAGTAATTTACACCAATGTATCCGAAATTTAATGTGCATAAGATATTTGCAGAGTCTATCGAAGAACATCTTCACAACCATATAATCCAACCAACGAATATCAATCCCACACAACAAAGCTGAATATAGAAGGGAGCAGGTGCTAAACAGATAATGAAATTACCAGAAATACCACCAGCTCTTCTTCTGGGCTCGTTTGTGTTCGGCCAACACCTTAGAAAGCTGCTCCTCCAAGTGAGCTTTCAATTATTTACTCTTCAAACTGTTCTTTTTCATTGGTAACGAGTTCATTTTTCAAGTTCTTAAATTGTTCCTGCACCTTTTCAGTTACTTGTTTGGTAACCATGTCAGCAAAATTCTTGGCCTCATCCTTGTTAAACCCATGAGCAGCTTAAAGATTCCATCAATTGTTGAAAACTTAGCTGAGTCTGTTTCGAAACTACTTCAGCAGCTGCAATCGAATCATTTTTCGTCATCATATGAGCAGCTTTTTTAACCTCACTGAATCCCGTGTTAAACGTATCCATCAGTGTGGCGTGATTAGCCGCCCCTGTCTTGGAATCAAGATAATACAATCCAACCACGATAATCACCGTTCCTCCCCAGTGGCCTAAAATTTGACTGTCAGTGTTTCCTTCAGCTTGTCTATCAACTGTGGTGTGGCCTGAAGCAATATGAGTAAAGTTAGTGGTGGTATCAGCAGCCGTCTTTTCAGATGGGGTTGTCTTTGGGGTTGTCCTTTCAGATTCAGATGGGGGAGTAAAGTTAAGTGGCGATAGGGTATTTGTATCAGAGGTCGTTTCATCTTCAACGGGGGTTTCATCTGTTTCATCGTCAAGAGGTGTGGTCTTCAAGAGCGGTGGTTTTCTTGATCTGAGTGGAACGGGAGTTTGTTTGTTCCTAAGAATCGGCGAACCAAAAAATCCCGAGGTGTAAGATCCGACACGAAAACCGTAATAGAACAAAAAGTAAGAATCTCATAACAAAAGAACATTAGAATGCAATTAACCAAAAGAACAAAAGTGCGTACCGGAGAAGAGCTGGAAGAACAGACGGCGGTGGAGAAAGATCCACCGGCAAACAACGAACATTTGCGGTAGCCACCACCGGCGGAAAGCGACGATTTCCCGTAGAAGAAATTTACAAAGGCTATTGAAGAACATCTTCACAACCATATAATCCAATCTCTGATTTGGGTAAGAATTGGAAACTCATCTTTCAAAATTCTTAGTTCTTAAAGTGTTCTGAGCACAATAGTTATTTAGAAGGTTTAAGAACCTTAGAATCTTCTTATGTGGTGTAGGATTTGAAGGAGTGGCCTAAGGATTAAGAGTTCTTCAAGTTGGCTTTGGCTTTGGCTTTGGCTTTCAAGATTTGCTTGAAGAATTTGAGGTAGGGAGATATTCAATTGAATCTAGTCTGTGTTAATAGCATGCTTTAGACTTTATACCATGTTTTAGGCTTTGCACCATGTTTCGACACTTTGTACCATGTTTTTAGACCTTTAAATCATGTATTAGACTTAGTAACGTGTTAAGAACTTGTATGATGTTGTTTGGGGCACGTTTATAGCATGTATTGGTGAGGTTATGAGGGTTGCATGTGAGGAAAAAACCTTGGAATGATTTTAGAATGTTTTGATTTCTGGGCAAATAAGCCTTAGGTGAGGGCCTATCAGAACAGAGATTTTCAAAATGTTACAACATCCTTAGGTGTAGGCCTTAGGCCTGATAGGCGCAGGCCTTTGGCCTAAAATGTGCGGTTTTGCATTTTCTTTCATTTTTCGAGCGTAATAATAATAATAATAATAATAATAATAATAATAATAATAATAATAATAATAATAATAATAATCACTATTGTTGTGTCCAGTGGTAGACGCAGGATCTCGGTTAAGGGAGACAATAAAAATTTTAAAGAGGCAAATACAAAAATTAAAGGGGGCAAACAACATGCATAGTATATATATTTGTATATTTTTTCGGATCAAGGTGAGCAGTTGTTGTCCATTAGTTATATGTAGGTCCGCCACTGGTTGTGTCCTAACGAGTGACACAACAATTTTTTCACCATTATTATGTCGTACGTCTATGATAACAAATTGTGTAAATGTATGTTGTGTCTTCTGCAGTAACACAACTGTAATAATATTATGATCACCCGTAATAATATGAAGAAAACTTTGCTGGTTTGTTAGACTTCTTAAAGTGGAACCGTAGATGAAGATGTCTATCGGATCAGTCAGCAATGAGTATTGCAGTAGATACTGTAAAACAAGACAAATATGTAAAATAGAGATTTAAATAATAAAGATTCATTAAAAATTATCCGTAGAAGACTCTATTTAAATCCTTAAAATACATTATGTGTAAATTTTACACTACATGTAGTGCATTTAATACAGATTCTTCTAGAATTTTACTAGGTTTTTAGCTCCAAATGGGCAAGGACGAAGGCAAGTGCAGGGCTGGGGAGGGGGCTAAGCCTACCAACGAAAAAAATCCTACACCAAAATATTCATATAATGTAATTTAACTCATCAAAACATTTTAATTAGACCCACCCGATTGTTCAAATATAGTCTACTAGCCTACCCGATGTTCAATTCCTGGGTCTGTCTTAAAAAATGGGCCAAGGTATAAGTGGCGAACAGTCCACTTCAGGGTCGATTTTGATTGACCTACTGATTGAATTTCCGGGAGCTAAAAACAGATTTGGAAACTACTAAGATAGTACTCCCTGCAGTTGTCAAAACTAAAAATCTCTTTTATCTGTCGTACTTACATTTCCAAAGTATTATTTATTGTATTTTTCTATATCTACTATTAAGGGGTGAGAGATAGAAAACAACACCGTATTAATTATATTTAAGGGTGTTGTTGTCATTTTGATGTTAAGTCAAATCATTAACTACTCTCCTTAATATGTGTGTTATTTGCAACTGCGACAATTAAATGGGAACGGAGTGAGTAGTTGATATTAGGAAATTTTGAACCTCTCGATTCCGATATCAGTGAATGAAAAATTTATTAATGCCTAAAGATAGAGTAATATGTAGGTGTTAGTAAAGGAAATGGGTTTCCTTTGTCCCACATAGCCAAAATGGCTCAAGTGGAGCTACTATATAAGAAATAGTATGACATTTAGAAGCAAGCCCCGAGTGACAGAGAATTTTGGGAAGACGTATATGCTTGTTGGTTCATAACCCCACACACGCGACACCGTCCAGCCGGCTCGGTTCGGCTCAGTTCGGTCTTTTGGCTTAGGCGTTGGGCTGGGTTACTATATTCTTTTTGAACAAGCTCGACATTTTAATTTCTAAATCAAGTGAAGAGTTGATTCCCTGCAATACATAATGAAATTACCTGTGATATTTTGTTCGAACGGTCAATTCAATTCGAATTAGAACTGAGCATAAGCATCTGTTTGAACAGTTCAGTTACAGAACAGAAGTTTCGGTTGCTTCTGTTCATTTTCCCTCCATGCGAAAATCCGAAGAGTGGTATTCCCTACTTCAAACAGACAGAACTCTTCCTTATTCTACCTATAAATTCCTTGTGATATAGAATGAGAAGGAGGGAGGAAAATCATTGCATATTTCTGAAAAAACACTGCATAAACTTTTCCTTGCATCCATTGTCTGAGATAACAAGACTAAACCAGTTCGACGGCTTGTTCGCATTGAAGTGTCACAATTAGAACAAGGTAAAGAATGTTATATTTTGAGAGACTTTTGTCATATCCGTGGCATATAATCGGGGGCTTGTTCGTATCAGTCTAATCAATAAGTTTTTGTGTTTACTTATGCTTTCTGCATTTCTTTTTAGTTCAATATGTGTGCAGTACATGAATAAAACTGATGTTCTGCAATATTGTGCTTCAACATGTTATGTTCCGGTGTTTTTTTAAATTTCTGTTCTCATGTTAATAGAATCAGAACCAATACTTGATTCCAACAGATTCTACATATAAATTATATTCTCTTAGAGATTCTGATATATTTAATCTAAATAGAGATTTTGTAAATTAAAAAAAATGATAAATGGTGTTTATTAAGGTAAACTAGAGAATAATTTTAAAGTAACCAATGCATATGCTCTAGGACATTCACATCAGAAACCCTATACGGTGCTCTATCCCTAAAATAAAGATAAAAAAAATGGAAATTTATCTCAAATAACTCCACTGCAGAAGCCTGATCCCTATTTATTTTTAGGGTCAATGAATAGTGTATCCCCATTTGAGGAACACTAACCCTATTTTAGTGGTATTTGATATAAAGATAGAGATAGAGTGCTGTTGTGGAATATTTTGAATTGAGATGTTATAAAATAGGGATATGTATTATTTTATATTATTTTAAGGATAAAAAATAAGGTTCTGATGTGAATGTCTAACACCTGTTCTTTTTATATTATATTAGTAAAGAGCAGTTTGTATGATTCATATAATCACGGTTAAGCTGAAATACTATAAGAATAAATTATGCTTTGAATTTATTTTTACTTTTAATATTGTTATAATTCATACTAATTATTAAAATAATTAAGTACATTGCGCTAAAAAAAAAATATAAGGCCCTCACCAATATGACGGTCGGTCCTCCAAATCTATAGATCCGACCCTGGTCCAACTATTGTAATATATACAACATTAAAATTATGAATTACGTAATTCATACCATAGAAATATAGAAAAAAGTTTACATGATGGGGTTGTATTTTTTTATATATCGGAAGGGCTTTTATCTTCTTTTTCTGAAAAAAAGAAAAGTATTTGTATCTTTAGAAATACAAATTCACAAAAATTTACAATACATAATGCAAAGTGTTCTAAGTTAGAAAGCATTAGCTCGGGGGGCCAATAAAATTCAGAGAATGCATTTGAACCGTATAGAAATGAGTAATGCTTAGGTGTCTCATACTTACCGAAAAAGTGATTCGATCGATGAATATGAGATCGACGATATCGATGAGATTGATATTCAAATAATTCTTCTTAGGACGTATTGATTTTACCCATCTCCTCTAACGAGCATTAAAATCCTTACTTCAGATAGCTCAGCTCAGACACCGAGCACGCGCACCAGAGCAAGTCAGTGTTTGCTCGTCGTTTAGGCCCGGAGTATCATAGTTCTTCTGTTCAATGGATGGCTTTGTCATGGTGTATCTTCGTTCCTAGTAGCCGCGTAGAGTTTCTAGTACCTCTCCCCTCTTTCGAGTGACTTCCCTACGGTCGTACCTCTCACATACTAAGATCCATTAAAGTTATTGTTTCAATTGGTATTTTGACATATTCTACTATTGTAAAAATGAAAACTTAAGCAAGGTAAGTGCTTTAGAAACATGTGTATAAAAATAAAAAAGATTTCATTTAGCCCCTTCTTTTATGATATGCGTATGTTAGGCCTAAGCTCACTTGACATTTATCCTTTTTTAAGGTTCATTGGGATTTTTATTGGTTGGAACGTCTTTTTTTCCAAATGGCAATCCCGGTACCAATAAAAAAAACATTTGTCGCTATTGGATGACGAAATGGATTTTGAAATTAATTTCATAACTTCTGACGAGTGGTTTCGCATCTCTCACATACTAAGAGTTGCTCCGCACCTCTTTCGAGCATTTAGAGTATCCTCTCCAATCCTCGATCAAACTTGCGTTCCCCAGGCGCTATGAAATGGGGGGGGGGGGGGGTCTTTCCTTCGCCTATCGTATGTATCGGCTTGGCTTCTTTCCGAACCAAGGAGGCATCAGCAACTTCGTTGAGACTCCACAATTGTTACAACCACTCAAACACAATGGTGTAAAAACATATTGTGTCTATTCCAAATGAGAAGGACACAGAGATGGAGGAAGAATTTTGGTAGAAGTTTACATCACTTACAACCATATTCATTTGGTAGCACAAAATGACTAAAAAGTATATATATATCGAAGCGTATGTACAAGAAGTGAAATATTTGTGTGGAGAGATGATTTTGTGGTGAAATGACGGATGAAACGATCTGAACCACACAGTTTAAATACATAATGAAACATTGTGGTTCATATTGAACCGCACGGTGTCTTCACGCGTATGGAGACACCACACAAGTATTTCCCGTACAAACCGTGTTGTCATCCTACAACTATCCCTTCCGTGTTTATCTCTTCAGAAAATAGATAGAATAATATCCCCATAATAATAATAATAATCATATACATATCATATGTTGATTTATGAAACAAAGTTAAGATAGCTGACGAGAACATGGGATGGGATGTATATACAGTATACACTCCACTTTTTTTTTTTTTAATTTTATAACTATTTATAGTAAAATGCATACTAATCTTGTATTCATCCTACTCCTATTTTTTATTGCCATAAACTGTTCTTTGGATTTGGGTTTTTTTTCTTTTCATAATTGGATTACTAAAATAACATAAAAGAAATATAAATAAAAAGTACATAGCATTCAGTGAGCAAATAAAGTTACTAATTTTTTATGTCGGGATTCAGGATGTTTAAATGAAGCTAATGTTGAGGTAGATGACCTTAACATTTTCCTTCAATATGGTCCAGTCTGTGAGGTTCATGCCTGTTTTTATCACTTTTATGTATCTTAATAATATCCTTAAAAATAATAGGCGGAAACGCCCAAAATATGAAGTTTTGAACAGTTACATGACCAAATTTTGTTTCACAAAACGACATGTTTACCCTTATTTATTCTTTTTCTTTACGTGTCAAGTTTTTACCGACTCTAGCATGTTGCATCTATAATAGTCAATGGTTTTTATTTTATTTTAGGGATACAATAATCAAATGTTGGACACTTGAAAACAGTTATCCAAAGACTCATGTCAAAAAGACTCAGAGAAAAAACTATAGTGGCCAAATTATACTTTGCCCCCTAAAATGAAGCACCTCTTCACCAGCAACTCAAGAATCAAAGTGGAGTACTGAGAACAAGAGAATGCATATTGAAAATTCTTTGCACACTTAATATACAAATGGAACAGAAACCCCTTTTATTCTCTACCCCCCCCCCCACACACACACACACACACACACAACATTTGTAACAGCACTTCTGAAGACAAAGATAATTCAGTAGGGCTATAATTTCAACCACTCAAAGCAAGGGCATAGTCCCCAACAAAACCTTGAAGGGTAGTCTTTCAAGTAAATCTCTCTGTTATTCCCAATAATGTAAAAGCTAAAAGAGCTGTTCCCATGAGTCATGGTCACACGAGTCACCGGCACGACCGAGATTATATGTCTCTCGGATATTACACGCGCAGCTGGAGGCACTTGAGCCCTCTCTGCAATCACTTCAGAAGAGAACCTGTTTAGGAAGATTGAATCAGCAAAATATGCAGGAGTGCATTGATGTGCTTGTGTGTTGCATAATTGAACCCCTTTTGCACTGTTGAAAACCTCATCTGGAACAGAAGCTGCTCCACTTGTAGCACTTACTTTTCGAGTTGTAAGTGTCTTCCTGCATTTCCAATAATACCCAAATTCAAAGCCACATTATGCGCACTTATCAAAGGGAAATCAAGAACTATCATTTTGATTGTACAAATCGTAGCACTACACTTATTTCTTTTCTTTTTCTTTTTCAATACAGGCACAAAATACAAATTCAACCGTTTCTTTTGCTATAGGCTGGATAAACCCTTGAGTAAAACTCAATGGCAAAGATTCTAGAGCAAAGATTCTAGAATATCAGAAGAAAGGTGACTTGGTCGATTTTTTCTTATTCGCAAGGAATTCTGCTGCCAAGGTTTAGTTTGTTTGTTTTCTGCCAGCTGATTTAAGTCCAAAACAAGACAATGCATAACCGGTTTGTTTTATAGCAATTACCATCAGGGATTCTATTTACAATATCTACATCATGAAGAAAACAAACATAATTTCTTAGATTTTGCAGAACATACCAATTAATGACAGCAACTTTTTGGAGCAACAGAGAACCCCCACCCTTGCATGTCTCGCATTGAATTAGCCCATGAGACCCACAGGTTGCGCATGGAATCTTCCCTTTGCCGTTGCATTTCACGCATCTGTACAAAATTATACAAAACATCACCATCCAAAAAAAACACGTTTACCAACAACCAGTTCTTTCAATAAAAGCATGAACAGAACTATAAAATATGAACAGGTCAGCGCAACAACAAGGAACGCAATCTTGTTAAGTTATTACTGTTTTACTTACATTGTATCAGATCCATCTTGGTGGGCTATTAGACCTCTCCCATAACAAACAAGACACTGCGTCATCTGGTTCTGTTTGTACGATCCAGCTTCCTTTTTATCACCATTGCATGAAGGACACTCAAGCTGCCCTCTTCCCATACAAACTACAAACATAGAGACGAGAATTAAACTCTCTAGAGTTCATGTGAAAAGAAGAACACTGATATTGGATGATGACATGAAATTCTAATAGCATAAGAATGGCTGCAACCGAAATCAATGGTGCTCACATGGCTACATACTTTATTAACTAGGCAAGACTAACAAGGTAATTGCCCTTACCAGAGCATTTTTCTGTAGCTTCAGAATGAGGAATTTTGGTCCTTAACTCTTTATGAGGCACAAAGAGAACAGGGAATTCAGACCTTAAGTCTAATTCCCACAATCCTACTTCAGGGCCCTTCTCTTTTCCATCAAATTTTCCACCAGTGTTCGGCTCTTTCTCGATTACAAGATTCCTCTCCTCTATGAAAGTTTCTAAAGTTCCAACATAAACATTGCAGTCTTCCACAGCATGAATTTTCCAGGTTTTAGCTGGACGACTTCCCAACAGAAATGATGACCAACATAATTTAGGAGTAATTCTCGAATCTCCACCTCATCCAGTACTTGTCTGTGAATATAATCCAAAAATATTGCTGTTTAGTGAACCATTTTGCAAGAAAAACACGGAAGTGTTTAAACATTTACGCAAGCCACAATAGCTGCCCCCCTCCCCCCAAAAAGAATAGTGGAGAAAGTGCCAAAGTGGTGTTTTTTTTAGCAGAACGAAACACTGTTGCTGTAGGCTTGTACTGAAGCAGAAACATTAGGATTTATAAGCCACAGAAAAAGCATACACCTTTTGTACATAGCTGCCTAAACACGAACAGGAATAAACTCAACTAAAAGGATAAATGATTTAGTAAATCAACAGCTCGTTGACATGATAATAATATTCAGGGTGTCATTAGATATAGCTGTGTCACCAAATGTCGATGTAGATATCGTCATTAAAATGGTACAGTCTTGAATAATGTCTAGCAGAAACATCATCCTCATGTAGGGCTTAATATCGCATGGAAACCATCCACAAAGACAAAAAGAATGGGATGTGATGCAAGTAGTATAATGCACCATAAATAAATGGAAGGAATCAAGTTAATACATGTAAGATGCTTTCACTCCTCTATTTTAATAAAAATATAACAAGACGATTGAACCATTTCCATCCAATTGCCAATGGGTAACATTCAAGAATCAAGATTATCTAAAAGTAAATACATCTAAAAGCATCAATGGCTTGAAGATATCAAATTTCTTCACTCACCTTCTCATATCGGTTCTAATCCCCCATGAATCGCTACGATATCCTTCTTGGTAAACAGTGTCTTGTGCTGCAGAATGAGAGACTTTAGCATGTCAACAAAGATATTATACACATAAAAACAAATCAAATTAAAAGACGAGCTCTCAATGGCTGGTGAGATAAATCACCCACCAATGCCAAATTAATATGTGCATTGTGAGGATATGGCATTTGATTGACAGAAATATACACAAAGTATTCATGTATTCAGTTAGTTAACAACCAAACAGTGCCAAAAAAAAAAATTACATTCTGTTGAACTACAAATATAATCAAAACTTAGAAACTTTCACTAGATGTGATGGTGTTGAATAAGCAAATGAAGTCTTATCATTAGGATTCTCCGTCGCATTTCAATGGGACTGTGGCATAGGAAAAATAAGGGGGAAATAGAATTAATACTCGTGGCAGACCCAATGATATTGATTGAAAAAACATGAAAAAAAGAATGCGCCTGAATTTGGTAAACAGCTCAGGAACTTAGGAAATAACTAGAACTAAAACCATTCTGTTAATCTCCCTAAAATATTCCAAAATTAAAACTTCAACCGTAAGGCCTGAAATATACCGTATGACTGTGGTTGGTATTGAGGCTGAGGTGTAGGGGGACTGAGCAAAGCCGCGTGTAAGGAGGGAGGATAGGGGTCCGCCTGAGAAATCGGAGCAGCAGAGCGAATTTCATCGACGCTGACTTCCGTTCCGGCAGAGAAAGCAGTTGGAATTCCATAACCAGACCTTCCTATGTACTCGTAACCAGTCGATGAAGCACCACCGCCGCCGCCGCCCTGCTCTCCGTTCTCACTTTTCCCTTGTAAAGACAACAAATTCAGACAGTTTCAGAAACTAAAGCACTACTGAGTAAAATATAAAATATAAAAATTAAAAATTAAAAAGGAAAAGAGCTGCTCACCTGATATCAAAGGCTCCTCCATTTATTTGTAAGAGAAGAATGCTACTACCGTTACCGTAGAGGGATGAGGTTTTGCAATTCAATAGTAGAATTTGCAGATCGTCTCTTTTTATTATGATGTCCTGGGAGGAATTCCGAGAGGCAGATTTGTCATTTCAGCTTCATTAATGCCCCCCTGTTTCTTAATCAACAAGGTACTTGCATTTGGAAATGTCAACGGCAGCCAACAATGCATTGACCCAGCGGTAAGTGCTGTGGTTATTAATTTGAAGATTTCGAGTTCGAGATTCAATGGGGACAACAATGTTGCGTGCTTGTGTGAAAAAAGAAATGTCAACGGTAAACATTGTTAAGGACCTTGATTCCTCCGATGCATTTGACAATCTAGTGCAAAAAAATCACATAAAACGACGTAGTTTTGTTTGTATTTTACAAATAAAATCACGTCGTTTATAGGTTTTTTGCACTTAACCATTAAACGTATTTGAGGAATCTTTTCCAATTGTTAAGATATGGCTTATATCTTACATGGAATTATATATTCCAGCTTTTGCAGCGTGCTAGCATGGACAATGCCAAGCCTTGTCAGACTTTTATGTCTACTTCTACTCGTCTTGGTCTTGACTCAAGTCCTCATTCGTTTGATCCTTCGCTTTATCGCACTATTGTAGGTACGCTACAATACCTCAGTATTCCTCACTTTAATCTTGCTTTTGATGTCCACAAGGTTAGCAAGTACATGCACCCACCTACTGATGATCATTGGTCTGCTATTAAACGCATGCATTATCCGCTATCTCCAGCACACAATCTATGAGGGCCTATTTTTATCTCATCATTCTCCACTCACTCTTCATGCTTACTCTGATTCTGACTGGGCTGCTGACACGGATAATCGTCACTCTGTGGGGGCCTATTGTATTTTTCTTGGGGATAATCTTATCACCTGGCGCTTTAAACAGCATATGACAGTGTCCAGAAGTAGTGCAGAGGGTGAATGCAAATCCATCGAATACGGCAGCATAAATTTAGTGGCTTTGTAGCCTTCTCTATGAGATGTCCGTGTCTTTACCTACACCGTCCACTCGCTGGTGTGGGGCCACCTACCTTGCACACAATCCAGTGTTTTATACCCGCACGAAGCATATTGAGATCGAATTTCATCATGTTCGCAAGTTAGGTGCTTCCAATCGGCTCGGTGTTTCCTTCCTTAGCTCCAAGGATCAGCTTGCAGACCTCCACACCAAACCCTTGGGCAAACCACAGTTCCTCTCATTGAAGACCAATCTTCGTGTTCACTCAGTTCCAATGGGATTGCGGAAGAGAATAATATAGGCATTTTATATTTTATATTATTAGTATATTGTTGCCCAAGTTGTGTGGCTCCTATATAAACTCTATTGCATCCTATGACTGAATCAATGAAATCATATTATTCTAAATATAATAATATGAATCATACAACATCCTGCAACTCTTCTAGATAAAAAATAAGTGGTCGGCTATGAAACTCGGTTATGATACATCGCATCAAAGGGAATTTAATCAATTATCTGATCATGGTGAAGTTCCGATTTTTTCTCTCACAAATATGAAAGTCACAAGCAACAGTAGAAATATAAGGCATATAATAAAATTATTGAACTAACCTACTTGAATCACATAACAATCAAAGGCAATAACATACTTGATATCAATACTAAAATATATTTACTTTTTTCTGTTATCATATCATGTATTTGTCCTAACTTTTGTTGTGAATCATGAGTATTGCATTTACTTAGTGATATTCAATATTATGTATTATTGTCATGTATAACACATTGTGTACCATTACATATTGTCGTCATACACAGTTCATTATACTCTCTTTACTTAGTGACATGTACCGGTACATATCATCATCATGTATAACGCACTTTGTACTGTTACATATCGCCGTCATACACAGTTCATCATTCCTTTTTACTTGGTCGGTGAGATATACTGTTGGATATTGTCGTCATGCATAACACAATGTGTACCATTATGTTGAAGTGTTTAAGATTTTATTTATCTACCTCCACATCAGTTTAAACTTTTGGGAGAGATGGTAATTCAACATGGTATCAGAGCGCATGTTCATGTGATCAATTATTGCTTTGTCTTCCCATTTATATTATGCAGGTGTAGGCCTATTTGTTGGTCTTGTGTGTCCTTTATATGCCTTTGTGTGTCATGTTGATCCAAGTTTCTTATAGACTCACACTTGAGGAGGCGTGTTGAATTGTTTAAGATGTTAATTATCTACCTCATCAGCTTAAGTTTTTGGGAGAGATTGTAATTCAACACGTTACGTATTGCCGTCGTACATAGTTCATATACTTCCATTTACTTAGTGATATGCACTGTTACGTATAGCCTTCATGCATAACAAGCTTTCCACTGTTACGTACGTATCGCCGTCTTACACAATTCATCGTTCTTATACTTGGTTGGTGATATATACCGTTACTTATCGCCGTCATGCATATAACCTCTTTTGTTATGTACCGTTACGTATGTCACTGGCTACAAATTTTCATACTTTATTAGTAAACTTGTACTTCATATACACTATCATAATGTCATGATATCTACAACATGTTAACATCATAAAATTATAACTTATCGATCATTTTATCTACAAGAATATAAGGAAAAAAGAACCACATATTCACCACATCACAAGGAAATGAACAATTTTTGCACAATGAATTTACAAAATGTAGTTTTCACATGCAAAATGATTTATTATTTATTGTAAGCACCAAATGCTGATATGATCGTAAATGAAGTAGCACAATTTGTGTGATATGAAGAATGTTGACCCTCTCACTAGTTTGCATGCAAGCAGGGGAGAAATTTTGAGAGATGAAAGTGAAAGATAAACGTGGAAGGTAAATGCATCATCTCAATATTAATATTACGCAGTTAGCCTCTTTCCTCTCTCCCGTTTGAATATGTACATGACAAAACTTTATCCTGTCGTTATAATCCATATAGTGAGACTTCATCAAATGGATAATATCGACAACAATTTTGTTCCTACCAGAGGAGTCTAAAAGTGGCTCACACCGTGATAGAGTGAGAATGCAATTACTTTTCAAATGTGAGACTTTACATTCTCCCCCTTACGAAAGACTGACGTCCTCGCCAGGACTTTTCCCAGTTTCGTCCTTATCAAAAGAGTCTAGAGGTGACCGACGCCTGTTGAAAATATTAGTAGTGTAGTACCAGTTCGTTAATTTTTCTGTAAATCGAATAACATAAAAATATAGAAGCAGATTGTAGGCATGATTAACACATAAGAATGAACATATTATTCACATAAAATTACTGCAACACAATGAACGAAAGATGCATAAAACATAAAGTAAAATGAAAACATATTCGTAGACTGAGGCGCGTAGAACGCTGTCCTTAAGACATTATTGCCCCGACTATGTGCACACGGATATGGCAACACGTCTCCCAAGATACAACAGTCTTTACCTCTTCTAGTTATGCACATGAATGTGAAGAGGGCGGCGAACTGATCGGACCTTGTTATCTCTGACTATGCAATTGTGTTTGTGCAGAAATGCCTTTTAAGTTTTTTAGAAAATATGTATGCAGAATTTTTTTTATCATTTTCATCTAGGGATGTTAATATATAGGTAGAGAAGAAACATGTTGGAAGTGCAACAACCTTTCAGAATTTTAGTTTTTGGAGGTTATATTTGTTCAGAACGGTTGCCTTTAACCGAGCTGATGCCTTTTATTTCGAACAGATGCCATGGCCGAACTGTTGCTACAGTTCAGTTCGGTTTGAACTTCAAACTGTTGCTTCAGGTTCATTTTAGTTTGATTTAGAAATTCCTGTTGGAAGTGCAACAACCTTTTAGAATTTCAGTTTTTGGAGGTTATATTTGTTCAGAACGGCTGCCTTTAATCGAACTGATGCCTTTTATTTCAAACAGATGCAATGGCCGAACTGTTGCTACAGTTCAGTTCGGTTTGAACTTCGAAGTGTTCCTTCAGGTTTGTTTTAGATTGATTCATAAATTCCTGTTGATATGGCCTAAAAATATTAATACTGGCCCAAGCCCGAACCGAACCAATCCGAGCCGGCCGGACGTCGGCTGCGGCGCGCATGTGTGAACCAACAAACATCTACGTCCTCCCTCCTTCATAAAATTCTCTTGCCCCTTGGGGCTTACCTCTAAGTGCCACACTACTCCTTAAGTAGTGATTTCATTGATTCATACTTCCAATGTGGGATAAATGAATACACATTATTCATTAACACTCCACGCATTTTACTCTACCTTAGGCATTAATTTCTCATTCACCCGATATCGGAATCGAGTGATTCAAAAGCCTGACATCAACTACTATCTTAGTAGTTTCCAAAACTGTTTTTAGCTCCCGGAAACTCATTCGGTAACTCATCGAAATCCGGGCCTAAAGTTGATTGTTCGTCACTTACACTTAAACCCATTTCGGAGCTAAACATCATAAAATTCCAACAATCCCCCACATGAATGAAAATAATGCATATGCTATGCAGACTATATAGAGATAACAAACGGAGCTCTATTGCATCGGGCGAGGTGGTTTGATGCCTTGAACCTTCCCTAGTAGAATACCATCGAACATACTCGGCTAAGCAGTGAACTAGGTCTTGAACTTCTCAGGCTTTGGTGCATGCCTAGACAATGACACCTACACAATAGACCTCAGGGTCTTCTCGAAGTTCTCATGGTTGTGTCCATTTTGGCCCTGGAACACCTTGGTTTCAGAAAGTGTGTTAGAGAAATCAGCCCTCAAATTCTCACAGAAGCAGCCCCACTTCCAGTTACATAGATAACCTCCTATAAAGAGTACTCTGCAATACCCCACTTGGCTTTACCAAGATATAGGAATCATTAAAAGCTTAATGCTTAACCTGAACCATTCAGCTGACAGCACTTTGTTTTAACAGAATGGGTAAGTTCTAACTGTTCCTCATAACTTAGTTGTCCCATTTGAACCATGATCTTGGGATCTCCAGTCACTATGGTTGGGTTACCGTTATAAGGGAACATGCGTAATAGGCTTCAGTCTCATTCCGTTTGTCAAAAACTTTGACACCCGATCTCTAGCTAAACCTTTTTATAAGCGGATCCGCAAGATTCTCCTTCGACTTTATACAATCGAGGAAATCAAACCATTAGAGATCCATTAATAAATGATTTTTGTCTACGATGTATTAATCGTGACTTACCATTTTCTATATTACTATGTGCATGTTCTATCACTTACCGACTATTTCATGTTAATAACAATGATAGAATCGGAGCCACACGCAATATCTTTCCAAGTATTCAACTCTTTTCCATTTCATTGCTTTCATTATATCATTTTATTTAGGTAAATTTCCTTTACCAATCACCTCCACATTTCCAAGAATATGATGATGTTTAAGTCAAGAGGATGTTCTTCCTCCACAGGTTTTGGGTAAACCTCAAGTTAATCATCATCATCATTTCGTAACATTAATTGATTAAGGTATGTATAGTTCAACGATTTGATGAATGGTGTTGGTACCAAAACAAAATTCATTAAACCTTGAATCACACTTTTCCACCTTGATCACCACGAATTGATTAACTTACTTGTTATTTCGAGTTATGCGTCTCAACAAACGCATAAACAACTTCATCTCCACATCTTGAAATATACAACACACAACCGAAAGCAAATCTATAAATAATATGAATATAACTACAAAGACATGTACATATATTCACAGTATTAACATGTCACAATTAACATATACAACATTAAAGTGTTTACTTAAACTTCTACATACAATACATACAAGTTTATACAATTATAAAACATTTATAATAATGTATAAATTAAATTGTTTAGTACAAACCATAACTTGAATTTTTAAATTCAACAAAAGAAGTTCATTCACCAAGTTCATGCAATCATTACGCGGACAAATTCAATTCATCCATAGTCTCTGTGACTATTTCTGCCACGTTTGCTTGTTCAACTTTTCGAGGCTTACGGCATTCATTCCTACGGTGTCCTTGTTTTCCGCAATTAAAGCATTTACCATTGAATTGCATAGCCTTTTGATTGCCCTTTGAACTTTCGTTTCTGGCCTTTGCCATTATTCGCACTGGAACTGGACTCCACCAAATTTGCCTTGGATTGTCCAAAGTGCCCTCCTCTGTCAAGCTGTCGGTTGTTCTCTTCAACACGCAACTTTACCACCAATTTGTTCATCGTTATCTCCTTGCATTTGTGCTTTAAATAATTCTTGAAATCTCTCCACGAAATTATTGCAACGACTTGGAATAGTTCATTAATAACCAAACCTTCTTCATGACATTCAGAGATTATTATTTGCAACTCTTCTATTTGACTAAGAACGTGTATTCCATAAACTTGTCAACAATGTACTTCCTTTTCCCTAGCATCTTCTGTTTTGTATTTCATTTCAAGTGCCCGCCACAACTCTTTAGCACTTGTACTCATACAATAAACAGTATATAACGTATTGTCAAGACAAGTAAGGATATAGTTCTTGCATAGAAAATCCGAATGTTTCCATGCATCGAATGTTGTAACGGAAGTCTTATGGTTTTCACCCTCTTGTATCTCAGGAGGATCTCCAGTCAACCATTTTGCCAAACTTAAAGTTGTCAAATAAAATAGCATTTTCTGATGCCACAGCTTGAAATTCTGCCCGTTGATCTTCTCTGTTTTTTCGTGGTGAGACGAATTTGTTCTTTGCACAACAGTAGGTTGCACACACGACATATGAGTTGTTGAATCCAATGTTCCTTCCATTTTTGTTCATAAACAGAAGATCAACAATCAAAGTTGCAAAACAGACTCTGCTATGCACATTTTTCCCGATATTGGTATATCACAATTTTAAAAATTCACGAACATTTTAAACACAGAACATGAATATTTTTGTAATCTACAACACCAAATAAACAACTTTAGTTCTTTAACATTTCAGAAATGAACGAGTATTTACAAATTATTTTGGACAACATACAAAGTAGGCAATTTTTCAATTTTTCAAAAAGTCGTGGCTATATATATATTTTTCATCACAACAAATTTTTCAACCAAATTGCAGATTTTTGTTACAAGTAAACTATACTTAACATACTTGTAGAATAATATTAACTCGAAAATCATGTTGTTAACATAATTTTTCAAAAGGTATACAAGGTAACATGTTGCATTTTTACACAAAAACACGCTGTTTTTTCTACATTTTATGTTGCAGATTTTTAATAGTCGTTTCACATCTCCAGAATTTATACCAACACAATTTAGAAAATGTTTAAAATCCCACATATCATGTAAAATAAATTAACAGAAAGATTCGTACATAAACATGTTGTTGTATCATATTTAACAAATAATCACTCGGTTAAACATGAATTTTCTGGTTCAACTTTTGCTAACGTATTTCCTTATTCTTTTAAGAGAACTTAAACCAGTACACAAATGAACACGTTTTAAAGCTAATTCAATGTAAAAAATGTTTTTCAACAAATATACATATACACATTGCATACATGTTCATAATTCTAACAGGAACGAATAATGTCTTAAGACTGTTGGAAATATTAGTAGTGTAGTACCGGTTTGCTAATTTTTCTGAAAATTGAATAACATGAAAATATAGAAGCAGATTGTAGGCATGATTAACACATAATAATGAACATATTATTCACATAAAAATACTGCAACACAATGAACGAAAGATGCAGAAAACATAAGTAAAACGAAAACTTATTCGTAGACTGAGACGCGTAGAACGCTGTCCTTAAAACATTATTGCCCCGACTATGTGTACACGGATATGACAACACGTCTCCCAAGATAAAACAGTCAATTGTGTTTGTGCGGACTGATCGGACCTTGTTATCTCTGACTATGCAATTGTGTTTGTGCGGAAATGCCTTTTAAGTATTTCAGAAAATATGTATGCAGAAAAATTGTTATCATTTTCATCCGGGGATGTTAATTTATAGGTATAGAAGAAACATGTTGGAGTGCAAAAACCTTTCAGAATTTCAGTTTAAGGTTATATTTGTTCAAAACGGTTGCTTTTATTTTGAACAGATGCTATGGCGAATCATTATTCTGATTCGATTCGGTTTGAACTTCAACGATTGCTTGAGTTCGCTTTTAGTTTGATTCAGAAATTCCTGTTGAGACTTGAGATGGCCCAAAAATATTAATACTGGCCCAAGCCCGAACCAAGCAGGCCGGACGGCGGTGGCGGCACACGTGTGAACCAACAAGCATCTATGTCCTCCTTCCTTCACAAAATTCTTTTGCCCCTTGGGGCTTTCCTTTAGGTGCCATACTACTCCTTGATTAGTGGTTTCACTTGATTTATACTTCCAATGTGGGACAAATGAATACACATTATTCATTAACACTTCACACATTTTACTCTATCTTTAGGCATTAATTTCTCATTCACCCGATATCGGAATCAAGTGATTTAAAAGCCTAACATCAACTACTATCCTTTTCTATGTGGTGGTCGAAATTTCCATTGTCAATTACACTTGGAATAACTCTCCTTTTATAGGAGAGTAAATCCTTGGTCTCCAAGTTTTAATTAATTAAATAAATAAATAATTAAATAAAATAAAAAGATATTTTCCTTAATGAATAATTGTGACATATTATTGACCAATAGAAAACCAAATAACATGTCATCCAACCAATCACATAACAAGAATATCTTTTATTTTCCATAACACAAGAAAATTAATTCTTGTGCAAATTAGAGACATAAATGGCGCCACCTTGTAGGGTTTTTAGCCACATAAAATGCCTTTTATACAGATTATATTATTTAAATTTCAACTAAATAATATCCATGCATATCAACTAATTAGCCCAAATTAATTAATTATCAATGAGGCCCAAATAACAAGATTATTAGTCCAATTACGTAGCTTCACATCGGGGACCACGACTATAACCAAGAGCTCCAATAATTAATTATTCATCGAATGTAATAAGTACATTAATTATTAATTCGGGATTACGCCACCATAAACCCGAATCTAACTCTACCGATTATAGATGTATACTTATACTCAACCCATGTAGTAGATAAGCATCCATTGATATAATCACTACATACTGATTAACCCTCCATAGATCATCCATTCTCGAGCGGGAAGTCTCCGTGAACCCGACTCGAATATCTTATCCTTATTTACCATTAACCCCTGATGATCAATTAGTATGCATATCCTCGACTAGTAGCTAATTAGTCAAATGCGAAACTCCCGGGATCGATCACTTTCTTGGGGCTAACAAATAAGGAGATCGTCTCTCTACTTCTGCAGAAGAAGGAATGGATTCCATGTCTGTGAAAATCGTAACTACTCACTCATCCGGAGATAGTGCCAATGAGAAGTGGCTTGAAACACATATTTAAGTGAACCGTAATTAACACATCAAACACTACCCCGACAAGCGAAGACTCGTGATCACCTCGAGATTAAGGTTGATCCATATATGATCATCTAATGATTTAATAAGATTCCTCGATTACGGAATTATATCGAGAAAAAGCAGATTAAATCGGTCCAAATTCTATATGAATGCCATCATATATAAATGCCCCACGTAGGTACCTCTACCGAAAGTCCGGATAAGACTATCACACCCTAAAGTGTTTCAGGCGCATTATTGGTGTTTTAATCAAGAGACCCTAAACTCGATTAAGTTCACCACGGACTAACAGCTTAAGTATATCACCACTAACTCAATCCTCACGTGTAATCCATACACCGAGTTAAGTGGTTACTGTACGATATACTTGGGGGTTTCTAGCGATGTAGACATTTTTACAAGCACAAAGCAAGTAATAAGGTGAGATAAATTCATCATTCATTATTAAAAACAATTACACAAAATTGTCTTTCGCAAGACTACACCTAATGTATTTCCCACCGTCTCTCACGGTGTGGCACTTGGCAAAGACTTGGCACTTAGGTCCGTGGCTCTTAATACCTCCAAAACTTGGGTATGACGGCGCTAAATAAGTTTTAAATGATTCGGTAATAATTTACCAAGATTCGCTTGGTTTAAAATAAATTAAGTTTAAGTTGACAAGATATTTGCTTGCGTTTGTTTTCGTTGAAGTTTTTTTATATCACTTCATCAATTATTTCTTACAATTCTCTCACAAATCATTATTTCAATTACAAATAAAAAATATTAAATTATCTTTGACTATTTCACTTTATTACTTTTTTTACCATTATTTTATTCATTATACTATTTTATTTTAATTTCTCTCACCAATCATTTCTTTGTCTACACAAAAAAATTCAAAAAAAACATTTTAACTTTCTATACTTCAATCATTTTTATTATATTTTATTATCCACTAGACCTCTAAAATAAACTTCAACCCAAAACAAACAGAGTTAAACAGATTATTACTTTACAGACGTGACACTATGAATTTATAATATATTTTAGGTAGATTATATCGACATGTGACGTGTCAAAAAATGTCAAATGTGTAACATGTCAAAAATTTCCAAATTTCCAAATTTCCCAACAACTAAAATTTCACCATGGATTAGTACACACGTATAAATAAGAGAAGTAGGGTGTCGGTTCACGGCCCTACCTCTTCCGTGAGATGGCTCTTTCATTATTAACTTTACCACCAAACTACAAAACCTCTGTCCCATTTAATATCCTTGTGTATGAGAATTGACGACTTCATCTTACTATTACTACTGTACTAAACTAATCCACCAAACCACTACACTTTGTTCCTTTCTATATACTATTTTCCAGCCTGGAATTGGATTAATCTTTTCCAGTGCTCTCTGCCCCTCTCCGGTGTCCAAAAAAGCTGCCAATTTGATCCAATTTAGTAGCAAACGCCAAATGAAAGGGACAAATTATAGCCAAACCCGGTGGTTCACGGTTGGGTTGGTGGTGGCGTGGTATATATCCAACATTGGAGTCCTGCTTCTAAACAAGTATTTGTTAAGCAATTATGGGTTTAGATACCCTATATTTCTTACCTTGTGCCATATGATTGCTTGTTCTCTCTTTAGTTACATCGCCATTGTATGGTTTAAGGCGGTGCCTTTGCAGTCAATACTCTCGCGGTTTCAATTTGCAAAGATTTCAGCTTTAAGCCTCATTTTTTGTGGGTCTGTTGTCAGTGGAAACGTGTCCTTGAGGTACCTTCCGGTGTCGTTTACTCAGGCTGTTGGGGCTACAACGCCGTTTTTCACGGCGGTGTTTGCTTATTTGATGACTTGGAGGAAGGAAGCTTGGATTACATATCTTTCTCTTGTCCCTGTAGTTGGCGGAGTTGTCATTGCTAGTGGGGTAAGTAACTGCACACTTTCTATATGGACACTTGGTCTTCATTTTTTGCTGTGTTTCTCAATAAATGTTTAGGTTTAACTTTGAAAAAGTATTTGCAGGAAGGATTCTTTTTTGTTTTTATTTTTTATGAAGCCTGTGTGCTTGTTCTATTATTTTGCTTAATGCAATCTAAGGGTTAACATGTGAGAAATTATGACCCAGTAATATTTTTGGGATTTTACATACTAAATCAATGGTTAATGATATTCCCACTGGTGTTAGAATTGTCGCTTGTATAAGGAACAATTTTGGGGCTTTTGAGTAATGCTGCTGTCAAATATCTTTAATTGTTCAGTTTCATCCTTAATCTTGTAAATTTCTTTTGTTCTTTGCCAATTAAGAAAGTACTTTGTAGTTACCTCGGTCCCTGATCATCTCGACTAATTTAAAGGTCAACAGTCAAGTTATATGTGCTTGACTGGACCTGCTGCTAAAGGCTTGTAGAGCTGCAATCTTTGTGAGGTGCTTGTGAGTTATGTGTCAACTTGATGTGATGATAGGCACGTTGTTGACTCCGGTGTTGTAGTTTGATTTTTGCGTAAATTGAAGCATTTTGTGTTGATCTGCTACCCTTTTTTTTTTTTTCCCAATACTTCATTGTGATTTGTGGTGATGTCTTCATACAACAGCATTTTATTGTCACTGCTGAGGTTGATCATATGGATCATTTGTCATTTGTCTCTATCATGCTTTTAACATATAGCATAGCCTCCCAAACGTGCAAGTCTATCATTTTGAACTGGTTTTCCTTCATGTCTTTGTTGTTTCTTTTTCTTGTTAATCTCATATGTCTCCTTTCAAACCTTGCATTTGCAAATGATCATAGCCTATTAATCACGATTCTGTCATTTTCTTGTCTGTAGACACCTCCCCCTAATGTGTTCATTTCTTGTGTTATCTATCCATCCTTGTATGCCTAGAAATACATGTTCAAATAAATCTCATTTACATTACCTCATTATTTTGTCAATGTTTCATAGCACATCATACAAATCCGTAAAAAAATAGCTATCCTTTACAGCATTACCTTCACATTTTAGGGGAACTTTAAATTTGCGTAAAAAAATTATGCGCTTTTCCACTTCAATCATTAAATTTTGTTAGTCACATTCTTGTCAATCCATTTATCTTTTTTCCATTGTTGATTCTAGATGCCTAAACATTTCACTTAAAGAATCTTGTGACATCTGAATGTGTTGCACAATTGACCCTTTATCCTCTTCATTGCTTACATGAGTTCCATATGCTTTGTTTTTCGTAGTCAGAGTGAAACCTTTGTCTGCTATATATCTTGCCAACGATCAAAGTTTACCATTTTTGATGTCTTTATGATACAAGTTTTCATGGTAATGACCTTGAATATGTTTCTTATGCATCCCTTTGTCTTTAACTGTCGATTGAAATTCTCAAGTGGCAGTAATTCTGTTCTCATTCTCTTCCAGTACATGGCTGCAGGGTGAACCGAGTTTCCATCTATTTGGGTTTATAGTGTGCCTTGCTGCAACAGCTGCACGGGCATTGAAATCTGTTCTTCAAGGGATTCTACTGTCATCAGAAGGGTACTAATTCCTTTTTAATTTGTATTTTTTTTTCCATGAATCCTCAGAACATTCAGAGATTTACCTAATTACCTCTCACTTTGTTATCCTCTGTTTCAGGGAAAAGTTGAATTCCATGAACCTTCTGCTCTATATGGCCCCAGTGGCTGTTCTCATCTTACTTCCTGCAGCGTTATTGATGGAGCCAAATGTGGTGGCAATCACAATTACTCTTGCAAGAACTGACGTTAACATTGTTTGGTATCTGATTTTGAACTCGATCCTGGCATATTGTGTCAATTTGACAAATTTCTTGGTCACTAGACACACTAGCGCGTTGACACTCCAGGTATGTGTTATTATCTGTATATACAGATGCATTCACTTGAAAAATTCCTGAGAAATGGAAGCATCTGAATAATTGTGCAGCATATATAATCTTTGACAGTGTTGCCATGGCTTTGTAAGACCGTTTTTTCTCTTGTTGTCAATCTGCCTCCTTCATTATGTTCTTCTCATGCAATAATCGAACTTTTTAACTTTTAGAAGCTATGTTAAAAGTGCTACCTTTGTAGCTCAAGCTTGTGACTTGAGCAGTAGACTGCTTTAATCCTGTATTAGCTAAAGCACAAAATGGTGATATTAAAACATGACAATTGCTTCTAACATATAAATCAGGGTTCTGGCAGATTATTGGGGCAGTTCCGCCAACATAATGCTCGTTGTTGATTGCCTTTTGGAACCGTAACTGTTTCTTGTTTATAATGTTGTTGGGTGCAGTTACCTGCTCTTTGATCCGTGATTGTTACTAGTGATTTACGTGTAATCCGTAGATCATAGTATTGAGTTCATTTTAATTGATAGATATACAGTTGTTGCTATATATATGATTGAGAGTTTCAGTGAAAATGACAAAATAGTTTTAGTATTTAGCAAAAAATGCACTAATCCCCTCAGCCCCACTCCCCCACCCCCGACTTATCTCCCACTCCAACCCCCACCTCTGACCCCCGAAAAAAACTATACCCTAAACCATCATCCACCCCTAAAATCCTAAACCCCTCATTTCATTGGTTTACTAAGTGGGGTAGCGAGTTAATAACACAGTTTGAAATGTCTTTTTTGCCTTAAGGAAAAAAAAAAGAGTTCGGATTTTTAACCAAGGGACAAGAGAAACTTCGAAATTTGGGTTATTCCCCCTAAATTTCCCCTATATAAATTTACCTCCCAACTTTCTGTGTAAGGAAATTCACTTGATATTCGAAAGGTAACGTTCTTCACTCTTCTCAGGTTCTAGGAAATGCAAAAGGTGCTGTTGCTGTGGTGATCTCTATAATGATATTTAGAAATCCTGTATCTGTTACGGGCATGCTCGGTTATGGAATTACTCTTGCTGGTGTGGTAATGTACAGTGAAGCTAAGAAGAGAAGCAAACAGGTCATTGTGTGAGACTGATTAATCGACACGGATCCAACTCATTCATCAACGGTTCGCAAACGTGTACTATCACTAGAACCAAGATTTTATACATATGGGTATTGGTTGACACACATGATATCACATATAAAAAAAAAATTTACGCACTTATTGGCAAAGGTTTTTCATGGTTTCTTGTTTGAAGACTTTCTTCTTGGATGTTCAGAAAAACTGGACAAACATTTCTCTACAGAGGGGCCTGCTTCAGCTATTCAGCATATATACTCACACTTGTTCTGTGATTTTACGTTTCATGAAATATATGTATCCATGAATTGATGTGTTTTATATATATTGCCACCACAGGTATTTAGACTGTTGTATGTATAGGTGGTGAAAAGATCGATAGGCACTACGTTTTTTGTAAAACCGAAACGTTGTTTTTGGCATTTATTGACAAATTTGGACAGGTTCTTGTTACAGATGATAAATATTTGGAATTGTGGACATTTCTCTCTTTTAAGTGGGAAGTTTATTGTGTAATATGTTTCATCACATTCCAAGAGACAAGTGTTATCGTTTGATTTCGTTGATGATAGCATGCAATGTCATTAATCGATATGAGATGTATTTAGGGGCGCATGTTACTACATGTTGCTACAACCACATGTAGTAACATATGTAGTTAATGCGCGTTTTTGTCCTTCTCAACTACTATCTTTTTTTCTTGTTCTTTTTTCTCATTTTAGATTAAAAACAGACTTCCACAACTTTTTTATTGATTAACGGTTCAAATGATTTGTTGTTGCCTAAATCACCCTTATTTTGGGAAAGAGACTCCATGCTCCTTATTTTGGGAAAGAGACTCCATGACAAAAACGTTTCATGAATTCATTCTTGTGACTCATCACTGCAAGAGGAACACATTTTTTTACATATAAGAAAATGTAATTGTCATAACAATTGCCGTGTCATTTTTATATCATTGATTATTAGTCCATCATAATATAATTGCAAAAGTGTATTATTATTTACGGCACCCTAGTATTCGTTTTGAAATGGTTCTGTCTTGGAAAACTATATACAGAGTAAATATGATGTCAAGAAGAAGTCACTAGAATAACAAGTTCCGAGCTTCTGCTTGGGAATAAAAGCATTAGTTTCTAAGTTCTGTCTTGGAAAACTATATACAGAGTAAATATGATGTCGAAAAGAAGTCACTAGAATAACAAGTTTCGAGCTTCTGCTTGGGAATAAAAGCATCACTTTCTAAGTTTTTCTAGAAGAAGTTACTAAAATAACAAGTTCTAAGTTTTTCTTTTTTGAAGGGAATAAAAGCATCACTTTTTTTTTTTATATTATGTTAAATTTTCTAAAGCTACTTTGTTTTTTAATATAAAATCTTAAAGTTTGCAAGACATTGTTATTAACCTGGATGTGAACTCCGGTTAGCTTGTCGGTGACTACATTAGTTTTTTTTTTTAATATTAATTTTATATTTTTGTTTTTTATATATATAAATCTTTTTACGGAGTATTGGTGCTTACTTTTTACACACTAAGACTGTTCATGAAATTACTGGGAGGGGTAGTATTTGGCTATGTGCGTTGGATTGAATGTGTCACGAGAAATGTAAAGTCGGAAATCTTTTCGGCAATTACAAGATTGACATTTTCTTGATGACGTACAAGACAATTATTCTTGAGACTTAGAAATAAAAAAGGATTTGTGATCTTAGACCGAGTTTAGTTTTATTTTCAACTTCCGCAAAATATTTGATGATGTATACGTAGAAAGGTTTCGTGTCATGAGAATATATTGTCGAGACATAGCCGAGCAGCCCAAATTCTGAAAATACTTGAGTTTTAGAACAGGGTACAATATACTATTTTTTTCCAAAAAAAAAAAAATAAATTTTAGGAAACAAAAGAATATATATAATATTCATATCTTTCGATACACTATATTATGATTATATAATATGTTTTATCATTGCTTAAAAAATGTTTTATCATTGTGGGGAAGGAGGCGAATGTTTTCTATAATTTAATGATGATACAATATATTTTTGTTTTATTTTTTTTAGTTTTTATACAGTAATTTAATAAAATGGTATAATAGGAAAAGTGAATAATTCTGTAACACCTATATTATTGTTGACCACACATTCCGTCTTTATCGCGTTATTAAAATGTTTCGGTATTGGAGGGTTTGATCTACCGTGAAGGTAACCGGGACTCTGCTTCGCTCGTCAAAGATGGAGTTCGCTCCGCGGCGGCATTTGCATTTCTGGCCCCGACTGCATCTCCGGCTGTTGTTCGGCTGGATGTAACTGCATTTCCGGTACACCGGTTAACAGGTTGGGTTTTCTCTATTTTATCTTCTTCTCTATTGAATCACCCTTGGCTTGATGTTGATTTCCGCATATTCTTATTTAATGAGATCAGTTCATAATCTTTCATGAAAGAAAACATTGAAACCCTCGATTTGCTATTGAATTTACTTGTTGTGAGCAGACATTGGCAAACCTTTATTTCCATATTTTGTTGTAGGAAACTTGCCATAGCCGTCAGATTTTCAAGCAATTTTGGATACTGAAAAAACATCACTCAAGGATAGAACCATCAAAGATAAAACCATAGACGACAGCTCTGAAAATACCACAAAAGATAAAACCACCACACCTCGGAGGAAAACACGGTTAGCTCTGAAAATACCATGAAAACGCCATCACCCAAGGGGCAAAATTAGGATTTTAGTCCTCTAACTTGGCCTATTTTGATTTTTAGTCATAACCTGCTCATTGAGGAAAATGGTCCTCTAAATTGGCTTTTTTTTTAATCACTATCCGCCGGAAATAAATTGACGACGGAATCTTTAAAAATAGTCCTCTAACTAGGCTGCCACGTGATGCGCTTAAATCGTGATTTCTCTTCGTCATGGATCCTCATTCGGTCTCACGACAACCACCGACATTAGTGGATGAGCGCCATCACCATTCTCGTCCGCGAGCTCTCAAGTCAAATCGATTCCACGAGCCTTCGACCCATTCCAAGCCCTCAACCCTACGCGACGACAAAAGAGGATTAGTGGCGTGACGCGATCTCATTTGATAAACGGGTCCGCCAAATGACTCGATCCTCAATGTGGACGCCGCCGAGATATTCGATCCACTTACCATCTAGATATTTTAGTTTTGCATTTTAAAGTTTCTTTCTCCTCCTATAAATAGGGAGCCATGTAACTCATTTAAGTCTCGGGCAAAATGATATAAAACACAAGCGCAAAGCCGAATTGCTTCGCCTTCGTCTCTTACATTGCACCACCGCTGAATCGATGGCCGCCACCAAGAGCCACCGGAAAACACCACTAAAATACACTTTATATAGCCTTATATCCTCGATTAAACATCATTATCAAGAAACTCTGATGTTTTACGCAACATCACCACGTAAGCGTTTTTTAAAGATTCCAATGCCCAATCACCTATTTCCGCGGATGAGACTAAAATCCAAAAAAAAAGCCAACTTAGTGGACCATTTTCCTCACCTAATGTAAATGCAGACTAAAATCCAAAATAGGCCAAGTTAGAGGACTAAAATCCTAATTTTGCATCACCCAAGGGGATATAACCATCAAGATAACACCACCAAAGATAAAACCAACACGGCTCCTCCCCACCACCCCGACTGAATGAAAGAGAATTTGGCGGAGGGAAGCATTTCCACGGCATGCATTTCCGCGGCATCACCTGCTAAAACAAAGTTAGAGTTGTAAGTCAAGAAATAACACAATAAAGAAATTGTTAAGAACAATGACAATAAAGCAAACACCGTAAAACTTCATGTCGGTTGATGAAGCCCAAGCATCAACATCAAGACAATGAAGGTATCCGTGCTAAACAGCAAAAGCTAATATTTGGCGTAGGGAAAGCTGTTGTACCATGGACGAACACTCCGACTAAAACATTTAGAAAGAGTGAACTCTGCTGAAGTTTGAAGTCAGGGAGGAATTATTGAGCTGTCATTGATGGCTTTTGGCTCATTAAAACAATATGGAATATAAGGGTATGCAACAAGTTTGCCTTTTCCTATTTTCCTACCCAAAATGTTTGAACTCTGAAATATTTTCAATATTAACAGACAATGCTCCGTAAAAACGAAATTTCAAGATAAATTGAATTTCAAGTTTGACCAAGGAACGAAAATACTACATTAACTTATAACGATCAACCCAAGCTTATAACGGTCTTTGGCATCTTTAATGCTATTAAACTTTACCCACACATCCTTCCTATACAGTTTCAAAGAGTTTTTAAAATACTTCTTAACTAATCAAGACTCTTTTCCTGCCCCTTTATCGACATTGCTACCGACGCCAACCCAGAGACCACTAACCGGCGCAAATTCTTCTATACTAAATCGTATCTTTTTGGTTCCAACTTTGAACCAAAAAACATTGGCATTTACATTCCATGGACTCGCCAACCTCATTAACAACTGATGTATTATCATGTTGGCTTGCATATCCTTCAAATGGATTAAATGTCCAAAACAAGACTGTTCCAACATTGCTTTGTGCTTGGCGTCAAGCTTTTCATAAACTTCCATTGTTTTACCAATTGAACATCGGGAAACAATATCACATTTTGCAGACCTTTCTTGTTCGCTAAGTGCATAAATCAACGGCATTTTTCAACCTATCTATAACCAAAAAATAAGAAATTTCAATTCAATCGAATTAAGGTATCAATCGAATAAAAGAACAAATGAATGTGAATACAGTTGAAACAAATAAGAATCCATGCCAACAACTAATAACACATCACATGCATTGTTTGAGCTAACAAATTATTCAAAACCACAAAATTTAACTAATCGCATCCCAAAATCATACATGCACATACCAATATGCGTGATTATAAACCACCCCAAAATCGTACCTTTTGGAGATTTGCTCCAAGGTTCCAGTAGGCTTCTTCAAGTTTCTATTCTTCCCCGATCAATTTCCGGTTGGAGAATAGGGAATGATGAAGAAATTTGTTGATCACAAGTTCGAGTCCGTGTTGATGCGGTGAATTTAAGAAGAATTGGAGGGTGAATTTGGGAAGCTGATTAACTGCGAGGGGTTTGTTACGAATTGGGGGAATTGTGTTAAGAGAATTAGGGATTTTGGGATAATATATGAAGGGATTTCGCTTGGAGGTATTTCTGCCAAAGCAAGGTTTTATAAGGTTTTCCCTTTTTTCCATTTTCTTATTTGAGTCAAAGCTTATTGCTGCAAACCCAAAGTTTATAAGCTCAAAGCTGGCATTCCCCCATTTTTATATCATTGATTATCAGTGCATCATAAAATAATATTTTCTTCCGAGAAACGAAAATAATGTAATATTTATTTCTTTCAATACAGTGTATTATGATACAATTAACAGCAATAGTAATATGTTTTATCATTTATATGGGGAAGGAGGCGGATGTTATGTCGTATAACATTTACTATAATTTAATGATGATAGATTGAAATATATTCTTGTTTGCCAACATGACATCGACACAGCAGTAAATGCTGTATTTATTAATTCGGAAGTCTCGGGTCCTAATGAGGATAAAAGTGTGTGCTCCCTCCGTTCCTAATTATATGTCGAAAGTGATTTATTGTGCTGACTTTTATTATAAAGTATTAAAAAATCTTTAAAATTATAGTGCTGTATTATTGAATATGAAAAATTGATTTATTGAATTTGCCTAGAAAGTGAAAAATAAAATTGAAAAGCGGAAGGAGTATTAAAATATGTATTGAAAATGTAACTGTAACATATTAAAAAAAATATATTTTACCAAGAGTATTTTTTTATAGTCTAGTGATGAGCTAGATTATAACCTGACGTGGAGACCAGTGTTCGAAAAAGAGTACTTTTTTTTATCAGTCAAAAATGTTTTAGGAAAAGTACTGTATATATTTTTTACAGTATATATATTTTTATATTATACACAGTAAGGGTATAATAGGAAAGTACTGTAACCCCTATATATCAGGAAACCTACCTAATACCGAGATTTTGATCCCTCTTTATCGCCGTGAAAATATCAGCTAAAATGCTTCGCAGGCTTTCTTCTTCTACCGTCAAGTCTTTCACCGGAACGCTCCGCTCAATGTATGGAGTAAGGACCACGGCGGCATCACTATCGGCCCCAAGGGCATGTGCATTTCCGGCGTCTCTTGCCCGGCCGGATATAACTGCATTTCGCCGGTTAACAGGTTTGATTCACCATCTTCAAAATTTCCGTAGTTGCATCATCTCTATTCTATCAGAGCGATTGCTTCCAGCTGTGATTCGTTTGTTTCATGCTTGAATCGTCATCTTGATTCAGATCGTCTTTTTGATTGTTCTATTGCTTTCTTGCTTTAATGGCGGCTAGGACTCCTGTTCCAGCAAACATGGGGAATCACAGTGGCAATCCCAGTCTCGCCGCCCCACGATTTTTTTTTTCCAGATTTTCAAGGAATATATGTTGTTATTGTCTTATGAGATTTAAGTTAACTTTCATGCATTTCTTCTGTTCGATTAAATGGCAGTTACTCCTGGTGGTAAAAAAAAACCCATGATGCTCCTGGTGCAAAAACCCCGTCTTCATGATACACCCAGCCCGAGGATGGAAGACAGCACTGAAAAGCACCACCCAAGACAAAAACACCACCGGTTCTTCCCCAGCTGATAAAAGTAAAACCGAAGATAAAAACAACAACAACGATGCTAGTATGCTACCCACCCCCAAACCACTAATTTCAAAGGTAATGAAAGCCAACATGGAGAAACTACAAGAGGTGGTACGAAACCTGATAGGGAAGGTTGGCAACGTGAAATACTGGATATCAGAGAGTGGGGCGCTGATCCTCATGTTCACTCTGTATGGATTCTCGATGTGGTATAGTGGGCATTGCCTGGATGTTACCGGCGAGGATTGTTGTCTGCTATTAAGGATCATGAGCAAGTTTTGTCTGCTATTAAGATCCTTAATAGCAGACAACAATCCTCGCTCGGTAACATCCAGGCAATGCCCACTATACCACATCGAGAATCCATACAGAGTGAACATGAGGATCAGCGCCCCTATCTCTGATGTCCAGTATTTCACGTTGCCAACCTTCCCCGCCAGGTTTCGTACCACCTCTTGTAGTTTCTCCATGTTGTCTTTCATTACCTTTGAAATTAGTGGTTGGGGGTAGGGGTAGCATACTAGCATCGTTGTTGTTTTTATCTTCGGTTTTACTTTTATCAGCTGGGGAAGAACCGGTGTTGTTTTTGTTTGGGTGGTGCTTTTGTGTTGGGTGGTGTTTAACAACAGGTATGGCAGCTGGACAAGAAGCTTTGACTAGTGCACTGGTGGAGAAAGTCAAAGCTTCAACAGAAGAGGTTGTTGCTCATTGTGACCAAAGATTTGAAGACTGAATGAAGGAAGTGGATGACTTGAGGAAGGAAATTGAAAGGCAGAAGAGCCGCAGCGGCTGGTTTGGTTGGATCACGGGGAGGAATTAGTTGGTACTATTCTCACTGCATATTTTTTTTTTTTGTTTTTGTTATGACTTATAGTGAAATCAAAGTAATTAAACTAATTATACAGGCATATAATAGGAAGATGGTAATATTGACTTGCTATGATATATACTGAAATCACATTAAACTAACTATGTGTGTTTTTTAGTATTATCCAGAGAGGTGAGAAAGAGGATTTGCAAGATAGTTTTTGGTTACGTAATTAAATTCATGGGAAAATGCTAGAGATACTGACGGTTTGTGTAATGCTTAACGAACGATGACACGCTACACTCAGACACCCTTGATTATGATGTAGTATCTATTCATTATGATGTATGCCCACTATAATCAAGGGCACACAGTGTGTGTTTTGTCACTCGTTTTAATTGTAGCATCACTCTTAAATTCATACCGGTATCTTTCAATACAAATGAAAATGATTCCTTTTCTTTTTGTCCATGCAGGTGTCTAAATGATCTTAGTGTTAGTCGCTTTTGTGCAGCTTAGAATTGGAGGCCACTTTTTTGTGCAGCTAAGAGTTGGAGGCCACTTTTTGTGTTAGGGAGACGGAGACCTTTTGTGTTAGTGAAGAGAAGATATGAACTTGTTAATCTCCACTATTACTCTTATGTTTGTGAAGTTGATTTATGTATTAACTTGTTACTCCCTTGGTCCATTTGAGTTTATCTAGTCGATTTCTGTTTTACTTCTCTTAGTCTGTGGAAAGTAGGTATTAATTAGTACTTGATTGATTACTTTGCACGAAGCAAAAGCTTTAAACAGTCGTGGTACAAGGCGAATCCTCTTGGTGCACTACAATCAATAAATCTGAGTGTTTTAAGATGAATCACTCCTGTACAGTAAAAAAACCACCAATGATTTGTGTTGAAATTAATGACATAGGGTGGGTACGTGTTAAATTATACTGGGGTTCGGGTGGAAGAGCATCTGTTGTGTTTTACAAATACAACGTTACAATATTTAATATTAAGTTAGTTGACTTTCCCTTAAAAAAGAAAATATTTGTGTTGTCTTTTGTTTTCTAAATGTTAGATTATATTTGTTCTGTTTGTTTTTTTTCTTTTTTTTTTACTCCTTGTAACATATATTTACATTAGTTAGTTTTTTTTTTTTTTTTTGAAGGACACAAAACGTCACTTAATCTTAGACTTAATTGACCAACTTTTTCTTGAACAATTCAATTCAATTTTTTTAATATTCATGTGAGCAAATTAGGGGTGTAATCGAGCTGAATCGAGTTGATACTCTCTAGGGCTCGACTCGACTAAAAAAGTTCGGGTTTGAAACTCGGCTCGAGCTCGATCGAGCCATAAAAAATCAAGATCGCACTTGACTCGCGAAGTACTCGATAAAGCTCGACTCGACTCGTAAGCTCGATATTATCCTAGAATTCATTTAATTTTTAACGAAATATGGTAAATTCAAGCTCAAACTGCCTAATACTCGACTTTCGAATAATATTTTTTAATAATAAAAATAATATTTATAATAAATTAAATAATTATTTAATCAAGCTCGATTAAGCTCGCGAGCTACTCGATTACTATATTTTTAAACTCGAGCTCGGCTAGGTTAATTATTCGAGTAACTCGACTCGAACTCGAACTCGAAAAAAAACGAATCGTGTCGATCTCTCTTACGAGTCGAATGCGAATAACTCACTGAATAAATTTCAAAAATTTCGTTTACAAAATTTCAAATGAAAGCCCATCTTTTGTCCTTATACTACAACAATATTAGTTTTTTTTTTTTTTTTTTTAGGGGTACAACAATATTAGTTAGTTGACCAACTTTCTCTTGAACGGTTTTTTTACTATTTCTTATTTTATTTTTTATATTCATTTGAGCAAACCCTTCCTTTTATCACCATACGACACAGACCCCACAATATCAAGCCTGCACTAATTTAAAACAAATAGTAATAAATCACACTCTACTCATTTAAACAACAACAAATTATGCCGTTATCTTATACGTATGATTGGGCTAATTTAAAAGTAAAGTGATACGAAGAAATTATATCCTAACTAACAACAAATTACATTGCTATCTTTATATGAATGATCGGGCTAATTTAAAATGGATACGAAGATAGCTAATTTAAAATGGATACGAAGATATTATACACTAACTAACGTGAAACAAATTACTCGTTATCTTTATATGTAAAGAATTCCATCCCCTAGGCATGAAACAAATAGAAGGGGCTTACATCTAGTTGCATGGAATAACATTTGTCAATCCAAATTTAATGGAGGTCTTGACATTCGTAGTGCTAAAGACATAAACACAACATTTCGAGCAAAACTCTTAACACAGCCGGAGAAATTGTTGGTGCAACTCCTAACATCGAAGTATGGATCCCCCCTTGATATACCCAAATCGAACTGCTCTTTTATATGGCGGCACATTTGCTCGGCTGCGAATACCATCCGCGACGCTTTTGATTTTGACGAAACTGGCATAATTTGATTGCACCTGGCGTATCATTTGGGCAATCAAAGGGGGGCAATCATGGGGGGCACAATTGGAAGCGTCTGATTTCATAACGTCTGATTTCATAACTCGAGGGGTAACACCTGGCGTATCATTTGGGCAATCAAAGGCCCGCTAAGAGGGAATCTTTTATTATGGCAGATTTACCACGATGCCCTTCCAACGGCTCGCCTTCTTGTTGCGAGAGGTGTTAGTGAAGATGACACTTGCTTCAATCGTGGTACTCACTCTGAAACAGCCCTCCATGTTTTACGGGACCGCCCTTGGACCTATAATATGTGGAAACATATCATCCACCGTTATTATTGGAGATCTTTCACCTCCACCCACGACACCTCATCCTGGCTCGAAATTTGCTTGACGGTTAATATGTACAAACACGATAACATGGCTTTCTAGAGGTTTCTTTTCTGTAAAATTGTGACGAGACTCTGGCACTGGCGCAACAAAGAGTACCATTGCTTAGACACCCCACATCCCCCAATGATGATCTTCATCTCCGAAACTATTCACCGAGCCCAAGAACATAGATTAGCTGGCCTTAAGCTTTTAGTTTACAACCATGTAATTTGTTTGTAGTTTTGCTTTGTACACTTTTGCTATAATAAAATATCTGGTTTGGAAAAAAAGAAAGAAAAAAAAAAGAATTCCATCCCCTACTCCTTAGATATCTCTCAAGATAGGTATCATTTTCATGTATCCCTATACTCCTAGCTAATGATGTGAAACAAAACAAGTAAGAACCCCATCACCTAGCTACTCCGTAGATATCTCTCAAGTCTCAACATATGCATCATATTCATTACATATGTATGATAATTGGTAAAAAAAATCTTTTTTTCCGTGAAATAAAACGTATGTATTGAACTCTTCAAGAAATAATATTGATTAATTCATATGTATGTTAATTGATAATTGGTAAACTAAAATCTATTTAACGTGAAATAAATCATATGAGCCTATGTTTTTATATCAACATCATGTTATACTAAATAAATGAAGATAAAAGGCAACAAGTCATTGACCCGACGGTAAGTGTTGTGGTGTTTAATCTGAAGGTTTCGGATTCGAGCCCAAGTGGAGGCGAAAAGTATGCATGCGTGTGTATCTTTCGTCTCGTAAAAAAAGAAAGTTAAATGAAGATAAAAATGAAAGTCATACGGTTTAGTAGTTGGCTTGATGGTTTGATTTTCGTGGACAATTATCCAAAAGGACACATATTGGACTATATTAGGCAAAAAGAACATCTAAAATAAATACTTAGTTATAAGGATACAAATTAGACAGATAGACCAAAATACCCTTGACGAAGAAAAAAAATAAAAAAGGGCAGAAAAGGCGGAGACACTAGAATGTGTATTTATTTTTTTATTCGATCATCCCAATGCATTGAGCACCGCGATAAAGTGACTATCGCGATGCACTGACAACCGCGATGCAGAAACACCGCGATGAAATGACACCGCGATGCACTGCTAACCGCGATGCATTGCCCAACCCGATGCATTGACTACCCCCGATGCATTGACCACCGCGATGCAGTCACCACCCCCAATTAATTAATCATTGTGATGCAGTGACACCGCGATGAAGTGCCCACCCCCGATGCAGAGACACCTTGATGCAGAGACATCTCGATGCAGTGGCCACCCCCGATGCAGAGATGCCGCAATGCAGAGACATTGCGATGCATTCACCACCTCGATGCAGTGGTCACCCCCGATGCAGTGACCACCCCGATGCAGAGATGCCGCAATACAGAGACATTGCGATGCATTCACCACCGCGATGTAGTGACCAACCCAATGCATTGACCACCGCGATGCGGTGACCAGCCTAATGTCTTGACCACCGTGATGTAGTGACAACCACCGATGCATTGACCACCCCCGATCCATTGACCACCGCGATGCAGTGGCCACCCCGATGCAGTGACCAGCCCCGATGCAGAGACACCGCGATGAAGTGACATTGCGATGCACTAACAACCACGATGCATTGACCACCGGTATGCATTGACCACCCCTGATGCATTAACACCGCGCTGCAGTGACCACCACAATACATTCACCACCGTGATTCATTGACCACTGCGATGCAGTGACTACCGCGATGCAGTGACCATCTCGATGCAGTGACCACCTCTGATGCAGTGACCATCGCGATGCATTTATCAATGCGATGCAATGACCACCGCGATGGATCGACCAACCCGATGCGACTACCGCGATGCAGTGACCATCAGGATGAAGTGACCACCGCGATGTAGTGACATTTGATGAAGCTACACCGCGATCACATCTGATATTTTTCTGACTTAATTTCAAAAAATTGATTTCTTTCTTCACAAAATCGTCTTCAAACGGCTATATATTTTAATATAAAACTACGATCAACATAATTCTTTCACCCCAATTCATATTTTTACGTCCTCTTTATTTTGATATCCCATTTTATAAAGTGACACCTTCTACAATGACACTCAATGACACCAACATTTTATGAAGTGACACCCAATGACAACAAATATTTTATAAAGTGACACCCTTAATGCAGTGACACCCAATGACACCAACATTTTATGAATTGACACCATATGCAGTGACGCCCAAAGACAATAATATTTTATACAGTGACACCTAATGACACCAACATTTTATTATGTGACACCTTATGCATTGACAACCAATGACACCAAAATTTTATGAAGTGACACCTAATGATAACATTTTTTTTGTGAGAATGACTTATATTTTGGGACACAAGCTAAAAATCCTTACACTACGGGACGGAGGGAGTACGATTTATGTGTATGAAGTTTGATGCAGTGACACTAAAGTTCCGGATACATTGACATTAAAGTTAACATTTGATGCAGTGATCGGCCTTTTCTAAGTGTCCAATCTCACCGGCAGTGTACCGGGTCAACTGTAGCCTAGAATTGGTGAGTCAAGGTCGTATCCCACAGGGAATCTGGTCGAGTACCAAAGTCGGTCTCGTTCCTAGTTCAGGTCAACACAAATATTGAACGTGGTGATTTGTCAGATCACCGGTTCTACACACTAAAATATACACAAAACAAAGATTTTAAACTATATAAAAGAGATAGCCGAGCTATGATCCAATCAACTACTCTCTAACCCTAACTCGTTTCCGGAAGTGTTTCGACAAACTCTAATGTTCTCGGCATTGTTGAAGGGTGTCGTCTCCTATTTCCGAAACTAAGCGCCAATTTCAACAACCTAGTTTCCTATGTCGAAATCAACAGTCCGCTGACCGGATTTAACTGACCCGACACGGTCTACGATCTATGAGACGCTCGTTAACAACGATATAAACCTCGCAGAAGAAACAAACCCGAAATCACTCGATCGAAGTTACTACCCCCGATACTCATCAACGTACTACACCGAGCATCTTAACTTGAATGTGTCAAAGCAGTAAACCGGGGCTTTACCTAATCCATGGTCATCCCGAAAGACTCCGTGAGACAACTTGTCATCGTTGGCTCAAGACCCACCCGGCACTTCATAGTTCGACCCCGGGATCTAACACTAGACTACACTAATCTAAACTACCACATTCAAGCTACTATGTCGATAATAAAACACCGATGAGCGCGGGCTGAATTCACGACCTAAAACCCGTCCTGTTTTACCTTGCGAACCTAGAACCCTTTTTTCCACACCTCTCTCTCGAACAACTCTCAAGAGTGATGTGTGTGATACAATTATTGAGAAGCTAATTCAACAACCATCGTTAAACATAAGTTCTAAACTATAACAACACCGAGAATCTAACAATCATAACATCAAAACACTTCAATCAACGAGCTAAGGATTCGATTTGAAGGCTATCACATATCTCGCTATAAAACGGATTAGCTACTCATTAATCTAAGCAAAATACAAGGAATTAACATGAAATTGAACAAGCATAAAAGATCGAAACAAGAAATCAAAATACCGAAGTATGGAGATCGAGATGAAGAAAGTCCGTAGTGAAAACGAAATCCAAGTTTGAAATAGCAATAGCCGATGAGCACCGATCTTTGGATTACAATAACATACAACTAAACTAAGCTAAACTATGTACAAAATTGATCTAAGCTAAGAAAAACAATGAAAAGTGCGTAAAAAGCGAGTTGGGAAGAAGGTTTTGATCTAGATCCAAATGGGATATTTAAGGTATTTTTCCCAGATCTGGACTCACAAAGGGATGCGTCATGGTGACGGGCGCCCGCCCGTCGATTATTTCCTTCACAAATTCGATCAACAACTTGCCTGTCGACACACCTTCATAAATCAGTCATAACTTTGCGTGTAGACCTCCGAATCGAGTGATTCAAGTTGCGTTGGAAAGCTGATTCAATTGTCTACAACTTTCATGAAGATGTCCAGCCCATAAAATGCCTCTAAGGTGGATCAAAATGCAGATCAGTGGAAAGTATGGTTGTAGTACCACCACGCTTTTGATCCGTTTGAGCGCTTTAAGCTTCGGGCACACGCTCCAATCCTCGTAACTCGCATTCCGGCCTTCTCGAACACCTAATACCTGTATTTAATCACAACAAATCCCACACGTAATCCCTACAGGACACTAGGGTGACCGAGAGTATAGTAAATTACACCGAAAAGACCGAGAATCCCGGACTTTACGCCCTAGGTCCCGAAATGATAACCAAGGTGTAAATACATCAAAATACAACCAAATGTCTCCGAAACACATAAAACGAGGTATAAACGGGTATAATCACATAGTAAATGATAGTCAATTTGACTCCCATCAACTACCCCTACTTAGCGTTTGCTCGCCCTCGAGCAAAAATGAGCGATTCAAAAATAAAGATGGAGTCAACATTGCTATCATACATCAAGTCTATAATATTGAAATGATAAAACACAAGTAATTGATATAAATGCATAAAACTCGAGCTCTACCTTGTATCGAGAAAAGAATGTGTGTGTGTGTATAAAGCTTCTTCGACATTTATCACCAACGACCGTTCGAGATTATAGACGTATAATGTACCGAGGTTACACCATGACTTATACTTCATAAACATCTCCACTAATCGAGGTCAATCAAAGTCTAGTAGGTCAGCAGGACTTGAAGGGTTATAACGTTAGGCTAGGGTTGGGGCTAACGAAAGGGATATTTACGATAAAATAGAAAGTAGAAAGTGCAAGTGAGCTTAATCGGACATCAAACACTAAAACCGAAGCTCTTCCTTCGTAGCAACGGAAGACTCAACTCCTCATAAGGATGCTCGTTCGAATAGTACAAACCATCAAACGAATTTCAACCTATAATTCATCCAACCTTCCACCTCTCCACATCATTCCACAAGCTGGAGACATACGTCGTATCCAAGTCTAGTTCATACCTAAGCTCGTCAACCAGGAACAAACCACTTAAGAACACAACATCATCTCCTTCTCCGTACTAGATTAGAAGAAGTTCCCATCGCTAACATCACAACTACAAAACACAAGGCCATTTATGGCAAATTCTGAACTCATATTTATATATACATGTACAACCCCTTTTTCTTCTTCTTTTTCCTGTTTTCTTTTCTTCTCATTTTTTTTTCTTTTTTCAACACCACAAAAACGATCAAAGGCCGAAACGCCACATAATTCCACCTCCTCCGGGATATACTCATTTTTACCAACACCACTCGAAAGATACGCCACTCCACCACCCCACACCATATCAGAAAATGTGAAAACAATAAGCTCAATCTTGCAAGGTGGTCAAGGAAACGTAGACCGTAATAAAAGCTAAGGGCATTGGTAATTATGAGTTAGTAGCACAAAAGGTTAGTTCGGGTGGCGGTCTAACCACCCTACAAAGGCTTAGAGGGGGAACTGAGGATATACATATAAGGGATGGAATTTGGCTCTGATCGGGTCAAAGAAATGCCATAACCGTCATCCCGTACCTAACCAAGACCGACCTTTCTATTTCGCCTCGAAGTTACTAATATAAGTTCTAGGTAACCGGGTCATACAACAACTATAATCGTCCACTAATCATGGTGATAAATGACGTCGAAGCTAACGTGATAGAACTATTCCATTCTCAATACAAGATCCCAACTCAAATGAAATGCATTCGTACAATCACTTGATGTTTAATCAAAGCAATACTATAGGCTCAATGCATCATCAACAATGTCAAAGCCATCAAAATTTCTAAAAACCGACTCATTTACACCAAAGGGATAGCAATCTCTAAGTATAACTCGTTCGACATGAAAACGAAACATTGAAGCTAAACCAACCACCCCCTACTTTAAAACCAAACACGAATGATAAGGGCAGAAAACTTAGCTTACAACCGGAAAAATGCACGAGTACGATCATGTGGCATCCGTAAAATGAACTCCCAGGGTACCTGTACTTATAAAATATACACAACCAACACCAAAGGTGTACAAGTATGGAGTATAACACAATAAAACTACCCGGATTACCACAACTCATCAAAACCAAAAAAAACCACACTAGCCCCCCCAAAACACACTTCTTCGGGTTATATTACATCAAAAATTACCCGAAGTATCAAAATACAAACTAAAGAAACACAGTGAAACACGAGGGAGAAAAGCAATAAAAGTACATTACGAGTTTATAGTCCTCACTTCGACTTTCTACCCCCAACTAGGTCAAGGATAGTTGTACGGAGGAGAGCAAACCTTTGCATCTCCTTACCAAAATCGTAGGAATTGAGCACCCCCAGAAAACAAAACAATATCAAAACGGGGCTCAATCCCCACCACCATGAATGGTTCGATGAATCCATTGCACAGAACAACGAACTCACTTTCCCCGAAGGATCCATTAACTGCAAGCCAAGGAAACAACACGAACACAATCACGGTATCAAGTCACTACCACTACCGGAGTAGATGGTGTGACACTTCAACAAAAACAAAATAAAACAAACTATACATAAAAAAAACAAATAAGAAAAACGACCTAATCCTAAGAACTCAACTAACTTACAAGATATCAACCGGATTCCCGGCAACGGCGCCTGAAAACTTGATCGGCCTTTTCTAAGTGTCCAATCTCACCGGCAAGTGTACGGGTCAATCAGTAGCCTAGAATTGGTGAGTCAAGGTCGTATCCCACGAGGAATCTCGGTCGAGTACCAAAGTCGGTCTCGTTCTGGTTCAGTCAACACAAATATTGAGCGTGGTGATTTGTCGATCACCGGTTCTACACACTAAAATATACACAAAACAAAGATTTTAAACTATATAAAAGAGATAGCCGAGCTATGATCCAATCAACTACTCTCTAACCCTAACTCGTTTCCGGAAGTGTTTCGACAAACTCTAATGTTCTCGGCATTGTTGAAGGGTGTCGCCTCTATTTCCGAAACTAAGCGCCAATTTCAACAACCTAGTTTCCTATGTCGAAATCAACAATCCACGACCGGATTTAATCGACCCGACACGGTCTACGATCTATGAGGCGCTGGTTAACAACGATATAAACCTCGCAGAAGAAACAAACCGAAATCACTCGATCGGTTACTACCCCGATACTCATCAACGTCTTACACGAGCATCTTAACTTGAATGTGTCAAAGCGATGAAACCGGGCTTTACCTAATCCATGGTCATCCGAAAGACTCCGTGAGACAACTTGTCATCGTTGGCTCAAGACCCACCCGCACTTCATAGTTCGACCCGGGATCTAACACTTTACTACACTAATCTAAACTACCACATTCAAGCTACTATGTCGATAATAAAACACCGATGAGCGGGCCTGAATTCACGACCTAAAACCCGTCTGTTTTACCTTGCGAACCTAGAACCCTTTTTCCCACACCCTCTCTCTCGAACAACTCTCAAGAGTGATGTGTGTGATACAATTATTGAGAAGCTAATTCAACAACCATCGTTAAACATAAGTTCTGAACTATAACAACACCGAGAATCTAACAATCATAACATCAAAACACTTCAATCAACGAGCTAAGGATTCGATTTGAAGGCTATCACATATCTCGGCTATAAAGCGGATTAGCTACTCATTAATCTAAGCAAAATACAAGGAATTAACATGAAATTGAACAAGCATAAAAGATCGAAACAAGAAATCAAAATACCAAGTATGGAGATCGAGATGAAGAAAGTCCGTAGTGAAAACGAAATCCAAGTGAAATAGCAATAGCCGAGTAGCACCGATCTTTGGATTACAATAACATACAACTAAACTAAGCTAAACTATGTACAAAATTGATCTAAGCTAAGAAAAACAATGAAAAGTGCGAAAAAAACGAGTTGGGAAGAAGGTTTTGATCTGAGATCCAAATGGGGATATTTAAGGTATTTTTCCCGGATCTGGACTCACAGTGAGGGCGCGTGGTGACGGGCGCCCGCCCGTCAGTTATTTCCTTCACAAATTCGATCAAAGAACTTGCACCATCTCGACACACCTTCATAAATCAGTCATAACTTTGCGTGTAGACCTCCGAATCGAGTGATTCAAGTTGCGTTGGAAAGCTGATTCAATTGTCTACAACTTTCATGAAGATGTCCAGCCCATAAAATGCCTCTAAGGTGGATCAAAATGCAGATCAGTGGAAAGTATGGTTGTAGTACCACCACGTTTTGATCCGTTTGAACGTTTAAGCTTCGGGCACACGTTCCAATCCTCGTAACTTCGCATTCCGGCCTTCTCGAACACCTAATACCTGTATTTAATCACAACAAATACCACACGTAATCCCTACAGACACTAGGGTGACCGAGTATAGTAAATTACACCGAAAAAGACCGAGAATCCCGGACTTTACGTCCTAGGTCCCGAAATGATAACCAAGGTGTAAATACATCAAAATACAACCAAATGTCTCCGGAAACACATAAAACGAGGTATAAACGGGGTATAATCACATAGTAAATGATAGTCAATTTGACTCCCATCATGCAGTGACATTTATGTTTCGGATGTAGTGACACTAAAGTTTCTTAGGTCTTGTGTAGTGAAATGAAAATACAATGTCCATGACATAATGACACCAACAATGACACAACACCAAGATTTGCATTACAATTCTTTTACAAGAATGAATGCTATTATGTAAACAACAATTGTAAAAAAATTGGGGATCTTGTTAAGAAAATCAATAGCTTCATCAATGTTTCCAAATTGTGCAATGCCACATATAACCTCATTATATGAGATTGTATCAAGGGCAGGCATTCTATGCAATAAGACAATTGCTTCTTTAAGTCCATTGTTTCTTGCATGAGCTGCTATAATTGAATTCCATGAAACAGCATCCCTACCAAAAAATTCATCAAATGTCCTCCTAGACCAACGCGATGCAGTGACATATTGAATCAAATGGGTCCTATAAAAATCAATGTTTTAAAAATGTGTTGTGACATTAGTTGAGACACAAACATATCTCTTTTGTTCCTATGAAGTCAAATGCTCGGTTATATGGGTATCAGTATCCCAATATGAACTACGAGTAGTGTTTCTTTCATTTACATCAAGCAGCAATATCCAACTCATTTGAGAAAACACCAGGCCATCTCCTTCTTTTCAGTTTATAAAAGTTCAGAATGGACAAATCAAAATTGATGTTCTGCATTCCAAAAGTGGAAGCAATAGCACTTGGCAATGCCTGTGGGAAGTCGTAATTATAATGCCCATAATCCTTATGATGCTACCATCCATTTTTATTGAATCACTAAAAAAACTCAAGAGCTAAGATAGATCTCAAATTCTCAATACGAAAGATATTATTTAGGATAGAGATTAAAGAATCCTTATTCAATAGCACAACGAAGAAAAGAGGGAAAGATGTAAACTGAAAATGAATTACCGTTCACTTTTCCAAATTCTCGATCAGTCCGGTGGCAGATAATCGGGCTTTGAAGCGGCAGTCGTCGTTTCAAAAGCAGCAGTCATCTCAGTCCGGCGGTGGGAATCATCCATTGAAGCTACGATGCACGGACGAACCTGAGCCACGCCGGAAATACGGCCATGGAAAGAGGAGATGAAAAGGATTGTTGGGGAGAGGGGTGGGACTGGGGTTAATTTCTCGAGGCTGACGCCTGAACCCCACGATGATTTTCCGTCTTTAGAAGTTATCTTTCGTTTCCATATGATTATTGATGCCTCTATTCGGTTCTTGAGATCGAGGATTTTATGTTCGGATGATAAATCCATACTTGGAAGTAAATAATCAGGGTTAAAGTAATCATCTGTGGTGCTCTTGTATATCAAATCTCCCAGGCTTGTTCTACCATTCTGTAGTAAAATCACACGGGATATAATAATGAAATTTATTACAAATCGATCTTCCAGGTATACATATGATAATAATTTCCAAAAACAAATAATTTTACCTTAGGAAGATAATTTATAGCTTTCAGGTATTTCCATTCCATAAGGACTTGAGCATTTATAGCCATGGCTGCTTTAAGCACTTGGTTCACTGAATCCTTCTGAAACTGCAACCATTTCCTTGTAACTTCAGACAAGCCGTTTGGAGGAACCTTTGGTGTTGGTATCCACCATTTCTCATCTTTCCTGCTGTGCTTTCCTTTGTGTGAATCATCATTATCTTTTATTATCATCATTATCTTTTGTTTCTTTCGTTGTAGAATTCGTGTTGATCTTTCGTTGTAGAATTCAGTTCTGAGAAATAGTGCAGTCGAAGCTTTAGAAAAATCTCCCATATAATAATTGTTCCATACGACCAGTGGAATATCACATTCGAAAATGCAGTGCCATGTACTCTCTTCATGTCGATGACAAATCTGGCACAATCCATCTCTTACCCCTCTAGTTCGCAATCCCAGCCCCGTGGGTAAGGCATTATGAAGAATTTTCCAAAGGAAATGAATAATTCTTGGCTTGACTTTGAGCTTCCATAAAATGCGTCAAATATTACCTCCAGACAAACAGGAGGATGAAGCCATATTAACAGTTGATTTATACTTCATTTCATAGGCTAGATGGTACCCAGATTTGACAGAATAAATCCCGTTAATACTCTATTTTATTTATGAGTCGAATACGAAATAGCTGACGAGCCCTTTTCTTAGCCTACCACATTTTCCTAGCCCGTTTCTTATATTGAGAAAACAAACTATATGAATGCCACTCAGGCACTAATCAAGCCGAGAAACTAGTTGATACTTTTCAAAACTCGAGCTTGACTTGACTAGCAAAAACTCAAGTCTCGAACCCGACTTGAGTCCGATCGAGTCATAAAATGGACGGATCGAATTCACGCTAGGTTCGCAAAGTATTTATTTATAGATTTAACTTTCGATTAATTCACAAGCTACATGATTATTATATTTTGATGCACAAGATTTACTCGATTAATTATTCGAGTAGCTCGACTCGTGATCAAATTTGAAAAAACCCAAATCGAGTCAAACTGATTTATAAGGCGCTACGAATAACTAACGAGTAATCCGAATAGCCCAAACGAAACCCGTTATGTAAAGAAATCTAGGTACCATTGCCGCCGGCTCCGGTCTTCACAATAGCTCGTAGGTTTTACCAGCGACGAAGGTTTGATTGATCGTTTCAGGTGACTATTTGTGTTTCTTTCTTTACTTTGGTTGGGCTCTATGCTGTGTTTGGATGAAATTTAATCAATCGTTTTCTTGCTGATTTTTTTTTCATTGTATAAAACCTTAGTTTTCGAATGGATCGTTCTTTCATTTGCTGTTATTCCAGGGATTCTTAGTGTAACTTCACAACATCTCTACATAGCAGTTAAGTTTGTTGTGAATTCTGTTGCAAAAAAAATTGTTGTAAATTATTGGGTCTTTGTATTATCCAGCTGTGTCGGCTTCTTTGTTTATCTTCTTTGTGTAATAAGTGGGGATTTATTAATTTGCCTGTTTCTTTCAGCAAAATAGATAGTTCTGCTGGTGGATCATCCATTTGATGTGTCAGTTTTAAAGGCAAAGAGAGATTTGAGAGGATAATCTTGATATTTGGTGTCTTTTAACTCTTCATATCTGTTTATTTTAAGTGTATATACATCTATCAAGTGGCATGTTTGATTTGATCAGTTGTTGAAGACAGCACACGAATCTACGGGCACCACATGCATTGACGTTGGCCCTCTTCAAAGTTGGATTTAATCCCAACATTCGACTTTTTAGTTCTAGTAAACATGGTTTAAACGATTGTGTTTCAGATATAGAAGCCGAATCCGAGATAAGTACCAGGGTTTTGTTAGACAACCCCGATGATCGATGACCATCCCGATCGTAAACACCGTGAAGCAATGACCATCCCGATGCAGAGACACCGCGATGTAGTGACCACCCCCGATACAGAGACACCACAATGCAGTGACCACCCCCGATACAGAGATGCATGCAGAGACGCCGCGATGCAGAGACACCTCCAATGCAGTGACCATAGCGATGCATTGACACTGCGATGCATTGACCACCCTCAATCTATTTACCACCGCGATGCAGTGGTCACCCCGATCGCAGATGACCACCCCCGAAACAGATACATCGCGATGCAATGACCACCCCGATCACGGTGACCACCCTTCGACGTCTGAGAGCGCGCCGCAAGAGAGCCGCCGATGAAGTGACACCGCGATGGATTGACCACCCCAGATCCATTGACCACCGCGATGCAGTGGCCACCCCCGATGCAGTGACCACCCCCGATGCAGAGACGCCGCGATGAAGTGACACCATAATGCATAGATACAAGGTTTTTGGGCTCTCTTGGAGATGCCTGCAATGTACTTCTCTCACCTCCTTAAAACCCTAGTCCAAAAAACCCGATGTGGGAAAAACCGAGTGCTAGAAAAAGAGTGTGGGCCTCTGTACATTGGAATAATTGAATTCTAAGTAAATAATCGAGCTTACGAGCTGAAACGAGCTATATCCAGTACTTATTGAGTCGAGTTCAATCTTGCCTTTTATGGCTCGATCGAGCCCAAACTTTTTAGTCGAAGTCGAGCCCTTGGGGGGTATCGACTCGGCTCGATTACACCCCTAATGTGAACGACACCACTTATTTTACAAAGTTACCAAATTTGTGTATCAATTTGTATATGCAGTTACATCAATGTGACTACATAAATTCTCTAATTGTAAAATGCATTGACATCGATGTCATTGCATCAATTTTATTTCAAATCATACACAAACCAACCATCAAATTAATGTCACTGCACTGCTTACATTTTTTCCCCGCTGAATGGGTAACATCTTTATCAAGAAACCGTGTCTAATATCATCCAGTCCAATCATTACATCCATCTTCTAAAGAACGAAAAGAAAAATGGTTTCATTGAACTCAGAAAGAAACACAACTGTAATTATATTTGTTTTTATAAATGAAACTCAAATAGTAAAACTAGCTTTTTTCAAACTGAGATTAGATAAGCATGAAAAATCATTTCTTGCTAGATAGGTAAAGTCCAGACACAATTGCTACTCCAGTAACAACAACTCCAACCCTTGTAAAAATATTCCTTACAGAAAATGCAGGTCTCTATGTAGGTATTGTCAGCAACTCATTTATCTCAACAGGCAGCTGATTCCAGTACTTGTTGATCCCGGAGGTGCCCCTTACCAACAACCGCAACAACTGAACTATGCTCACAGGCAACTCTTAAAAGTGTAGAGGACATGTACCTATCTCGCTCATACACAAGGGTTTCCATAAGTGTTGGAATTTATTTGCTCATTTCTTGAATAACTAGAGTTAATAATGTCACCCATTTTCTTCAGCATTTTGGAGAGGTCGCCAGGATTTGGCAGGGAAAATGCTTGGAACAACAAAGCAGATAATAGTTTGGTCCTATGCCAAAGAGGCATTTTTGCCCATGTCCTCTGAAGTGTAAATGAAATGTTTCCTAATAAACAAATAAGATTTAAGGGTGTCCTAAATACCCATTAAGTGTTCAAACTAGTCCTTATAAACAAATATCCATAAAAAATAATAATACATACTTACACTTCGGACTACATCGATGTTTCTTTTAAGATTATTGCAACGTAACATAAGATTGAGCTCCCATGATGATATGCCTAAAAACCAAAAACACATGATTGAGCTTCCATGATGATATGACTTGAAGAAGATGAGAAGGCTTGCCCTTGATTTTCCTAAAAACCAAAAACACAAGATTGAGCTTCCATGATGATATGCCTTGAAAAAGAATAAAAAGTTTGCTCTTGATTTTCCTAAAAACAAAAAACGCAAGATTGAGCTTCCAAGATTGATTTTCCTAAAAACCAAAAACACAAGATTGAGCTTCCATGATGATATGCCTTGAAGAAGAAGATGGTGTTGTAAGTAAAGGGGGCTGCGGCTAGAGAAAGGAGAGAGTTCTAACCCTAAATGGGTTTGGGGCCCTTATATAGGCATACATGGATGCCCTCTTTTTTTTTTTTTTCCAGTAATGCCCTTTAAAGAAATGGGTTATTACAAAAGTCTTTTTCCTTTTTTTCATTCTTTGAAGTAAACAAAAAAGAAAAAAGAAAAAAACAATCACAGCTTTATTAGCTGACTTCTTTCACGATAATTGTTCTAAATCTCCTCTTTCTCTTCCCGATCATTCAGCACCTATGGCCATTTCGGCGCTTGTCATCACTTTCGCGGCAGGCACTGAACGTGGGCAACTTCCCGTTAATTCTGATAGGATTAAGTGGGTTTTTTAATTAAAAAAAAAAACTCTTTTTAGGGGCATTTTGGTACTTCACATCTATAGAATGTCCTTTTTACTTATTATTTTTTTTATGATGTCCTGATTATTAATTTTAATAATGTTTTTGTCTTTTGAATAAGTCTCCCTAATATTTAATACATAGAATCCTATTTACTAATCAATTTATTCTAATTAATTAAATAATTACAGAATATAACTCAATTAACTCATGACATACTCTATTACAATATTTTATTTTATTTTATTGAAGGCTAAATGAATTTATTTATTAATCACAGTCTCAGATACATGCACGAATAACATGAGAGATGGTTGGAACCCCATTCAACACCTCGATATGATATAGACGTTCTCTTTAAAAGATTAGCGTGTACATTTCATTGTTTTTAACAAAAAAATGTAACGGAAACAAAAGCTGGCAAAAAAATGCGACAATTTTCAATGATACTACCAATTGCTGATAAATCTTCGACGGTTTGGTTCAGTCTATGATAGATTAAAAGCGAGTCTCCCTCAAAAACGACTTTTAAAAAACCCCAAATGAGTGCAAACACCAAAGCGTGATACATGGCCAAAGCTTCGCCAATTGACACCTCAAAACCTCTTTCCAACTTCTTCGAGAAGCTGCGTATGATCCGAGCATTTGCATCCCGAAGAACGCCTCCTACCGCAACAGTATTATCACCAAAAGCTGCAATCACATTGAATTTTAGCGTGCCAAGTCCAGGGGGATCCATTTTACATTTTTGATTTTTATAGTGGTAGGGGCATGTGCCTTGGAGGTGCACGAGAGAAACTCATCTGCTTTAGTCGTTGAGTGTGTCAAGATCGAGTTTATGCGCACTTCGGCTCCTTCGAAATGTGTATCATTGCGTGCCTTTCAAATGTTCCACATGAGATAACTGATTCGCACAAGTTCCTCTTCATTATTCAACTTCAAAATGGCCTTGAAGAATTCTAAGAAATAGTGCAATCGAGGCTTCTCCCATATAATAATTGTTCCATACCGTCTGTGGAATATCACATTCAAAAATACAGTGACATGTACTCTCTTCACGATGATGACAAATCTGGCACAATCCATCTTTATCCCTCTAGTTCGCAATCCCAGCCCCGTGGGTTAGGCATTATGAAGAATTTTCCAAAGGAAATGAATAATTATTGACTTGACTTTGAACTTCCATAAAATGCGCCAAATATTACCTCCAGACAAAGATGAGGATGAAGCCATATTAGCAGTTGATTTATACTTCATTTCATAGGCCAGATGGTACCCAGATTTGACAGAATAAATCCCGTTAGTACTCTATTTTATTTACGAGTCGAATACGAAATAGCTTACGTGGCCATTTTCTTAGCCTACCACATTTTCCTAACCCGTTTCTTATACTGAGAAAACAAACTATATGAATGCCACTCGGGCTGTAATTAGCCGAAACTAGCCGATACTTTTCAAAACTCGAGCTTGACTTGACTAAAAAAAACCTCAAGTCTCGAAACTTGAGTTTGATCGAGTTATAAAATGGCCGTATCGAATTCAACTCGCTAGGCTTGTAAGCTATTTATTTATAGATTTAACTCGATTAATTTACAAGCTACACTATTATTATATTTTGATGCACAAGATTTACTCTATTAATTATTCAAGTAACTCGACTCCTGATCAAACTCAAAAAAACCCGAATCGAATCAAACTGATTCTGAGTCGATTACGAATAACTCACGAAGTAATCAAATAGCCCAAACGACACCCGTTTTGTAAAGAAATCTAAGTACCATTGTCGCCGGCTCCGGTCTTCATAATAGCTCGTAGGTTTTACTTTTACCAGCGACGAAGGTTTGATTGATCGTTTCAGGTGACTATTTGTGTTTCTTTCTTTACTTTGGTTGGGCTCTTGCTGTGTTTGGATGAAATTTAATCAATCATTTTCTTGCTGATTTTTTTTTTCATTGTATAAAAACCTTAGTTTTCGAATGGATCGTTCTTTCATTTGCTGTTATTCCAGGGATTCTTAGTGTAACTTCACAACATCTCTACATAGCAGTTAAGTTTGTTGTGAATTCTGTTGCAAAAAATTTGTTGTAAATTATAGGGTCATTGTATTATCCAGCTGTGTCGGCTTCTTTGTTTATCTTCTTTGTGTAATAAGTGGGGATTTATTGATTTGCCTGTTTCTTTCAGCAAAATAGATAGTTCTGCTGGTGGATCATCCATTTGATGTGTCAGTTTTAAAGGCAAAGAGAGATTTGAGAGGATAATCTTGATATTTGGTGTCTTTTAACTCTTCATATCTGTTTATTTTAAGTGTATATACATCTATCAAGTGGCATGTTTGATTTGAGCAGTTGTTGAAGACAGCACACCGAATCTACGGGCACCACATGCATTGACGTTGGCCCTCTTCAAAGTTGGATTTAATCCCAACATTCGACTTTTTAGTTCTAGTAAACATGGTTTAAACGATTGTGTTTCAGATATAGAAGCCGAATCCGAGATAAGTACCAGGATTTTGTAAGACAACAACAAGAAGGTTACAACACATGGCAGAATGTTAGCCAAATCCGTGATAAGTTTGAATACGACAGAGAGTAAAGAATGAGGTAGAAAGCCTTTGCACCAATGAGTAGTGGAGAAAATAGTGATTTCAACGCACGTGGTGGTGGAAGAGATAGAGATAGGGATTCAGAATTCAGAATGCGTGATTCAAACAACCAAAGGAAGCCGGTAGTAAATTAATCAGCAAGATTTCAAGCTAGCCCTTTTGACAGCGTTGGAGATAAAGACATGAGCGCGGGGGGAGAGAATTGCATTCGAGTTGTGCATAGTTTTATTCCTCCGATGCCAGATCTGTATGCAGAGAGAGAAAAGTGAATTGTGTGGTTAAAAATGTGGCGACTATTCACTTTAGCAGCTCCTAATTTAAGGGAGACACTTAATTTTAATAAGGGATGGGGATTGGGTTGGAGTCTTGCCACTGAGCCTTAAATTGTAGATGTCCCCTTATAAGCGGACTTTAGAATAAGAAAATCAGCCCATTGTGGTCAGCCTAAGAGTTTGAGTATCTCTTATGCTTATGCCTCCAGAGGCAAATCATTTTTGTGCAACTAGGCGGGAGGACTTAGATATATCCACACGCACACCGACGCCGTTTTACTTGCGGCTCGGATCGAGCCCTGCTCGGTTTGGCTTGGGTGTTGCAATTTATTTTTTGGACAAAATTTCTTCATTAAATTAACAAAAAATTAATTTTAAATCAAAATTAACTTTTCCTGTAAGACAGTCGAGCGGAACGCACCGTTATTGAGTCATCCGACCAATCACAATTCAGACGACGCGTCATCCGACCAATGAGAAGCGAGGATTAAGTCGGCCTGAGCTTAATCCCCAAGTGTAGAATAGGGGTCATCCAAGGTGACTTTTCTTGAGGGAAAAGTCGGCCAACTTATGTCATCCGGCCAATAAGAATTGAGTATTGGCCCCTTCTCTCCACTATATAAAGAATATCATTGATGAATGTTAGGGTACGGAATTTTCTCTTGTGTCTTCCACTACAAAGAGTCTCTTATATAGTTCTAGATCTTGAGTCGAACAGAAGTCGGAGCACTCTGTAAGTTTGCCGAAGCTCGGATTTTTGAAGTGCCTCTAAATCCGAGGCGTGAAAGCCGTTGTATCTTGGGAGACGATTCTTCTTACTACCATGGACACCATACCGAGACAATTTGTCTTAAAGAAATAGTAAATTACTCGCCTTAGTTTGATATATAATCCTTTATTTTATGCATTGTACTTATATTTTCTTATCGTTTCGAGTCATATCTGTACTATAATAGTTATTTTATTATATCGGTTTAATAAAATGATTTTATTTTCGTGTTCTTTATTTTCTGTTTTATTTTTTCCGTAATTACATCCGTTAATTATGGATATGTTCCGTAAATCACTCCACACACGATGCACTATCCCAACAAATTTGAGACAAATTTTGATTCGTGTGTTATAGGATCGTTTCTTTGAAATATATACATGAATCGTTTCTGGATTATAACTAGAACCCCCCCTTTTTCTGGATCCACCTCACATCAATAACACGACCCCTACTGCCACGCGATTCTGCATTTTGAACCACGAAAGGCTCGGTTTCCATTTCGGTTGTAGGTGTAACCAACCCGATCGTTTTGAACTTGTGACATTACTGATATAAGTCAACTAGATGCTACATTTCCAGATATTTTCCCCATTTCTCATGCGTTTATGGGTGTTTTCGTATCGATTCGAGCAAATATTGTGATGATTTGGTATCTTTTGCATACATAGTATATATATTATAAAAACCATACTTTTGTCGATTATCTAGGCCCTATTGGCAAAATTTTGTTATCGGATTTACACGTGGTATTCTTGTGTTTTTGTTCTACAGCACGGATACCAAAGCTCGAGAGACTAGATTTTGGAGTGTCAAAGCGTGGATTTGTTCGTGATTCGATGTGATCCATAAAAGAGCGGGAAATCACATTTTGAAGTTGTTGGCGTCCACCAACATGCCTTTGGTGAACGCCAAGATTAACTAGAGTTCAAACTGAAGATATTGCATTGTTGGCGTCTGCCAACACAACTTGGCATCCGCCAAGTACACTTTGGAGCCCACCAACTTTTGAAGATCATATCTACTGCCATGCATTAATGTCTAACATCTGCCACCAACTACCCTGCAGAGAAGGGCATCCGTCAAGTAGCCCGGCGGCGACCAACACACTATTGGCGGCCGTCAAAGTGTGTAGATATGGGCTTTTAAGTTAGGACATTTACTTTTCAACCACGTCATTCCGTCTACCGAAACCCTAAGTTTGAAGGCACCTCCATCTTCAAGGCGTCTCTAGCCAAAATCCACCATAGTCTATCTTCTAATTCAACTTGTAAACATTAAGAATTCTTGTTTTGATTTTGGAATATTTCTTAGAACCAAGTTTCCATCTTTTTGGTGTAAATTCCATTGCAGCTCTTTTGATTTTGATTGAAATTTTCTTTCTTGAAGTTCATAGCTTTTAGCTGGTACATTCATAGCCTTTACTTGTCATTTAGTTGTTGTCATAGGCATGAAATTCATTCTTGACATGTTGGATTTCATAACTAAGAGTGGCTAGTTTCCTTTCTAGCCAAGATGATGCTTTTGTGATGGTTTTGTATCTCTGTTAGTTGAATGGGAATGTTTTATTGTGTTGTTATCTCCTCATATTTGCATTGTATTGCATATTCACACACACACTTAGTTGAGTTCGGAAGGAGATGCTTTGTGTGAGAAAAGATTTAGGAAGACCGAAAGGTAAAATCAACCTTTAGTGGAACTCGGTTTCTTATTTGGGGTTTATCGGTCATTCCTTGCAACCTTAGAGCTTTATCATGTTGAATCATTAGGTCTAAAAGTTTCTTTAGACCAAAGAGTGAAACATAGTGTAATTACGGACACTTTCGTATGAGGGAATCGCTAGATTAGAGGTTTGCACCGATAACACACACATGAGCACTATTGGAAGGTTGGAATGTTGTTCATTCCCATTATCTTTGGTAGAGATACTACTTGATTATTGCATTGTATTTGCAAGGCCTTTTATCATTTGATATTCGTTTTAGTTATACTTTAGTGATTGAGCTTATACCTTGATTTTTAGAACCTTACTTTATTGTTAATTGTTGACTTAGACCAAGATAATATAGTAAATCGGTACTTAGCCTCATAATCCTCGTGGGATACGACCTTCACTCTACTTACTAGACAACAATTGACAATGTATACTTGCCAGCGATATTAGACACCTAGAAAATTTCGATCAAGTTTTTGGCGTTGTTGCCGGGGATTGTGTAACGGATGATACTTATATTAACCGGACCGTGGAATTTAATACTTTGAGGACATTTGGAATTAAAAGAGTAGCTCGTGGAAATTATCACGGGCTGGGGAACTGTGGATGCTTTCACAGGCTAAAAACATGCTTTGTGAAAGTTAAAAAAAGGCAAATCCCTCTTTAACCGTGTGGTTTCAATCGATTCATCCGTCAATCTCAATTCACCCTATATACACTCATCATCTAAAAATTTCCGACCCGTTGAGGAAATATTTGTGTGGAGAGGGGATTTTGAGGTGAAGTGACGAGTGAAACGATCAGAACCACACAGTTTAAATACATAATGAAACTGTGTGGTTCATATTGAATCACACGGGGTCTCCACACGTATGGAGACACCACATAAGTATTTCCCCGTTCGTTGGGTACGTATAGAAAAAGTTGAGGTTCACTTACATGTTGGGACGTTTTTAGGGCCAGCAATATTGTCAGGGCAACATTTAGTATTGCCAAGGCTATTTTGTGAATAAGACAAAATAAACACACACACAATTGTCCTGGTGTTACTAAAAGATGAACTGTCAATACCACCACTTCGTTTTTAGGGGAAATTGGCAAATCAGGCTAGGTTAGAGCCTCCACTTGTAAAGAAAGTTTACTTTTTCAAAAATTTGTTTTTAGGTATTATGACGATAATATCGTCATAAAACTTATTTTTACTCCAATAATATTGTCGTAAAACCATCCCAAAAGTGACATTGCATTAGTAGTTATTTTATTCCAATATTATTGACGTAAAATGTGATTTACTCCAATATTATTGGAGTAAAACTATTTAACGCCATTAACAACGAATCTTTCCAAATATTAGTGTAAATTCATCATGTTCATCACATTCATCATGTTTTTTTCTTGAAATTCAAAACAACAAAGATGAAAATCAAATCAATCTACACAAGATTGTGGAGGTGCGGAAAATATTGGTTACACAGGTTGTTTTATTGGGATGTGATCTAAACAGTCACATGAAATTTTTTCAGTGGAGGCCAAATTTTAAAATTAAAAAAAAAAATAAAAAATAAAAAAAAAAAAGTCTCGAACCCATGATCTTAAGATAAGTATCAAAGTTTTTAACCAATTGAACTAAATAAATAATTGTAGTAAAAATTGTTTGAAATACTACAAATACACAGATTTCTTATTATAAGAGGGGTATATTAGTAACTTCTTCCGAAAATTTGAGTGGAGGTCATGCACCACACCCTCTCTTAAAAATTTGGGTCCGTCCCTAGATCTAAATATATAGAAAACCGTAAAACAAATCACATATAACGCCTATTTTCTAGTATAACATCTGAGTGTATGATATATATATATATGACTTCACATTAATAGTAAACTCATAATTCTGATAAATTAGGTTATCTAACTAATATATTTATTCATTCATCTTATATGGAAGAGAGAGAATTAACAATTTTTCATATGAGTTAACGTTAAACAAATACTTCATCGGTTTTTTTAATTGTCACATTTGATATTCAGGTTCATCTAAAAAATAATTAACCTTAAGCTAAAAAATGATCAAATTCATCGAAAAAATAATATGTATTAAGACTTTACTATAATGGTTATAAACTGTATTGGGTGATCATAATAGCATCAATCAACTAAATGGTGGTCATGAGGAAAAAATTTGTTCAATGGCATTGTTGTTAATTTGTAAACATTTCGGTGGCATTTCTGAGTCTTCATCTCATTAAATATCATCATCAATCAGCTCAGCACAACTATTCGTTTCTTTCACCATTGTATATATTTTCTTCTCCTTCCAAATTTGTTTTCATGGTGTGTGTGGTGGTTTGAGTGCTCATAAATTAGAAAAGAAAGAACAGAGTTTAATCGGTGTTTTCTCAGTTGAACCATTCACACTTACTATCATCTTCACTTTGATTTCACCTTCTTCCACCCTATGTTAACCCTTTTCTTTGTTTAATTAACATCGCTATAAAACCTTCACACCCACCCACCCACCAGCTAATTAAGCCATGTGGACATCTTCGGTTTTCCATTATAGGCTGCTGAAGAAATGTAATTGCATCAAACAACAAATCAATCAGATGCTATTTTCCCCGTATAATATTGGTAAGATATTTTTATTTTATTTTATTAAGTATTCATTAATCCTTTCTTTATTGTTATGGGTTTTCATATCAATCTTTTTTTTTTTAATTTTATCGTCGTATGAATCAAAAGATGTCTGATAGGTTGAAGGCGGATCAATAAACGAAACGAAACGAGATGAGTCAAATTTTAGCCACGTTATCTTCTCCAAGTTTTATTTCTGCCAGTAATCTCCAGGAGACAAATCCAACCATTTTGCCCTTTGATTTTGATTTCAATTCCCCAGAGCATTTGAAACAAGTACATGCCCATTTAATCAAAACTGGTACCCCTCTCTCAGTTCTTCCTTTTTCCCATGTTGCATCTGTTTGTGCTTTTACTTCTAGCTTTGCTTATGCTCAGAGAATTTTCGAATGCGGTAATGTACCTGAAATTAATTTCTGGAATAGTCGTTTAAAGACTTTAGCAGAGAGTAGCCGTCCTTTTGATGCAATCTTGTTGTTCAATCAGCTGAGGGAATATGATGTACTCCCAGATTGTTTTACTTGTTCCTTTGTTTTAAAAGCTTGTATCAAATTGTTGGATCTTATACATGGTCGAATCGTTCATGTGTATATGGAAAAACTTGGTCTTCAATCAAATGTGTTTTTACAAAACATGATGGTTCATCTGTATGCGTCTTGTGGGGCATTGATTGATGCTCTGTTGTTGTTCGAGACTATGCCCGAAAAAGATGTGATTACATGGAATATAATGATTACTCAAATGGCAAAGAGCGGTGACATTAATAGAGCATACAATCTGTTTGTGCAAATGCCTGAGAGGAACGTTAGATCATGGACGGCGATGGCTGCTTTGGTTTTGTGCGGCGTGGGATGCCGAAAAAGCCATTAGCATTTTCATGGATATGGAAAAACAAGGGTTGAAAGCTAACGAGGTGATGGTTGTTGCTATTCTTGCTTTGCTTGTCTTTTTTAGGTACACTTGATCTCGGACGGAGGCTACACGAGTACAAACAAAAGAAGCGGATTTGATAAAACGTTCGTATTTGTAATACCCTAATCGATATGTACATCAAATGTGGTTGTTTAGAAAATTTGCTCTTCTTGTTTTCCAAAACATGGATGATCGAACAATCTTCTCTTGGTCTGCCATGATCCAAGGGCTATCAATGCATGGTCAAGCTGACGAAGCTTTACAACTTTTCTCTACTATGATTCAAACAGGAATGAAACCTAATGATGTTACTTTCATTGGACTCCTTCATGCTTGTAGCCATTTGGGCTTGGTTCAAAAAGGCCGAAACTTTTTCGCAATCATGAGCAGAGATTATGGAATTGCTCCTCGCATTGAGCATTATGGTTGCATGGTTGATTTGTTAAGCCGAGCAGGACGTCTACAAGAGGCCCGTGATTTTATCAAGACCATGCCTTTAAAGCCAAATGCAGTTGTTTGGGGAGCTCTTCTTGGTGGGTGCAAGGTTCACAAGAATATTGAGCTTGCTGAAGAAGCCATAGCTCACCTCCAAGAATTAGACCCGCTTAATAACGGTTATTATGTGGTTTTGTCAAATGTCTATGCAGAAGCAAAGCAATGGGAGAAAGCTGCAAAAGTAAGGAAGTTAATGAGAGATCAAGGGATAAAGAAGACACCTGGATGGAGTTCCATAACTGTAGACGGTGTGGTGCATGAGTTTGTGGCTGGTGACGAGAGCCATCCTCGAGCTGAGGAGATATTTAAAGGGTGGGAACTGCTTGTTGAGAAATTGAGGATGAAAGGTTATGTACCAAATACATCAGTGGTTCTCTTGGATGTGGCTGAGAAGGAAAAGGAAAAGTTTCTCTACCGACACAGTGAAAAGCTGGCGTTAGTGTTTGGGCTGATGAACACACCACATGGTGAAACAATTAGGATCATGAAGAATCTTCGTGTCTGTGAAGACTGTCATGCTGCGTTTAAACTCATTTCTCATATAGTTAATAGAGAGATAATAGTGCGTGATAGAAACAGGTTTCATTGTTTCAAAAACGGTTCGTGTTCTTGTGGAGATTACTGGTAATTTTTATCATTAATATTGATGATGTGAATCGAGCGATGTGCACAAGTGATTTAGTGTGTAAAGGACTGTTTGTACACATTTTCTTGCTGGAATTTCTCACCAAGTCCAAGCCAAACAAGCTGAAATTTCACCGAAGAAGGTAACTTTCTAACATGGGTTGGGGCTATTTTATATCTGGGATTGAATTTAAGAAGTGGGTTGTGTTTGTATTGATCAAATTGATTGCAAGGGTTCAATGTCATGTTTTTTGGGAGTTGGGTTTTAGTAGAGTCGTTAAATTGTCACATCGATCGACACAATAAGTATAGCAAATCGTAGCACAATATCACGGTATTGTTGCAAATGATAGTAAAACATAGCGAAATGTAGCTAACTCGGGACATAGCAAGGTGTAGCAAAACATCCCAGCCGTCTTCGCTACATCCCGGGATGCTTTGCTACACTTGTGACGTTTCGTTGTGTAGTAGCATTTCTCTATTTATTATGGTCTTTTAGTGATCTACTTCATTTGAATGTATTGTTCGGATGGCTAACATCATGAAACATGTGATTAGAGTCAAAGAATCAAGAAACAGATTGTTGACACGCAGAGCTATAGATCCATAGCTCACCTCCATGAATACAAGGCTAGAATACGTGTGTAAATAATCTCAGTCAAATCAAATGTTATTCTCATCATGCCAAACATACATCGAATTGTATGAATTCATGTTCGAGCACGAATTCGATGTGTCTATCGAATTCAGATTCAATCACGAGCACATTTAAATTTGAGTCAAACTCGAGAGATTGTTTTAAACTTATCCAAAATGAACATTTTGAAATGTAAAACAATCTTTGTAAATTTCATTTTAACAAACTATAGATTTTTGCCAAGAAGGATACTAAAGACAAAATTAATTTAGAGTTCCGATAATACCCCTATTTTATAATTATGCGTGTATTTGTTTCCATAAATGGAGGTTACAACCAAAACGTAAATAAAATGAAGTAAATCATGACAACTAAAGGTGGAGTAATTATAGAATATTGAATCTTCTTAAAATTGTTACCCAATATAAAAAAAAATTAAAAGCAAAAAAACACAATCATGAGTACGTTTCGGTTGCAACTATATATATATATATTACGAGTGAAATAACAGTAACACGTGAAATATGAAATAAGAATAATAATTTCCAACATATAGTAAAAATTACGAGTGAAATAAGATGTACGCCAAGAATAATCTGATAAGAATGATCATTTCCAACATACAAGATGTGATTACGGTGACTACTTTTTGTATATGTAATCTACATTTTTCTAGTGTTACTACATGTTTTATCTAACTCATCATCCAGAAACGGCAAGGCTGAGGAGCTAAATTTGAGTTTTACTCCGGTGTATGTGTTTTGGTAAGCTCCTTATCTGATTATGGTGTATAGTGTGGTTATTTGGAAACTATTTGGAATCAAAACGATCTAATCCGAATTAAATATTTATTTATCAAATCTAACAATGTTTCAAAATATTGTTGTTCTAATATGATTTGAGTTCGATTTATTTTATTATATTATATTCTGTCGATTCGATTTAAGTCGAAATAATTTATATCCAAACAGATCTCACAAAATCGGAGTAATTTTCATCGACCTAATAATGTATGTAGGGTTGTTTCTTTCTTCCATACCTTGATCTTGAAAAGAATAATTGTAAATTTATTTTTTACAGCCGAGATACCGGATGATGAGTTAGATAACCATTGCCTCAGTTTCTTCTAAAATGGGGCTAGGGTGAGGGCAAGGCTGTTGCAGAACTTGTTTCCCAAAAGGTTCAGGAACAATTTGAGGAGTTAATCACAGTGCTCCAATATAGCTTGAAATAACAACAAACAAATAAAAATAGAGCACTACAGGTTGCAAAAACAACGCTAAAAATAGAGCAACCACTGCAATCAAACACGGGCGGCTGCACAAAATTTGACATGGGTCAGAAATTTATTAATTTTTTTTTGCCGTATCACACATATATTTGAACATTCAATTCTATACATGTAATTATGAGGCAATAACTAAAAATAGGGGGTCAAGATATAAAAATAAGCGGGTCAATCACACAAGTATATGTGTGTTTATAAAACAAATTAATTCTCTCATATTTCTACATAATATTTTTATTTTTTGAGATTGGCCGCATCCCAACCCCTAATTAAGGTAGAGCCGCCCATGCAATCAAAAGCATAAACAATGCAGGAATAATGGATCAAACAACCAGATGCACATTTCCCTTCACTCCTAACAACCACCACTCATTCAAAAGTTTCGTCCGAATGAAACACCAAGGGAAACGTTAGAGGATAACCTATCAAGAACATTTACAATGTTGTACATTGAGGACGTAGACGATTTCTTTTTATGTGAAAATTATATAATTTTCTCTTTATAATATACATATTATTATATAAATAACTAAACCTGATACTAATTTACACAACCTTTTAATCAATTATTCATTAAAAGCTAAAATATCATGTTGAAATATTCATATCTCCGGTTTTGAGCCCCACTTCAAGCATAAAGGCAGATCTAAACCCCATGTGGGGGATCGGTTTGGTCTGCTTTCCAGTCCACCGCAGGTCGGTCAGGACGCAACGAAGTTGGGTCAGTGCAGTTCTGGCCATAACGGCCTCGGGGGCTCGGCGCAGGTCGGTAGCTATCCTGATATTTAGCCCACGTGCGTGATATATATTATAATTATGGGAAGATCTTTCCCTCGTTAAAATTCTGATCCTATAAATCAAAACACCGTGATTATCTCCTAAAATCAAGGGGAGTAACGCGTACAAATCCTTGAGGGATACCGGATACGAAATAAAGTCCACAACGGACACGACACAGGCATGCCTAGGGCAAAACGCCCTCTGTATAAACGATCCCAAGAACTACGAAGAGACTTGATTCTCGAACAATTCACGGATATCGTGAGGCAACTTGGGATTAATATCTCAGGCTCAGTCTAAACACATGCAAACACGAAAATCTCCTTTGTTCTTAGGGTTTCAATCTTGGATTAATTGTCTTTAGGGTTTTACGGCCCGGATAACTACACTGACGATATCCAGGGCGGACCTGCTTGACCCAGGTCTCAAGCCCCCCAAATGGTCCCAAGCCCCAAAATTTTTATTATTGTATTAGTAGTAGTGTTAATATTAGTATGTTATGTGTCTTTTATTGAACAAATGACTTTATATCCTAGTGGTTTAAGAACAAACTCTTTCGATCTCCATAATCCTAGGTTGTAAGTTCAAATCCCACTACCAACATTTTTTTTTAGCTTTACAGTTTATATACCAAGACCACCCCGAAAATTTTTCCTGGTTCCGCCACTGACGATATCCAGCATCATCAACCTTCATGAATGGAAAATCATATCACTACCTTATGTACCAGCAGTACACATGAAATGAAGAACCAACCTGTATTACTACTGTTCATCTGTTTCTTGGCTTAATTTGAGCAGTTCCTTGCTCGTTAAAGGACATCTGCTACTAAAAAAAGTCGTCTAAACATGTTGCCTTTCTTCCCTCTTTATTATAATCTCTTATACTAGTAACATTTTCATTTTCCTTCATTTTCAAACAACCATGTCTTTTCATCCAAATCTTCAAAAATGAAGAGAACAAAAAAATCGCCATTTTTTTTTCACCCTCTTCATTTTGAGGTGTTTGTCAATACCATTGCATGTGTGATTCACGGGCAAAATTCGCTCGATTAATATCAACAAGAAATTTTAAAAGAAAATTGAATTTCGACAGTAAATTTTAAAAAATTACTTCGGAATATGATCATTGTGGCCTTAAAATAGTGAACGTAATAAAAAATAAAAAATTGGAGAATGAATTAGCATTTTTAGACTTATAGTTTGAGCCCTAAAAAAGTCATAGTTTGAGAGATATAAATATTTAAAAATAATGGACGAAAGAAATTGTATTGATTCTTCATCTCAATCCACACTACACAATATATGCAAATAGCATGTTCGGTTCATTTTATTTTTTTCCTTCCCCCAAATCATTTATTTCTTATTTCAAAATCATACTCCCTAACTGTCGTACCTTCCGTTGCGAGTAGTGATACATCCACCACCTTTTTCATCACAATATTTTACACAATACAATCAACATCACATATTTTATTGGGACCCAACACAATAAATAGTTTATCACTTTAATCAATGGGGTTGAAGCAAGTAGTTGTGTAGTGCACATATCATTTCCCGTTGCAAAAATCAAAATTTCATTTTTATCTGTTGTAGTTACATTTTCAATACATATTTTAATATTCTTTCCGTTTTTCAATATTACTTTTCAATTTTATAGGCTCATTCAACCAATCAATATTTCACAATCAATACACCACTACACTTCTCAAGATTATTGTATTTTATAATGAAAGTCAATACAATTACTCATTTATTTTAATTTGCGTGTTTTTCTCAAATGCGATAAATAATAAGGAACAGAGGGAGTATTATCAATAATCATTTAATTGTATTCTTAATTATATTACCATAACAATGAATATATTTTGTCAAAAAAAACATTGAATATAAATAACCCATATATATATATATATATATATATATATATATATATATATATATATATATACTATCCGGACTTGAACAAGAGCATTTAAACCTCAACATATATTAAAATTTATGTTGTTTTTAAGCTGGCTATCACTTAGAGTTGTACCTTTTAAAATTGTCCATTAAGGTATAAAGCTCGATTTAAAATTTATGAAACCTCCGCTCAAAAAACAAAAAAAAAAAAAACACAGAGACTGTTTGAGTTGGCTCGTTTTTTATTTTTTATTTTTTTATTTTTTTATTTTTTGTTGGTAATGCCCCATAAACAAATTGCGTATAAAGTGCGTCGATCGCGTAATTGGCACTGTTCCCGAGATTACTCTCACATTTTCAGGTGCTCAGCTCAAAGCTTTCCATTCTTTGTTTCAAACCAAAAGAATAGACGGTTTCACAGCTACTGTAATTCTTCGCCGTGATCCCTGTTTCAGTCACGATTGTTGATGCGATGGTCGGTCAAGGCAGCTCTGGTTCGGACATTTCACTAGCCGGAACGTTGGGCAGCAGCGCTTTTGCCGCCTGTTTCGCTGAGGTTTTCCATTTTTTACTTGTTTAAATATGATCGGTTCATTCCCTTAGATTTCTTTCCTGTATGTTCGAGTTATATCTTATGCTCATGGAGTGGAACTTAAAATTATGAATTTAATTTCTTAATGCTTTATGTCATTTGTGCATAAAAATCCTGGAATTTTACATTTTCATTCACCTGAATTTCTAGGAATTTCTCCGGGAATTCTATGCTGCTGTATCTAGCATGCGTCAAATGCATCATCTAATGTTTTATTTTTTTTATTTTTATTTTTTGTACGAAAAAAAAGGATTATTATTCCCATGCCATAGGATATAATTCCCCAAATCTCTTTCCTAAGGAATGTTGTATTGCAATGAATAAATTTTTATTCCTCGCCTAAGCAACAGCTTCTGGAAAACGTGTATAATTCTTCTTTATGTTGGTTGAATTGTTGTTAAGTTTTGAATTTTTTTTCAGTATAATTACTGGAACTGTATCTTGAAAACTTTCAAGTTGTAACAGGTAAACACCTTTTCATCTGCGTGTAGGTATGTACTCTCCCGTTGGACACTGCTAAGGTGAGGCTACAGCTTCAAAAGAAGGCTGTTGAAGGGGAAGGACATGCTTTGCCTAAATACAGAGGCTTGTTGGGGACGGTTAGCACTATTGCTAGAGAGGAAGGTGCTTCTGCCCTGTGGAAGGGAGTTGTCCCAGGCATGCATCGTCAATGTCTGTTTGGAGGCTTTAGAATCGGGATGTATGAACCGGTATCGTATTTATTGCTATTTTGCCTAATTTTATCGATGGTTAGCTTCCGGTGTCAGTTTAAGGTTAAATATTTTGTTTTAAAATTTACTGTGTATGCATCATCAATTCCTAGGTTAAGAACTTGTATGTTGGGAAAGATCATGTTGGAGATGTGCCTTTGATAAAGAAAATTCTTGCTGCACTAACTACCGGTGAGAAGATCTTGGCATACTTCTTCATGGGATTTATTTCTCTTTTTTAATTTTGTGTTTTGTTTTTGGATACGTGCTTGGTACGTCACGTGATGCATGATAGTTTATAGCACGATCGTATCTATCTGTACAACGTTTTGAAACATCTTTATCACGTGCTCATATAATATATATGGAAAACAGGTGCTCTGGGAATCGCAATCGCAAAATCCCACCGATCTTGTCAAAGTAAGACTCCAGTCAGAAGGTAGATTGGCCCCTGGTGTGGCTAGGCGCTATTCTGGGGCACTGGATGCTTATTCCAAAATTGTGAAGCAGGTAGGTTCCTGATTGGTAATGTCTTATCGTATCCGTAAGTGTCGCCTGTACTTTTGACACGTTTAATTCTAACTTTACTAATTATGAGCGGAACTTAGGAAGGGATAAGGGCACTATGGACTGGAGTTGGGCCTAACATTGGACGAAATGCTATCATTAATGCTGCTGAATTGGCTAGTTATGATCAAGTAAAGGAGGTAGTATCGTTGATATGCTTATCACAGTTGCTTTTATGATGGCATTGTCTACTGACTTTTTTAATTAATTAGTGTGTGTGTTTATATCATGCAGACGATACTGAAGATTCCTGGGTTCACTGACAATGCTTTGACTCATATGTTATCTGGTTTAGGTGCTGGTTTCTTTGCAGTCTGCATAGGCTCCCCAGTTGATGTGGTAATTATTTTATCCAGTTATTTAAATCTGCATGTCTTCATCTGGTAGAACTGTATGATTATTCTTTCATTATCAACTTTTGTACATTTATATCTAAGTACGTCCCCTCATGTGTGAGCTTGTCAACGCATAATAGACATGATGTTGCGTAGTTAACAAACTCAAAATAGTTTTAAAGTAGCAAAGGTAGCATGCCTAACCATGGTTAGTTTTTTTATTTTTCAATAAAGGGGATGAGGCAGGGTTTGAACCCCTGACCCCGTATTCTGATGCCATGTTGAAGTACCAAGCTTATGGGTGAGTTAGTAATTCTGCATGGTATCAGAGCACAAGGAACCACTATGTCTGTTTAAACATATGATACTCTACGGTACAAAGTCCACAGAAAAGTACCCCTAATTCCTGTACAGATGGTGCTTGGTCTGGACCATTTCAGATTACGGAGGCTTAGAATTGAATATAATTGACTTTTTAAGATGAGTAACTGATGTACTGAAATGATGAATTAGCCCATTAACATGTACTAAAATGATGAATTAGCCCATTAATACATGAATGTGTCCATTAATACTAAAATGTAGGTGCATAAAAAAATATACACGAATGCTGTTTTCCTATGTGTTTATATATGAATGGAGTTGGAGTTTAAACGTGTATGTTGGCCTTTGAAATTATTCAAGAGGCAGCTCCGTTGTCTGTCCTGTTGCAAGTCAAAGTCTCTATGGCTTCACTTGGTGTAGTTACTGGCTGACTCACAACCACCGAGGTGTCAATGCTCCTGACCACATAAGTATTTGAGACGTTAGCTAGTAAACCGTTTGTAACAATGAGACCATTTAAGTGAGAAAATGAGGGTTAAATACCTATCAATAAAAGATGTTTTGAATTTGGAATATATGTCTTTGAACCAAGAGGTTACTTATGATGAGGAGACCGGAGGAAGAATGAAAAAGACCTCGGGGGAAGTGAGATATGACATGCTGGACATAATGGTGCATATTGTATATAATAGTACCAATGGAAAAGATCATCTTTATAGCCTAAACCACCTAGTTGATATGTAAGAAAAGATAAATAAAATGTTCTGTATATTGAATTTTAGAGGAGACTACAAGCATTTATATAGAAACCTGTAACAGCTAGACAATCTAGGTAATATCTAAATAAGAAGTCTCTCTTAGATGTAGGAGGACATCACGATATACAGCTGGCCTTAATAACTCGGAAAATACCAAAAAATTTCCTAACGTTTTAATCTAAGAAAGGATACATTACAAACGTCCTGGCTAAAAAATACTAACACACAATTACAGAGATACCGAGATCAACAGAGATCTTCTGATATTATATTTTCCAACTTGATATAAGGCTAATGTGCTGTTTTTGGACCTTTTATATGAGATTATTCCTTCTGACTAAAAAGACATCCCTAAGCTGAAAAGGCGGGTGGCTTACTTCACCCCAGTGTTCTAAAAATCGCTAGGCGAGGTCGGTACGCTGCAGGGGCGCCTAGCGCCTAGGGTGCCTAGGCGGCGCCCAGGCGATTCTAGGGTTTTAAGGGGTTTTAGGGTTTTAGGCGCCTTACACTAACTGAGTACAAGTCTCTTGAGTTCCAACATTCAAAGTAATAGCTTTTTACAGTTTGGGGGAAAACTCTAGAGTGTAATATCTTTACTTTGGATGACTTGATCCGAAGAATTCTAGTTTACAAAGCTTTTTCCTAGATGGAACCCTAATATCCTAGGGTCGCCTAGGCGGCGCCTGTGTCGCCCAGAGCGCCTAGAAGGGCCTAGAGCGCCAGAACGCCAAAGACCCAGGTCGCCTAGCTGAGATCGCCTAGAGCCAAGTCGAATCGCTTGGGGTGCGCCTAGCGCCTAGGCGGCGCCTAGGCGACCGCGTTTTGCGATTTTTAGAACACTGCTTCACCCTGTGGTACTGGATAAGGTCCATTACAATACGTCATCATTTTATTTTATGCTTACTTCTTACAGTACAGATATTTCTAAGGCTATGCTTATTCTGTATTTACACTTTATCACCCCAGTTAATGGCATCTTATGCACAGACACGACGAGAATGGGGTGTGTCGCGTACTCGACGTGTTTTAGACATGGATAGAGGTCAGATATGCAGGATACAGGTCCAGATAGGTAAGGGGCTGTATCAGCCGATAGATGTCTGCTGCTGGGTACCCAAATCAATAGAAGAGAAATCTAATTCAACAAAAAAATGGAAACAAATGCAACCAAATCCAAGAGTCGAATTCTGTTGGTTTCCTTGATCAATAGAAATTTTATCAGCCCTAGGAGATTTCTACCGCCAATTATCTTTTAACAAGCATAGGGTCAAGAATTGTGTGGGATGTTTTATTGGGTGTGATGGTATATTGGTATACAGATAAAGAATAGCCTTAATTAAGTATATGTACAAATATAAAAGAGAGAATGTCAAAGGGAATGAATCGGGAACGACGTATGAGCGGCATTGTCAATATAAGAATTGGATCAAAATACTAATATTTTTTTGAGCCTTTTTAGAGTTTTGATATGTACATTTCAGATTTTATATTCGTAATACTTACACATATATGCTCTGTATCCTTATCGTATATTTTAAAAAACCATGTATCCACATATCCGTATCCGTATCCGTGCAACATAGCTGATGTCTTGTGCTAATAGAAGTGGTGATGTGCAGGTTAAGTCAAGAATGATGGGAGATTCTGCCTACAAGAGTACTCTTGATTGTTTTGTCAAGACATTGAAGAATGATGTGAGTCATTTTTCTGAAATAGCTGCTGATTTCTTCTTCTACCCAATAGGAAGCTTATGTTGTGATAGCTTTTGAATTTTGATTTGGACATGGTCTCTATCTTTCTGTGCATTAAGCTACTTTCTTGTTAAATGAGTTAGCGTACTGGCATAGGGCTAGAATTGGGGGAAAAAAAGAAACATTTTTAGCATAGCAAGTAGGATTTAGTAATTGAGTTTGAGCCATTACATTGCTGGATCTCTGGCTTGAAGGAGTATAGATATTTCGCTTTGCAAGAGTGTGATTAGTTGGATTTTGGTATCTATCTTCAATGTACATAGAGCTTCTACTCTGAAATTTTGTCTTGAATTAAATACAAAGGTTCATCGTATCAGGATTCAACAAGAATTTGCTGATAAATAAATGTCTTGGCTTTATTTTTGTGCTATACTATAATTTTCTTACGTTTCCAAAAGGAAAGGCTTTATTTTTCTGGTTATGTTTTTTTTTCCTCCTTTTATTTCAGCATGTGGTGTTGTTGAATAATATACTGTAAATCGCTGCAACTATTCATTCTTTTTTGTTACAAATTGTAGGGACCTCTTGCTTTTTACAAAGGCTTCATCCCTAATTTTGCAAGACTTGGGTCATGGAACGTGATCATGTTTCTAACTTTGGAGCAGGTAGTCAACTATATTATTTAATTATTATTTACACAGCAATGTCTAACATGATTTGGAAGCAACATATTCTTTTCCTAGGCAAAGCTATTTGCTCTGTTTAAAAAATATGCATACAGGTGGATTCAAAGCTACACATACATTTAAAAGAAATTTTACTTTTCCACCTATACCGTGCACAAACTGGTAAAATCTGCAAATATCTATCCCTAATTCTATAGAATTTTTGAAGAGAAATATGCAGCTGAGCTGAGGGACATATCTCCTTATACTTATTCGTGTTCTGCTTATCTCTTTGTACTTATTCGTGTCATGTGCTGTTATAGTGTCATCTTTACACATTCTGCTAAGTCTGTTGATTCCTTCCCTGCTCTGCTATAGAGCTTCTATTCTGTGCATTCTCTTCTTTCTTCAACCCGGTTTTAATTATACTTTTTAGCAAAGAAATCCTCTTTAATTCCTTTTGGATCTATTCCAAATTCCAATTATCAAGTTTTGTGTGACCACCAAAGGTCTTTGGGTGACAATCAAAGAATAAATGTCCCTTACGACTTTCTTGCATCAAGCCAAACAGTAAAGCAAAGCATCACCAGCTACCAAGCCTCTATTTTTCGACCTCTCTACAAACATCAGTATGCTGCACGTCACATTCGTAAAGACTTGTCTTAATCTTCATATCCTCTATGTATTGCATGCATTTATTGATTGGGAAATTCTTATATGAGATGATTTTAATGCACCACACCGATGGGTAGGTGATATGTGTGTTAAATGACAAAACACGTTTTGTCATTTTGTAAAAACGACACGCATCCGACGGTGCAGTGCAATATAGACTCTCTACCTAAGAATCTCCCCTATTCACAAATAAAAGAATCTCCCACCCCACCCCTCCCCGTCTCTTATTTTATTGATCTGTGTGTACTCTTTGTTTGGTAGGCCAAGATAGTCGTTCGACGCATAGAGTCATCTTCTTAACCAATGGGAGACGAAGTTGTTTGGTAGAGATGATGTTTCTCCGGGAACGATTGTTTTTGGAGCTGAGACTTCTAACAAAATTGAAAACCCCAAAGTTGTTTTTTTTTTATACAAAAATAATAAAAATGACAGCCAAACAAATTGGCATTTTGGATTTTGAGGATAACCTTCAGAGAAGATTATCTGAAACATGACAAAGGCTCTCTTGATGTTATTCCCAAATTGAGAGCGTTACTAAACGCTTCACAATGAATTATTCATTCAAACTGTAAGGATTAATTGAATGATCTCAGCAAAAGTTTGCATTTTTCGGATTTTTGAATTTTGAGGTCGGTTCAACTTTACTCTTATTCAGTGAATAAATTTTGATGAATTGCATCGGATTTTGGTTGTAGTTTATTGTGAGTTGGAAAAGTAGAGATGGAATTTAGGGAATACACACCCTCAAAACACACCCTTCAAGTCTTTGATACACAGCTCCCAGTAAAATTGAGTGAATGAGGGACTACGAGGACCTTTGTCACGAGTATCTGTCACTGGCGGAACCAAGTGAGGGTGGGGTGGTCTCAAGCCCACCCCAAAAAAAAAAACTAGTGAGAATATGTTTGTAGTACTCCATAATAAAGACCAAACTGATAACCAAGACCACTCCAAAATAACCAAGATCATCCCATAGTAAATTCCTGGTTCCGCCACTGGTATCCGTTACCAGTAAGGCAGGTGTTTTAGCTTAAGACTTGTGAACTTGCAGACCACTCCCATATCAAGGATAGTCTCTTCATTTACATGTATAACAAAAAAAACCAATTACACACATAATAAACCTGACAATACAGCAAGAAGCTGGATTTTTTTTAAAACGAGGCCGAGAAAATACTTTGGCATTTCGGGAAGATAAAAAACTCGTTCTCATCTATAATGTGAATTTCTTCCGGTGCTGAGAATAATGAGGAACAACTCCGAAGGATGCAGGGATTGAATATGGAAAGCGAAACTCGGGTCATATTGAAGCAAATTGTCAGCTTAGCTTCTTCTGTTCAATAATCCAGTTTTGCACCTTACTGATAAACTCTCTGTCAAATGTGTTATACATAACCTTCAACATATTAATCGCCATGAGTGAATATTTGTCGATTTGATCATCGTATTTCTCATACAGCACCGGAATTGAAAGAATAGTCAGAAGACCTGCAAACACAAGGATTCAGAACAAATGGATATGTAATTGAATTTGAATCTAGATTGTGAAAATTAACACCTTAGCTTAAGCTTTTAGAAAGTATGGTAATTTAACATGGTATCTGAGGAGAATAACACGGGTTCAAACCACTTCATGTCCACTTTCACCCCTGTTTATTTTGTCAATTAGTATTTAAATAACGGCCAATTTGCATGACCTTTAAGTGCGACACTCGGCCTCTTTGTATAAGGCCCACACTTAAAAGGGCATGCTGAATCGTATTTTGTTTATACATAAATGATACATCTCCCAAACAGCTTAAACTTCAGAAAAATGCCACTAACAGTAAATAAAATAAGAAAAATGCCTTGTGATTAGGGTTTGAACTAGTTTAAATTTGAGGGAAAAGATGGAGCTAGGAACTTACTGATGTAGATGGATGAAGAGAGATCAATGAAAGCACCGAAAATGGACAAGAGAAGCAAGCAGACGGCTACTTTAGCAAACATTCTCGGGTCTTTACCCAATGCTATATCCTGGCATTTGGATAGCAACGTGTTTATATAAGCGCCAGCTATAGCTGCTGCTTCTAGCACCGTTTCTTCTGAAATACGCAAATGTGGTATAGGTGGAGGGTCCCTGCTCCATCATTATTAAGAGATTAGAAAAAAGTTATAGGTTTGAAACCAAGCACAATATCTCAGATGATAATGATGATGATAGAGACCCTAACCCCTTGGAACATACTGCACCAAAAAGGAGAGGATCCACCCTCCCTAGTAGATAGCCAAGCGGGGGAAAGGTCTAAAATAAAGTCGTTTCACAAAAAAATGCACGTTTTTGTTTCTCATCGAGCCTATCCGGAACTACGTTAGGGCCGTCTAATCTAGAGTTCGATCCGAGGAGTGCCCGTAGAGCGTTTTACTCTCACACAGCTAAAGATTTTTAACAAATTCAGCGCTTTTTAACATGATGCCCACAGTGTATAGAGAGAATCAAACTTCCAAATTCTTAATCACCATAGTCTTCTGACAGAGTAAATGACCTCAGAATTACCTGTTTAGAATTGCTGCTGATTTAGCCCAGAGATAAAGTATGGTGAAGAGGAGCAACAACACACTGGAAACTAATGATATCAGAGTGTAACCACATCTCTCAAATACCAACCATGCCGCCATTGTTACCCCAACAACTCCAGCAGTCAGGTTTTTATTCCTCCACAATATCACATCTGCAACTGTAGAAATAACACCATTAAGCGTAAAGTAAGAACCCCACCCACCCCCCAGGATTTGCAATTTGCACATCAGATTTTAAAACAACACATTACACATATATGGGCATTCAACATTTTGATTGAACTCACTAATTTCCACAGATTGGGTAAAAATCAAAACACAAAACTAGTTAAGATCAAGCAAACATTCTGAGTTACATTGAACTTACAAAGTCCTCCACCAAGAATTTGATGTAGACTTCTTTGTCTATTAAACAATCGATCTGCTGAACCCATTTCAGAAACAAATTAATCCCAGAAAGTCAAAAAAACAGAGTACGAAATAAGTTTAAACTAAATTTGGATAAGCATCATTATGTGCCCCAGATTTGAGGTTTCGTATTTTCCCTTTTGGCAAACAGAGCTGAGTTCGTCCAACTTTTTGCTTTTCTGCATACACAAATGACTCTGCTCTACTATTTGTAATTAAGTGTAGTTAAAAGAAAAAGGATAAAAAAAAAAAACTGAAAAAGCAGAGAGATACATAAACTGGGTGGCTACAGTTTCCAGGGTGTAAAAACTAAAGCTGAAATCCGCTCTTGTTTTTCATCCCAAAAAAAAAAAAAATTAATAAAGAAGAAATTTCGCAGTGAAAATTGTGGGTGGGGCCAGGAGAAAGCAACTAAGTGGGGCCCTGCTGTCGTGAAATTCATGAACGGACGGCATTGAGAAGAGGAAGAAAGAAGCCACCACGACTTTTGTTTCTTTTTTCCTAAGTCACCGACCTCCTCTCTAACACAACAGAGCGTGCTTGCTTGTCTTTGTGTACCACTTAATCAAACAACTGTTTATTAACAAAGAAAAACACTGTAGGGGAAGAAATTTACGAGACTTTTATTTGCACCATACTCAAGGACGGAGGCAGGATATCAACTTAGGTGAAATTTAATGGACAATATCGAGTTAAATCGGATGAAATTTGGATTAAGAATATTTTATGAATCAAACTGACTACATAAGATTTTAAGTATAACATTTTTTTTTCATCAGTCGAGCCGCTTAAATTTCATATAATTATACATTGCCTCCGTCCTGGTCCATACTCATTTTATATGTACACCACACCATATATACATAATAACAATAGAATCGAATCCCTGGATATGGCTTAGTGAGGCTAGAGTGTTATAATGACAATGGACCCACATTGGAAGGTCGCGGTTCGATTCCGTAAAGGTTGATTTACGATTGATAACACCTTTCAGCCGATGAGAACCAAAGCCGACTCTGTTTCTGGCTGTAAGTTCACGATTAACCTCTCCCACATTCACGTGGGATCGAAGTGTGACCTCATTACAGTGTTAATAACCATTTAATAACAATAGAATCGATCTTGACCTTAGTCTTGTGAAAGTCGGTTCTGGAATTAAAAACCGACTTTACTAACGTCGATATTTTCACAATACACCTACGGAAAAGTCAGTTTTTTGCTTTGAAACCAGATTTTCACAAAAGTCGGTTCAATTATGGTACACCATTAGAATTAGTATGGTGCAAATAATGCTGATTTATCATTTCCAAACATGTGTCAAGTTTAAATTTGACCATAAAATTAGTTTGGTGGTAGCCATCTATGTAGTATATAAGTCGCGAGTGACACACTCCTGTCCCATGCGGTTCAGCTGCATTATCAATATTGCAATAATCAATTGGATATGCACATCGATCGACACCATAAAAAACTTAAAAAGCACATCGCGACTTCCACGTATTCCATAGATGTCATACCACTTTGATGATTTCAATGTCATATGCTTTAATAGTTCTATCGTGTGTTACGCTAAATCCATATCATATGATTCTGATGTATTTCACATCACTCTGAATAGAAATTGTTAAATTAGAGATTCCGCTACAAAAACTGATACAAATGCTCTTATAAGTTTACAAGGTAAAAGAGGATTCAAACTTCACTCTAAACTGAAGACTATCCTATTCCTCCAAACATTATTTTTTTCTATTAGAATCCCAATTCCCACACGCTCATTTTCAACTCCTCTGAATTAAACGTAAGAAGCTAAAAAAGAAAACAAGTTAATCCTAGGTAGAATCAACAAAGCACTTCATCAGGATATGGCATCACACACTTTAAACAAGTAGATCATAATGATTTTGGCCGCTGTAAAGAAGCCTTACAACTTTCCGAGGTTTTCCTTCTCCTGGACTTTTACAGAACTCGGATCCATATTCTGCAATAGGAATAAAACCGTACCCTTGTCCCCCATGCTGCGTTTCACAAAATACGTATTCATTAAGAGACCGGAGCATACTAGATTTTAAAAAATTGCAATATAGTGAAAGTCAATTTTTTCTTGATTGAATTCCAATGCCAAAACAAATATGTGAGAGTAGATGAACAAATGGAAGTTATAAATATAAGAAAAAGAAGTACCTCACGTTCAGGAATGTATACAATTATCGGCTGAGAGCACAATTTTGACAGCACCTAGTAATGCAGAACACAGTGAATAATAAAAACAAAAAGTCCCAAATCAAAATGTAACCTTTGTGCTGCTACTTTATGATAAGGAGAAACAACAAAAACCTAGATTCAAACATTAAACATTCATATATGAAAGCAAAGGCACGGAGTTGAATGCAAAACTTATTGGGCAGCAATAGGCAAAATTGCCAGATTATCTACAAAAATTGGTTTATGAAAAACATTGGCGTCTATGGTGGAAGTGTACGGATGGAAGTTGCAGGTTGTGTATGAAAATCTACGTGTCATATGCTATGGTTGTGGAAGATTAGGTCATCAAGCTGAAAATTTTAATCCAAACATAAGGTGATGCAGGAAGAAGACAGAAGCAAGGAAGAAGGATATTTTAAACAGATGAATAGGGAAAATCATCCATTTCTAAACAGGGATGTGAGAAAAAAAAAAAAAAAAAGAGGATGTGGAGGGAAGGTGGCTCGGCTCTGTTTATATACAGGAGACGGTCATCAAACGTCACATAGTAAGGCTTATCATTTGTTTCGAAAATCCAAAAGTTTAGTGTACTAACCAGAAGCTCTGGCTCTCCTCCCCAAAAATCAGGTCGTCCAATTTGTTGGCAATACCTGTTAATGGATTCCAATGTCCAAATGAGAAGAAGAAAAAAATGCTGGGGAAGAATAAGAAAACAGAGAAAAGTTTCAGAACAACATCAGCAAATCAAAGTCCTCACTGCTTTAAAGGTTGATCCACCGTTATTGCAATTACTGCCTCTTTATATTTACGTCGTTCTAAATCATTGTCACAAATGACCTCCTTCACTGCCATTCGCAATTCATCTGTTTTACCACAAATAACAGTCTTTTACTGTAGCATATAATGGTATAACAAAACAGAATCGACTTTTAGAATATCAGTTGCATATCCCCAGGCGGTGTGCATATACCACGTTCAAGTTTTAAAACAGTTTCATGTGAGAATTGAAAGAAGTGATCAATAAGAGTATACAACAATCTGAACAGATTCATGGTATCGAACAATAGTATTTCGAAAGAATACGTACCTGCATCATCCTTCTCCTTGTAGCGAGTAAGGTATATGCCTTTGTTGATTGCCATTCCCTTTACCTGACATCATGTAATAAAACAACAGAGAAACATAGGTTAAACTATATGAATAAACACATCGATGAGTAGTCACATACCATCATAAACATCACGTCATAAAAACAACGAATATAAATACTAAGATTTTAACAATAAAGATGGATAGATTCTGATTACCAAAGCTCGGAATAGACAACGGCCATCACCAGTAACTTTTTGAATCGAATAACGCTCTACTTTCTTTAATGCTGGAGATCCACCACTCCTACTCAGGCATCATCACAACAAACAACAGATAATCAGGCCATAATACAGGGTTGTGAATGCCAGTTATTTTGGATACCAGCTGTAGTATTAGCACTAGAATTGGTATTATTTCGAGTCTTATGTCCGTTAAGCATATTTATTTCCCAGGAAAGATGTTGATTTAGTAAAATTCACTGCAACTTTTTTCTTTAGTAATTTGGAGTACCAGACAATAAAACAGTCGGTTGAAACCACAGAACATTAAGCTGACACTCAGCTCCAGGTAGACTTATATGGATGCAATAACAATTTTAGGTTTAAAAATAAGTTGAAAATTGAAAAAATCGAAAAAAAAAAAAGGTAATAAATCAAAATGAAAAAGAAGAAAAACAACAATGAAGGACCAATTCTTGCAAAGAACGAGGGGTGTTGTCGGGTGCGGCCGCCGGAGAAGATGGAGAGGGTAGGTCTCCCGATACTACAAACCGAAGGAAGAGGTGAGGATGTGAGCTCGAAGTCGGCGATTCCGCATTTCAGTTGCTCCAGAATTGCCTCTGTTAAAAATAAACAGTAGAAAATTATACACGGAGAGAAAGCAGTTAGTTACATTGCATCTAAGAGAGAGAGAGTAAAGCGGCGTACCATTAGAGGCAGAAGGAACTTGCTCCATGAATGGTGAAATGAAGAGACCTATAAAGTTGCTTGCATTCAGCTTCTTTGTTCCTTTGAAAGACTATCGTCTTCCTGAGGCGAGGACTGTGGAAACCTCTTCGCTCAGTAGTCAATACCGACCTTTTAAGGAAAAATTATGGGGCAATTAAAATTGATTGTCGGATGACTGTCACGTGTAAATAAAAACTAAAAACAAAAGTTTATATACGTGACAGTTATCTGACGGTCCGTTTTAATATGAACTACATGCAGTAAAATCACCCTCTACTCGGTCGTCCGAATTAATTGACATCAGATCTCGGTATAGTGTATACTAATCTGTCTACTTAATTATAGTGATTTATTATATATACTCTAAAGATTTTCTCACAGCTAGCCTATCTTTCAGCCCGGATCGTCTGCTTTTGTTTCCCTGCCGTCAAAAAATAGTGTTATCTCTCTCCCAGACTGAAATAAGCGGACCTGATCCGGCCACGTCTCCAAAGCCGAGAAAAGCTGAGATTCTCAAAGCCGAGAATCCGGATTCTCCTATCTTTACCCCGGCCTCCATTTGAATAAGTATTTTTCGAGGAGGGATTTGCTTTGCCGGGCCTTCGTTGGAGAGTTGGGAAGAGAGACAAAACTAGTATCCGGGATGATCCATGGTTTCTCTCATCCCTTACTTTCATGTCAGCCCTTTAAGTGATGAGCTAAACGAAGAACATGTTAGTTCTTTGATTAACCAATCTACAAGATTGTGGAAAGTTGCAAAGGTAAGAGAATATTTCAATGCCTTTGAAGCCAATAAAATCCTAGTTATTCCCCTTTCTCCTCGGCAAAAGAAGGACATCCTCATCTGGCATTATTCAAATAATGGTGTATACTCAGTATGTTCGGGATATTATCTAGCATGTCAAATAAAGGCAAAGGAAGTCAAAGTAGATGTTGCATCTTGCTCGTCACCTCTAAAGCTTTTCTAGAAATGTCTTTGGAACCTTTGAGTTAAAGTGTTAAACCACTTAATGTGCAGTTTGTTTGTAAAATGGTCCATAATGCGTTTATCAAATTGTGGAATAGGAAATGAAACTTGCAAAATTTAAGGAAATTAACGCAAAAGATTTGGCATTGCTTATTTGAATGTACCATTGGACCTATTGTATCGAAATCTACACGTGAAGACATTTTTGGCAAAATCTCTGAATAGCAGTTATGGTAGATTTTAGAGATATTCTCTTGCGAAAAAAATCGGCTATAGGATTAGCAAAAGTAATTTGTATCTTATGGCATATATAAAATAATAGGTGTGTATGGATTTATGATGATAAAAGATGTTTCCTCCCTTATATCCTCCATGCTGCAAAAGCCTCAGCCTCATAATTTTATGAGGTTGCCATACGTCTTATGTGCTCTAGATAATGATGCTGTAAAATTCAATATAGATGCGGCTTTTAATGGAAAGTCAGCTGCGACTGGGAGTTGAGGATATATTATTCAATCTTTATCGAGGAAATTGGACGGCAGTTATGACACGGTCATAGGCGAGGCTCTTGTAGATTATCATGCAATTTTCTTAGCTATATCCAATGGGATTGCTTTAAAATTATTTTCGAAACAAACTCACACTCAATTTGTCAGAAACTGAATTCTGTTGTTAAATATATTTCCTTATTAGGCATTAGGCAACATTGTGGACGGTTGTCGCTCTTTTATAGCTTGTTTCTCTATTGCTTGTAAAGCGAGAGGCAACCAATCAACCCACCTACTTACTAGCTAAAAAAGCTTAGATCTAGTTGAATCTATCTATTGAGGAGTTCCCTCTCCTCATGTGTAATTCTCGCCGCTATGTCGATGTATCACAATTTATTTCTATATTATCATTTTTGCCCATGGCATCACACGTGTGTCAAAATATAAATTCCAAACAAAAATATATGCAAAACAATCCTTGAAATTTTAAGAACTTACACCCATGACACAACATTTTTGTCTTAAATCAGTCAAATCAGTCAACCCGACGATTACAACATCTAATTCCATTTTCTTCATTACACCTCATTCAATCTTCTCCTTCTTCATTCTTTTTCATCTTCATTGTAAACTATATTTCATCTTCTTCATTTTTTCCCCATATCACCATTACATGTTGGATTATCTTTTATTTATCTATTAAATATAAATAATTTTGTGTTCCCCTCATAATTATCACTGTATGGTTATTTTGTGTTTATTTGTTTTGTTAAGTAGCATTATTAGAGAGTCCAATGATGACTATGACTCTTTGATATCATTATTTCATAATGCAAAGAGAGTCCCTCGTCTTACCTATATAAAGATTGTCGGTGTATCATCTGTTAAAGCTATCAAGCCTAACAAGTTGAACTCTATGAACTCAATCAATTGATTACAACAGCAACAACATCACCATGAAGAACAAGTTGGAGCTGACATTCAGACATTAAGTCGAACGCCTTAAATTCAGTTAGAGTTAGTTATGTTAGGTGTAGTTTCCGAAAGACATTTTTGGTAATTGTTTTTATTATTAATAAATAACAGATTTATTCGTAATCTTATTATTTGTTTCGTTCTCATAGATAATACACTGCTGAAAACTCTAAGTTGTATCATATGTAGCCTTATAACTTAGTGTGCGCCACACACGATGATTAAGTTTATGGTGATACACTTGAATTGTTAGTCCGTTGTGAACTTAATCGAAGTATGAGGTTTATTGATTAAACCACAATTAATGCACACATAACATTTTATAGTGTGATCGTCTTATCCGGACCGTCGATATTGGTTATCTCGAGTGAGCATTTATATATGTAGTCATATGAAATTTCGCACTAATTTAATTTGTGTTTAATAATATAATTTCGTGATTGAGAAATCTCATTAAATCACAAGATGATCATATATGGATTAACTTTAATTCTACAATGATTGCAAACTCATGCTTGTTTCAAGATATGTGTTTGCTCTCATTTCAAGCCATTGGTTTTTATATTTGATCTTAAGGTTGTCTATGTGTCATCAAAGGTTGATGATACAAGGTGTATTGTATCGTTTTCTATGATAAAAACATGTATCGTAAGTGTATCATATGGTGACATCTCAATTATATAATATGTCACTTCAATTCATGTTGTCTTCATATTTTGTATCTTTGATTTTGCAATCTAGGTTGATAATCATATGATAAGACACTTGTATATTTCCTGCAATAAATCAATATAGTTTTGTGCCTTGTACTGTAAGTGTTACATTTCAATTGGTATTAGTACATATGCAATTATACAGATACATAGTCAATAACGAGGGGAATTTGATCTTCAATGAAATGAAATATATCAGTAATTACATGATTCAACGGTGTATCAAAGACCAAACCCTAATGACTTATAAAGATATGGAATTCAAATCAATGTCAATTATCAGTTTATTAGTTGTGTTATAATTGAAACAATCAGACTCATGTCATCAGATAGGGTTAGTGAGAATCAGTACTCAACAACTGCAGCTAACAAATATTCTACGGATCCTTACGAACATAAATTACATCATAGCTTTAAATCTACAAAGAACACAAGCCCTGATATTAACGTAATACAGAACTAGAAATTAGTAAGCCTTTTACCTTATAACAACGATTAAAAAGGTAAATCATGATTCTCGTTCTCGTATGTTTCAGTATTACCACTCCAACAATTTGCAGACAGAGCAGTAGAACGAACTGAGTCTAAACAACATATGTTTCAAAGCCACATAAAAGTGTTTTGCCACTACTGTAAGGAGAACAAATTATTAAGCCTTTCACAATATAACTACGATTAAAAAGGTAAATCATGATTCTCGTTCTCGTATGTTTCAGTTCTAGACAGAGCAGTAAAACGACCGCGTCTAAACAACATATGCTTCAAATCCACAGAAAAGTGTTTTGCAACTGCGGGGAGGTGAACAAATTATTAAGCCTTTTACCTTATAACTATGATTAAAAAGGTAAATCATATTCCCCTTTAGTTCTACCACTCCAACAATCTGTAGATGAGCAATGTAGAACTCATCAAACGTCTAAACAATCTATTACGATGTATAGCATGTTAATTATTTGCATCCCATTAGCTTAAGCTTTTAGGAGAAATGATAGTTCAACATGGTATCAGAGCCAGAGGTCATGAGATCGAACCCTGATGTCAAAATTATTTCCCCCATTTTATATTGTGCAAGTGTAGGGAGAAATTGCCCACACTTGAAAGGACGTGTTAAAGTGTATAATTATCTGCAAGTGTTGGGAGAGGTGATGACCCACATTTGATGAGGCGTGTTAAAGTGTATAAGATGTTAAGCATCTACCTCCCCATCAGCTTAAGCTTTTGGAGATGGTAGTTCAACAACAACATATGTTTCAAAGCCACGAAAAGTGTTTTGCAACTGCAGGAAAGAGAACAAATTGCGAATTATAAAGTCTAAGTTTAATTAGAACATTTTCTATAGGCTTTTAGAACCCGAACTTACAAAAATCTTTCCTAAAGGCAAAAAAAATCTACTCACTTCGTCCCATTTTGTTTGAGACATTTCGAAACTTTAAAAATTTAAGGAAATATCATTTATTAGCTTATCTAGTCATTAAAAACATGACTACTTTACAATTATGCCATTCTTTTATTGTTCTTAAAACTTTTTAATAAATGTAGTTATGTGGGCATTTTAGGAATTTAAGAATAAATTTTTAGTTTAAATTTGGTTATGAGACTTATTTTGATACTTCCATAAATGGAATAAGTCCAAACAATTTGGGACGGAAGGAGTATTATTTAAACCTTATGAGGATATGAAAACAAAATTTGGTTTTCAATAAGACAAAAACACATTAGAAGGAGGCGAGAGATTTTAGTTTTATCCCAAAATATAAGGTGTTATAAAATATTAATGAAGCATTTATTACAATTTTTCCTCTTATTCTTAGTTTGTTATGAGTTTACATTTTTTATCTATAGTAATATTATTATTTTTGCTTAAGCACCTTGGTATCTGACCCACTAGCATGACTAATCCTAGAGTTTGGCATCGATTTGTGCACAGCGTAAATTTGACTTTACTTAATGGTAATGTCTGAGTCCCTATGAAGCACCGACACTTCAATTAGGTCGCCGTGCGCTGTGTCCGACACATTTTCAGCCCGACACGCGCCCGACACGCTCCCGACACGTGTCGGAAACGTGTCGCTCGATTAAAATAATGTTAAATTCAAATTTTGAATTCGACACGGCCCGACATCGCTGAGGACACGCGTGACACGGCCCGACACGCCGGGACACGGCGGGACACGGCCCGACACGTTGAGGGACACGCGTTGGGGACACGGCGGGGGACGCGTTGAGACACGGCGGGGACCACGCAAGCGGACCTGGCGGGACGACACGCAAGAACACACGGCGGACACGGCGAGAGGAGACGCGCAAGGGACACGTTGAGGGACACGTAAGGACACGCGAGAATCAATCCGTCCCTGCGAATTGGCGTCAACCTACGTCATGTTTTTAATAATATATATATTAATATACATATATATATATATATATATATATATATATATATATATATATATATATATATATATATATATATATATATTAAAACGCGTGTCGGCGGCGTGTCGTTCCTTCGCTCAAATTCCGAAAGTAACCGTGTCGCTGTCGTGTCCGTAATAGTGTCGTCGCGCCGCTCCGTGTCCGTGTCCGTGTCCGTGTAATTAATGTCGACCAATGGCTTTTTTCAATACGACGCATAATCCGGGGTTTGGCATAGTCGTCGCAAACATAGTCTAACTTCTTCTTTCGAGGGTGTCATGGCCCAAGAAACTCTTTCAATACGACGCATCGTAGAGAATCAAGCGGTGACTTTTTCTAGGCGTTCTCAAATCACTTACCACTGGAAAAGCAAACTACTTGGATACAAATTTTTATTAATATACAACTATTATATTAATGATAATAAAATATATTACAAAATGTATACTGTAATTATGACATTTTCTGACTTTTAAAACCATTTGAAAACTCTAAAAGGCATGTAATTTGGGTAATACGTGATGATATTTAAAATAATCTGTTGTGTCGATCATTAATAATACGAGCACAATTGTTTGTGTTATATCCAAGAATATGATGATTATCTGAACAGATTGATTATTATAAGTCAATTATAATCATTTTTTTTTAGGGAAAATCATAATCAATTTAGATTCATCATAATAAACGATATATATATACCATTATAAAGATTAAACGATTATACCCGTATCATTACTTACGGCTAAAAAGCTTTAATACTAAGTCCACAAAAAGATTTGATGAGGGTGAAGGCCCACACAAATAAAAATAACATAAATATCCACCGATAAACTACCAAAACCCAAACTACCACACTTGACTATCCCTCAATTGATCTCTCTTTTCTCCATCATCATCACATGTTTGGTACCGGGGAAGGATTGTAGTATAACACTGTTGATCCTTATATTTATATCTCTTGTTTAATCTTAACATCTAATTACAATTTAGGTAATGTAACACTTACAAAATTAAAGCAAATGCACAGACAACAATTAATAAAAGTAAAAATAGAATTGGTATTGGATTTCTCGGTCGTCCGTACTTATGAGGCATTTGTTAAATGTGAAGTAAGAAAAGACATAATGGGTAAAATATAGTTAAATGATTTGAGTGTTATATAAATTAATATTGTCTGAATCAAAATTTTAAAAACGATTAAAGTTTTGAAAAAAAAAGTAATAAACGAAAAAAAAAATTTAATAGATACAAAAAAACATAAAATATTGCCAGTTATTTCATTAAAACATACTTTAATTGTTTATTTTTTTTTAAAGAAATTCATATACTCTAATTAATTGATTGTCTGAAAAATTAAACACGTTACATTTTAATGTAACTTTCACGATTTTTTTTCCCACATTAAATGACAATAATATAACTTCTTAAAATAAAAGTATAATAACAATAATATAAAGCAATGACATCGTTACTTCAAGAGAATAATAATCGTGATAGTAATCAATTTTTTTAAATGAAATCTAAATAATTTTGAACATGGTGATTGTTTAATTAGTTCATTTGGATTGAATAAAACATTTCTATTAATTCAAAAGTGTTTTTCCCTCTTATTTTTTCTTTCAATACATAAAATTCACCTTATTCAATAGTGCTAAATTTTGATATATATTTTACTTGTATAGATGACTTAGTCTAAAACTTATATATAAGCATTATTAATATTATAGTTATGGCATATAAATGAAACATACCCCGCGAAGTAGCTTGAAAAAGCTGGCTAATATTAAGCAAACAGGTAGGTATTCTAACAGAGTTTTTCCCTTTTCTTCATAGGAAGTATCGACAACATACACTAAGATGTGAATAAAACAACACACAAAAGTTTTGTTTTTGACGATTTCTCCAATGCTCCCTCCTCCTCCTCATTTCTGTAAATTTCTATGCCTTTCGTTGATAAATTTATTTGTTTTGCTGCTCGCATTTTTCATAATCCAAGGGCATTTTTTCAATTTCTTCGCCCACTCTCTTAGCTCTAGCTAGCGGATCGGGTTGCCGACTTCATCGGTCCATCTTGATTTCAGATTTTACCCTTCTTCTCGCACTATTCGGTTGAATCTGGAGCTATCCCTTGCACTGAATTGTCCATTCAATCTTCAAGGTTTGTTTCCTCAAGAAGGATTTTGTCTTTAACGGATGCATGCTTGTTAACTAGCGCCTTTTTTTGCTTCTATTTTTACTTGGCCTTTCAAATGTAAATTTTCTGTGTAATTGAGGTGAAATTAGTAATTGGACGTGACAGTATATTGGTTATTATAGTCATTGAAAGCTCTGTGACTGAGGTTATATATTGAAGTTTGCTAGACAATTAATTGTTTGCTGGCTGGATTGAGAGGGGGGCAGGGGTCCTGGATTAGTGTCTTCTTCTTCTCTACTTCTAAGTTTTTTACTGTTGATCTGAAAATGTACTTCAACCCATCATGGTTCTTTATGCTTCAATCTTATATCTGGGATCAACTGTTTGAGATCTTTGTATGGGAGTAAGAGTGGCGGATGTAAAAACAAAGAAAGACTATTCATTAATCTTTTCATTTAGTAGTCGGTTTATTGAATTATTTGACAAAGTTTTGGCATTTTAGCTGGGAATGCACGTTAGAGAAGTATCTGTGTGTGGAAAGAAAGGGAATGAACTCTTTAGATGTTCTACCATTTGGTTTGCTTTTCTTTTGTAGCAGAAATTTTGATAACGCGCATTCCTGTCTAAGACGATGGGAGTAATTGTTTGGATGTATAAACCAAGACTATGTCGTGGATGATCAGAAAAAATTGAAAGTAGACTGTCTCTCATTAAGTGGTTGTTTTATTGAATACTTTGACAAAGTTTTGACCTTTTCAATCGTTTTAGCTGGGATTGTGTGTTTAGAGAAGAATCTGTGTACAAAAGAAAAGAGGGGGGAGGGGGGAGGGGGGGGGGGGGATGCTTTGGCTGTTCTTCTAATTAGTTTGCTTTTGCGATGGAAATTTGACGACTTCTTCATGGATTAACATAAGCTGGTATTTTGTCAGGGGATCACATAGATGGCTTTGTCACCACAACCTCATCTATCATTTGCTGGAAATTTTCCATCCAAGCCTTGTTCTTCGGATCTTCTGCAAAGCTCAAGTAATGGTGTTTTTGGTGTGCCGCTGAGAGTACCCGGGAGTGTACACTCTGGCACAAAAAAGAGAGTGTTTGCTGTATCTGCAAAACTTAGGAAAGTGAAAAAGCATGAGCGTCCATGGCCAGAAGATCCTGATCCTAATGTTAGGGGTGGAGTCCTGAGCCACCTCTCATATTTCAAGCCACTAAAGGTTAAACCGAAGCCTGTCACACTTGATTTCGAAAAACCGCTGATGGATTTGCAGAAGAAGATCATTGATGTGAGTTATCCGCACTTGTTTTTCAACTAGAATTGTTTGAGCTATATTACTAACTAGGTTTAATTAATTCATAATTCGAAATAGGTAAGTTAAGAAAGAATAACAAGCCTTATTCTTACCAAATGGGGCTCTGCATCAATTATGTTCAATCAGAATTCAGAAATCATATACCCTCACATACAAGTCATATTTTGTTATCTTCTTTCACTTCGTTAAAGGCCACCTTCTTCAGTTTAACATCCGTCTCCTTGTCTATTTTGCATGCCATCTACAAGACATGTTTGCATATGACTATACAATCTCAACCATGACTTCTGTATCTTCTCATCAATAAAAGCCTGTACTTTCTTCCTATTATTTCCATTTCTTATATTATTCACCCTTGAATGCCCATGCTACAAGACGTTTGATCCTTGGTGTGAGCATATTGTGATAGAGATGTTTTGGCTCAATCTTTATGGAGTCTTCACACTTGCAATTGTGTCCTCGTAAATGTCTATCTACGCAGGAACTTTCTTTTCTTGAAATCTCTTTATTAGTTTTCTAAAGAGATGGATAGCTACCATAGTTGACATTCTTAATGTAAATCGATACTGATTGTTGAATAGACAATCTATTTCCCAAGTCTTTCCACAATCCCTGTAGGTAGAAAATATTACTGTATGGCTCATTAACTTATTGACTGCTTAATTGACCTTGTTTGCATAAATCCAAATTGATTTGCCGGGTACAAAGCTCTTTAGTAAGTCTTTTCTCAACCTTCTCTTCCGGATCCCTCTCTTCAAGAACTTGACTGCTTGGGTCATTACCTTTATGCATTTATTATCAGTTCAATTTTGTATTGTTCATAGAAAGAGTTCAAAGTACTTTTCTTTGCTGGTTAGGCATCTTTCGTTGTTTGAAATCTTAGTGACAAGGTTTTGTGATCCATGGTATACTGATTATCTCTTGACATTTTCATGCTCCAGTCCGGATATGACCAGACCCAATTAATCATTTTTCATAGTTTTAGAGCATCTTTCGTTTTTGATAGTTTGATATTTTAATATATGTAAAGTCTCTGTATTCTTTGGAGTTGCTTAACTCTTCCATTATGAGCTCATTTTCCGTAACCTCAGTAAAAATTTCATGAAAATATTTTTTTCTTCATTCCTTATTGCCCAGTAATCTACTAAAGAATCCTACGAACTTCTCTGTTGACATATTTCACTTCACCCTCCCTTGCTTTCATCTTCATTTTTTAGATTTTAAACATGTCTCTTTTCCCCATTTTTAAACAGTCAAAGTGTATTTTAGTGTTTTGTCCTTAAAAATTACGACATTCACCAACTTTCTCAATCTGTGTGAAAACCACCCTTAAAATGACTTATATTTTGGGACGGAGGTAGTACATCATTATATTGTCTACTGTTTTCTACTTGTCTCCATTAAGTCACCTCCTTGCAAGATCTTTTTACCTATTGGGATTACTCAGACTACCTTCTGTAGAAAATTCCAAAGCTAAACTTTATAGCCCCATCCATTTCTATCTGGGGTGCATTTGCATTAAGTACATCGTGCATTTCATTTCCTAAAACTATTTTAAGAGCTATAATTCCATGTTCTTTTGCAATAACACATTCTGCTTCCTCTTCAAGGAGCCATCTGTCAATATTCTGACTCAGTTTCTCACTAGTTTTTCTTGTATAACAAAGCTTAGACCCTAAATTATCCCAAGCAAGCGAAAAATATGTACCTGTCTTCTAATCATCGTGTCTACTACCTCTATTTCTTTGCCAATGAGAGTTTAAATGTTCCATGTTTCAAGTTTCAATTTCCGATTCTGATACGTGTGTTCAGACTTTCCCTCCCTTACTATTTAACATATGACCTAAACTCTTATTTTTAATCCGAGTTCTATATGACTTAGTCTGTGCAGCAAGAATACTTGTATGTTTTATACTACACCCGTGCTCTCCATATGCAGCAAGCACTGCAGAGCATTTCTTACTGGGAACATACTAATATTACTGCTATTTCTCATTTGACATATATTCACGTTTACTGGTAAGGCTTTAGTTTTAACTTTCAAATCGGCTGTCCACTTAAGAGAACCTTCTTTATCTGGGCTTGGAACCTACTACTTTGATATATTGGCACGACGGAGTTAAGAAAGATTGGTTATTTATTTATATTAACATAAACCTCTCGTACAGGTGCAAAGGATGGCAAACGAAACTGGGTTGGACTTCAGCGATCAGATTATTTCTCTTGAAAACAAGTATCAGCAGGTTTGATGATTGATAGCCAACCTAAGTGGAACTGTTAGACTTGTTAAAGTTGTCTATAAATTCTGAATTATGACATGGTTCTTTATTAGTTGTTTTACATACATGAACTATTTGTTGTTTCATTTGCATGCCATATGCTAAGGGAGTATATGGAATTTTCATAATATTGACACTGCCTGCTTAATTTCTCAGTAGTGATGCTCAAGTGCTATACTCCAGCTTTTGCTGCATACATATGTTTAAGAAAGTTATATTGCATATTTTGTCTCTTTACTTTCAACTAACTTCCTACTTCTTTTGCTCATCTTTCTTGATGTGTCTTCTGACATGTTATTTTGGTTTTTTTCTTCTTAAGAAGCAGAATGTGCTTCATCTTTCAGTGTCTCATGTTGCTGTTTTGAATGTTCCGTATTGAGTTGAAGTCTTAAAATTTATGCTCTTATAATTCATGCATGGATGATATTTGTCTCAGGCCCTGAAAGATCTGTACACACATCTGACTCCCATTCAACGGGTGAACATTGCACGGCATCCTAATAGGCCAACATTCCTCGATCATGTGTTTAACATCACTGATACGGTATGCGACCTCTTTGACCTCTCAATTCTATCACCTTTTCATGGTCTTTCTTTGATTTCATTCTGAACTCTTCTGGGTTAAAGTAATTATTACACCATATCTATCTGAATTTCCCACAATGTCCAGTTTGTTGAGCTCCATGGAGACCGAGCTGGGTATGATGATCCAGCTGTTGTAACCGGTTTGGGTACAATAAATGGTAAACCCTACATGTTTATTGGCCATCAGAAGGGCCGGAACACCAAGGAGAACATCCAGCGTAACTTTGGAATGCCTACTCCTCATGGGTATGCACTAATCTTTTTTTACAAGCCTAATGGGTTACAGTTAGTAAGATTGAAATGTGCATGTTGATGAGGAAGAAGCTAATAATTTTACCGTTTCCAATATGGAGTTGGGCATTGTGGTGGTTTTCCATAATAAGTTTGATCGTTCTTGTGCTTAGCTTTTCTTCGAGAATTTTCTGTTTTGAGTAATTTTTTGTTTTGGCAGTTACCGAAAGGCTCTGCGCATGATGTACTATGCAGATCACCATGGTTTCCCCATAGTTACATTTATTGACACCCCGGGTGCATATGCTGACCTTAAATCAGAAGAATTAGGGCAGGTATGTGAAACTGACATAAAAATGCTTATATTGCTCTCTCTCTCTCTCTTACAGCGTTAATGCCATTGTCTAAGTGGATCTTTGCAGGGAGAAGCCATAGCTCACAACTTGAGGACTATGTTTGGTTTGAAAGTACCAATCATTTCTATTGTCATGGGAGAAGGGGGTTCAGGTGGTGCACTTGCTATTGGTTGTGGTAACAAGTTGTTGATGCTTGAAAATGCTGTCTTCTATGTTGCCAGGTGCTTGTCACTATGCCTCTGAAGTGTGCAGAATGTGTTTTTTAATTATGAATCTGACATATGCTTGCTTTACTATCCTTTTGAGTCATAGGATTATTGGTGTTTCCTAAACTAGCTTAATTCATAGGCTTCAGTTCCTTGTTCATTTCTTAATTCATATGGTGCAAAACTACCACACATCAATGCACTCGCCTACTCGAGTGTAGATTTTGTCTTTTTTTTTTCTTTCTACTTTTGGTTAGAGAAGCAATGTTCCACACCATATGATATGAGGGTAGTATTATCAGTAATTATCCCTTAAATAAGTTTATGGTGCTTTTCAGCTTCATCATAACTTTGGTTTACTATTATGTAAACAGCATGAAAAGTTTATCTTTTTGACTGATTATGTCACTATTTTTTTAAAACACTCCACTTATATCTTGCATTATGTCTAATATTTTTATCAATATATATATATATATATATATATATATATATATATATATATATATATATATATATTTTTGGATTTTCTGTCCCTGTCTAGAATAGACTGAAGTTGTCAGTTTCTTTTGGGAAATTTGTGTTTGAAGTTTGGAGCCATTTTTTTTGAAATTTATTTTCTGTGTATTACAGCCCCGAGGCGTGTGCGGCGATTCTGTGGAAGAGTGCTAAAGCCTCTCCGAAGGTTGTCTTTCTATTCATTAATTAACGCATGCTACCATAAAAAAAAAAGATGCTATCAGAATTAATGTATAGTTGATCTCTCTTTGCAGGCAGCTGAAAAGCTTAAGATTACCGCTACAGAGCTAAGCAAGCTGCAAATTTGTGATGGTGTCATCCCTGTAATATTCTGTTTTTCATTATTTCATTTGACACGATAATTCTTACTTCATTTTATATCTTCTCACCTGCATTTGATGTTGCACATAATCCCGGCAGGCAGTCTTAATTCTGCCCCTTTTTTTTTTAGTTTGTGGTATAAATAATGTTTCTTTTTTTTTGTTGCTTTTGTTTGGCAGGAGCCACTTGGTGGTGCACATGCCGATCCATATTGGACCTCTCAACAGATAAAAATTGCAATACTTGAGGGAATGGATGTGAGTGACTCATAGATCCTTTTTTTTCTGCAGTTTTCAGTTGAGAAATGATTTGGTCACAACAACTGAGCCACGCAACATGGGTCCCACTTCCACCATGATCAGTGTGTTGTGGCTCTAGCACTACTTTTTGCAGTTACTTCAAAATCTCTAAATGGATTCCTTTTGAATTTTGTAGGAACTCCAAAAGATGGACATAAAAGAACTACTAGCACATAGAGCACATAAGTTCCGTAAACTTGGGGGATTCCAAGAGGGAATCCCCCAGGAGCCGGAGAAGAAAGTCAACATGAAAAAGAAAGAACGTCTGGTTGTTCCACCGGTGAAGATTTCAGATGCAGGATTGAAGGATGAGGTTGAGAAACTAGAACAAGAGGTTTTGAAAGCTATGCAATTGTCGGCTGATACGCCAGACTCATCAAGTATTACTAAGAAGATGATAGAGAAGTTGCAAAGAGAAGTTGGTATAGAGTATTCCACCGCATTGGCTGCTTTAGGCTTGGAGGCAGAGATTGTGAAGCTTCGAGAAGAAGCTACCAAAGCAAAAAACTCAAAGGATCAGCAGCTCGATCCTGTCCTAGAGGAAAAGATTCATAAGCTAACACAAGAATTCAATCAGAAGCTTCCTACTGCTCCTAATTACGATATCTTGAAACGTAAACTCGACCTATTAATAGAGTTATCCAATTCCCAGAACGTTTCAGAAAAAAGCAGCAAGGCTGGTGAACTGAAGCAGGAAATCAACAAGAGATTCAAGGAAGTGATTAATCAATCTCATGTGAAGGAGAAGATCAAGGCACTCAAGACTGAAATTGATAACAACGGGATTTCTGAGGAGACCAAGGAGAAAATGATGCTCATTAGGAGTGAGATACAGCAAGAACTTGCTGCTGTATTAGAATCCTTGGGTTTACGTGTCAATCCACCTTCACTTGCTGATGCAAAGGCGAAACTTGATGCATTTGATAGGCAGGTTCGTGACATAATGGAAGACATTACCAATTCAACGGATCTAAAAGATAAGATCGAGTTGTTGAAACTAGAGGTTGCAAAAGCTGGGGAAACACCAAATGCAGAATCAAAAGCTAAGATTGAGGCATTGGACCATGAAATAAAGCACGCCCTTGCTAATGCTTTGAGTTTACCTGAGCTAAAGCAGAAGTATGAGCAGTTGGTTGCTGAGATTTCTGAAGCAGTCAAGTATTCTGGAGGTTCCAATGGAAGTGTAAAGCATGAAAACGATACATTCAAACCCGATGGACTGAAACTTGAGGTGACATTATAGTTTTCTGTGTTATCTGATTCAGTTTACTTACTATCTAATTACATGTTAAGATAACGATTTACCTGAGACAAACTCATTTGCAGTCACAGGTGGGGACTGTTAGCAACTAATTGCTGGAAATCGAGGAAAATATGTTGAAACTACATCAAGATCTGAAGATAAAGAGCTTTCTTTAACCTGTGTGTGCTAAGTCTTTGGTATCATCCTCGTATTTCAAAAGATCCCCCATGATTTTATGTTAGAATAAAGCCGCGGAATGTGGCTTTTTCTCACCTGAGATTGTGTGTTAAATTCTCCTTTTTATTTACTGTTGCTTATACTGTTGTTGTTGAAGTTTTGGTTGATGGAATGTGGTTTCTACTTTAGTTGATGACAGGGGCATTGTGTAACTTATATATTTCAGACTACAGAGAAGCTATAAGTAGGCCTGGTTTTGTTTCTTTGATTTGGCAATAGAATTTATATTGTGGTGTTGGAATTTACATACTTGAGGGGTATACATTCTGGCCATTAATCTTTCATGTTCATGGACTAAAGATTTCTGTAATCTTGATGCTTTAATCTGAATAATAATACTAATTGCCCCCTTTTTATTTGTATAATATTCGAAATTACCTTTCCAAAAATTAAAGATTTTGTTTTTAAAGTAGAACTCTAAGGCCGAGTTTTAGGCAATAAAACTCGGCCATAAAACTCCGAGGTTTTGGAAATTGGCTTTAGATGGGGAGGCACTTTGTCATTTTAGTGGTACAATAAGAGATGGAAGGGGGTGGTGAATGATGATGTTGTGTTTTATTTTACTAGCAAAAAATGCATATGTTCTACATATGTTTTAGCTAAAACAAATAGTTAAAAAAAAGAAGAAGTAGCTTTATAGTTTAAGATAACATGTGTAGGTAGGTTGGCATTTAATTATAAAATAAAAATATGTTGAATAATATTGTCACTCTTTTTATTCGTTCTTTAAGTGATGGAATCATTTTTTCTTTTAAAAAGGAATTAAAATATAAACTACTTGTGAAGAAGAAAGATGACACGATGATGATGTGCGTTGATTATCAAGAGTTAAACAGTTTGATCATCAAGAATAAATATCCACCGTCTAGGATTGATGATTTGTTCAACCAGAAACAAGGGATAAACGTTTTCTCCAAGATAGATCTGAGCTCAGGTTGCCACCAGTTGAAGATCAAGACCTCTGATGTACCTAAGATCGCTTTCAAAGACAAGGTATGAGCATTATGAATTCTTAGTTATGCCTTTTGGACTAATGAATGCCCTCGTAGTATTTATTAGTACGATGAACAAGGTTTTCATGCCTTATCTGGATAAATTCGCAGTGGTGTTCATTGACGACGTACTTATTTAAGGATAAGAAGGAACACGACGAACACCTTAGAATTGTGCCGCAAACACTTAAAAATAAGAAGTTCTATGCCAAATTCAATAAGTCCGAATTTTGGCTGAACAAAGTGACGTTTCTTGGGCATGTTGTATCATCCTTTGAAATCATGGTAGACCCAGTGAAAGTAAAGAGGTTCGAGATTGGCCTATACCGACTACAGTTTTGGAAGTCTAGAGTTTTACGGGTTTAGCAGATAGTATCGGTGATTTATGTAGGCCTTTTCAAATACACATTTGCCCCTCTTACACGCCTTACACAAAAAAAGGTTCGGTTCCATTTGTCCAAAAAGTGTGAAGAGGCCTTTCAAATACTGATGGAGAAGTTTATAACCGCATCAGTTCAAGCACTTCACGAACAAGAATGAGATTATGATGTATATACCGACGCCTCTAGGCAATGATTAGGTTGCGTTTATGCAAATGGGGAAAGTATTTGCTTATGCATTTAGGCAACTAAAGGTGCATATAAAAGAACTACCCTACACACGACTTGGAACTTGCTGCCTTAGTATTTGCACTTATATTATGGAGGCATTATCTTTATAGAGTAAAGACCCGCATTTACACCGACTACCACAATTTGAAGTATTTCTTCACCCAAGCAGAATTGAATATGAGACATCGTAGATGGTTGAAATATGTAAAAGATTATGATATAGAGATCCAATACTACCCAAGCTAGGTTGATGCAATAGCTGATGCTTTATGCCGCAGACCAGTGCATGCTCTGACCTGTCAAATAAAGTTAACAGAGGAATTTGACCAGCTAAAACTTGAAATTTATGATTAGACCTTTAAAGAAGCTAGAGTTTACGCAATGAAAGCTCAACCGAATTTCTTGATAGGATAGTTGAGAGGCAATATGAGGATCCATTCCTAGTTCAGATGAAACAAAAGGCGGTTAATAAACCGAAATCTGGATTTGAGATAGCATCCAATGATTCTTTATGGTTGAAAGGATGATTATGCATACCTAAGTCGAGAGAGCTTAGAAGAGAAATATTGTCGGAAGCACATGAGTTGGGTTTTGTGGTATCCCGGTACAAACAAGATGTACAGAGATCTGAAACAACACTATTGGTGGTGAGTCATAAGAAGAGACATTGCTAATTATGTGGCTCATTGTGATACATGCCATAGAGCCAAAGGCAGTACACCAAAGGCAAGCAGATTTGTTGAAACCACTAGACATTCATGTGTGGAAATGGGAAAAAATTCCATGGACTTTATTACATGGATACCTCGTAACAAGGGAGTCTTAGATATGATATGGGTGATATTTGATACACTGACTAAGTCTGCTCACTTTCTAACACTTAAACCAACTACTCCCATGGATCATGTGAATAATATGTATATTGAGCATATTGTGAGACTTCATGGAGTTCCAATTTCAAATGTTTCAGACAGAGACACTCGGTTCATGGGAAAGTTTCGGTAAAGTCTGCCAAAAACTCTGTGTACAGAGTTGAAGTTTAGTACCGCCTTCAATCTGCAAATGGACGGTCAGACGGAGAGGACTGTTCATACATTGGAGGATATGTTGAGATCATGTATACTTGAGTTGGGAGGCAATTAGGTTGATCATTTACCACTAGTCGAATTTGCCTACAACAATAATTACGACTTCAGCATCAAAATGCCACCATTCGAAGCATAAAGATAAATAAAATATAATATGACAACCATAATTATTTTCAAAATACTCCAACAAACACAATTACAAGTTAGATAACTTAAAATGCTCAAATGATTATCCATTTCACGAACTTAAAGTCGAAATAATTAATTTCCTTTTCTTTAGGGTAAGTATTGTAGCTACTGCTACAATTTTATACATTCCAAAAAAAACACAGCAATACATTCAATCCATAATGAAAACAAACTCATTCTCTTCACTTCAGGTTTTCGACCGTAAAAAAATTCAAATACCCATAAATACCAATAACTATTTCCTAAAAAAGAAAAAAAAATACATACTCCTGCTCGATTTTATTTTTTTTGGTGAGAGATCTGCTCGATATTCTTTTTTTTAGACAAAGTGTACTCGATGTTTTGAGATTTATACTATTTAGAATTTAAGTTATTTTTTTATAACCGGTTGAGGGTGAATAAAATCCTGATGGCAAAAAAAAATAGGGCTGATGGAAACCGCCCGGGTCACCGGGTCGACCGGTCCGACCGCCGGGTTGGACGAGTCAGAACGGTTCACTTATTTAAACGGTCGAATGCTTGACCCAGCCCGGGTTTGGGACCGGGTCACCGGGTTGACCGGTTCAACCGCCGGGCCGGGCCGGGTCTGATAACTATGGTTAAACTTGACTCATCTTCCATCGTACACTACACAGTAGAACTTCAAATCCGTCGGTCTTTCCTTTTTTTTTTATCTCTTTTCTGCACAAACTACTAACGGTACACGTTTGATAGAAAAAAAGTACACGGTTTTATTCAATTGGAGGTATTAAAAATGAATCGTATCGAAATATACACTTTGGTTCGGTTTATGTAACGGAGAATCGAAAAAAAAAATTCGGTTTCTATATAATGCTAACCGAAATTCTGGTTTTTTCCAAAGAAATAAAAAACAAAAATAAAGCTGCAGTTAAAATAAAAAATAAAAAAATCATTACGCGTGTCGATTCGAGAGGTTCTTATATCGCTAATCATGGAAAGAACATTCTTAGCTTCTTTATAGATATATGCAAGAGAAGAAAATCGAAATTCGATTTTGTCGGAAAAAAAAAAAAAATGTCGTACGCTGTCACCGAAAGGCCACACGTGACAATCATGAAAGAACCTCTCTTAATTTATTTATAGATATAGAAGATTATAGATATAGATACTAGTTTCCTTTCTGTTGCGGTTTTCCCTTAAAAATACATCACAATCCCCCGAAAATGAATAGTACAATCCAAAAATAATTTTAAAAATAAAGATTCTCTTTTTAAATAAGGGAAACTTGAAGAAATATGCTCGAAAAGAAAATATTTAGAAAAATATGTCTGAAAAGTAAACATTTGAAAAATATGTCTGCTTCCGATGCACGAGGGCCACATAAGACACGCAAGAACAATTCGCGACATGTATTTACGTCATGCATGTACACATACGATACCGTGATGATCGATACATATTTTTTCCAAACATTTACATTTCAGCATAGTTTCAAGTTTTCCCTTTAAATAAATATTCTCCCGAAAATTCTATATAAACCAACCCTTCGGCTGGTGACATGATATTTCACACGTGTTTCCTTGCCGTCTGTTTGACTGTTGCCGAAGTTGTCAACCCTCCCCGCTTCTTCAAATATCTTCAATTCTACTAACAATCAAAACCAAGTTGATTTCGCTTAGTGGTATCATGGCGGAAAGTATTGGAAACAACACAATTGCCAGCAGAATGCGTCGGTAATTTGCTTATGTTAATGGTTCTTCTCAACTGTTGAGATATGGTATTTCTTTATGTTTTGTTCAGTAGAAATATTTTCATTGCCGAGTCACCTAAATTGGAATTATGGAAGGTAAACTAAAGATATTCAGCATTGGTTTGTTGTTCATGCTTTACTTCGCTAGGGGTGTTCATTATGGGTTGGGAGATTTTTTTTTTTGGGGGTCTAATCTGCGAAATTGTTCACATTTGAGTGCTTTATCCACCATCTGTTGCTATAGTTGAATGATTGGTTACAGAAACTGGGTGTATAGTTTAGAAAAATCATTGAGGAGGACATTTAATGAATTTTTTATCAAATAGGTTCTCGATTATTCTTTCTTAATGCTGGGGAAGTTCACATTGAATTGATGTATTGGGTTAGTTCATTTCAGGTGATATAGATAGTTGAGAATGAGACCCTGGCAATTCCTTTCCATTAGTGTCCTTATATGATATAATTTCAACACATTGTGACCTGAGCTTGTTTTACCTTCAAGTCTCAGATTTCATTTAGTTATCTAAAAAAAAAAACAAAACAAAAAACACTAGAATAACTTCTGAATTGGTGGTCTATGCTATAATGTAAAGTATATAAACAAAAGTCCATTTTTTATCCTATAGTACTACTAAGAACTTCCGTCTTGTCTGGAAGGAGAGTATACCCCTGTAACACAAGCCTATAATGCTCTTGATCAGAATGTAAATATCACAATTAATCATATGAGATATTAGCACTTTTATCGTTGATAGTTTCCCGTAAGTGCACTTACAAAACTTAGCTATTAATGCTTGTGCATATATACCGATCTTTGAATCACTTAAGTAAAATGGATCTAGCTCATATAGCCATGAATCATATTTCACCTACCCTATCACTCATTTAAGCTAAACGATGACTCATTCAAATGATTTCCCCACTGGTAAAGCATCAGCATTTCACCTATCCACACATTAACGGTGAATGATAACTCATCCAAATGGCTTCCCCAGTATTCTTGTAAAAATTTCCCACTTTTTGCTACTTCCTTCAATTAAAATTTGGTTTTTAACTATGCAGTTGATGTACAATGTTAGTCTGCCTAAAGTTATCAACTTCTAAAATTGCATTATTGTTTAAAATGTGTTGTCTCAGCACTTCAAAATTGTTGTAATACATACTTCAATAACTTTTACTCTGAAGCAAATCAAGAAAATTATCCAAACCTTATACAATAGTCTATTGGTCCATTAAATAGTCGTATTTTGATGGGTTAGTAGAGATTAGTTCTTTTTGAACCTGGTGATGGATGAAGTACTTGAAGAAGAAGAAGAAGAATCAAAAGTCTCTTTCAGAAGCATTGCAGAAAGTCAATGGTCATTTTTTCCCCGGAAATTTGGCTTATGGATGTGTCTATTTCTTCTTGCTTGGGTGGGATTTGTTTGGATTCGAGTGACACTGAGTTCGTGATTTTTACCTCTCATCTACGCCATGTACAATTTACAAACACTGCTTTCAAATGAAACAACCAAAAATACAAATCACCCATAATAAAAAGAAATACAACATGGAGGGCATTACTGTGCGAAGCACGGGAGCCCCCTCTAGTATTTATATATGAACAAACAAACCAGTGTGCTTGGATGCTTTTATGATTGTCTCCCTTTTTCTCTCTCTTCCTTTCATGAATTCTTCTAGACATCGTATTCATCCCCTGGATATGGCCTAGTGGGGAGGAGCTGGGGTGTTGTAGTGACAGCCCGGACCATAAGCTGGAGGTCAGAGGTTCGATTCCCGTAAAAGGGGTTGATTTCCGATGATGAAAACTTCAGTGATGTGGAACTAAGGCAGCCCTTGACTCTAAGCTCAGGCTCCTGATTAACCTCTCCTCGCATTCCTGTGGGATCGGGGGCAAGGGGGCCCTCACGGTTAGGGTTTAACCGTTTTTTTTTTTTTTTTCTAGACATCGTATTCTCGTACTTGATCCTCTCCATGGGCTAATTTGATTTGATAACTAGATTATTGTGGGATTTCGGGTTCTTACTATTTTACTTTGTCATCTTTCTTGCTTAGGTTTTATTAAATTTGTACTCGTTTAGAATTTCCCATTTTTTTAATTGAATTGCGTATAGGGTTTCTACTTTCTAGTCCGATTGTGTTATGTTTTGAGAGAAAATCATGCTACTACCGGCTGAAGAGTATTTTACGCCTAGGGTTGGATGACTCTTTTTTTCTTTTTTGGGTTTTATTTGCAGATAAATTACAGGAATTTAGGGGTTATATTTTATTTTGTTTAATACAGGTTTGATAATTTGGTTCGTGGGATGGGTACCATGGGCTTAAATGCTGCTCCACAGCTGGAAAACGATGGAGAGGTTTATGACCCACATTATGCAGATGAACACGTGGACAAATTTCAGAAAAACCACAGTGATCATGTAGACCTCGTTGTCAGTGCAGCTGAGATCGCTCGCTTGGTACTTATTTTTAAATCATCTTCACACTCTTGCTCCATTTTTATTTTATTTTATTATTATTATAGCACATTCTTGCTGCATAGTTGTTTTGCGGCTGAGGAAAAATGGGATGTCTCATGTGTTCTTTAGAATGAAATGAAACCCTTTGAATCAAGTTAAATACTTTTGGAGCACCTTTTTGCTGGAACATCTGACATTGAATGTAGTAGTTCTTTGAGGTACATATATAGGATTAGTTCCAGGCTTCCAGCAGGTCTGCCCTTTTGGAACTCTAGTTTGATTCAGGTGGTTGCTTTCTTAAACGATGCATTGTGTTAGTCTAGATGGTTCCTCTTTTAATTAAGGTGCATATTGCATATTTGGCTATAGACATGATTTTTACAACCCTAGATTCTATGTATAGGGTTTATGTGTATGCCCCAGCAAATCATCAATCCTATGACCTGTTAGGATTTTGCTACATTTAGTTGTGTACTTAAACCTGAAAAGGGCCAATAAGCTGGAAACAGGAAAAGGAAGAGGAGAAAGTACCCTAACTTACTCTAATGAAACTCTGCTTGTGGAATATCAGGGGGTTAAATGGACGACCGGTATGTGTTAAGAATTTTGTACCAGGAAATAACTTTTGGTTAATGGGCCTTGTCAAAGTCAAAGTAAGACATGATTTCTTTTTTTTTTTTGGTCACAGAATTTGCAAGAAAATAGTTCCATTGGGCTCCTTTTCTAATTTTCAAAGCAATCGAATAACAATAATCTGAATTTGTTGGGACACGAGCTGCTATAGAGTGCTGAACATTTCGGTTGCCTATGGACAGTTTCCATAAAGGAGCTTTGGAGGTTCCTTAAAAAATATAAAAGATCTGTTGATGATTGGCTTTGGCTGACATGGGTGATTATAGTGATTTTTTAGTAGATGATGTGAAAATGGGTGGTGATAGTCTGGACAAAAGTGATACATCAAATATATGAGAATCATATGCCAGATGTATTTGATATTCAGCTAGAGCTTGTCAATTCATATAGGACAATTGACGTGTTGATATTATTGGTATGAGAACAAAATAATTTGTATTATTTCAGAAACAGGAAAAGGCCTTAAATAGGCGTACAAACTCTTGAACAAAGGGAAAACACATAAAACCTAGTTGACTAGCATAAGACTCCTTTTTATTACTCTCACAGCCGCCACACACGTGGCTTACAATACAATAAATAAGAATAGAACATAAAAACAAAGGGTCTTCGTCACTCCCCTCAAGTTGGCTCATGTATATAGTACATTCCCGACCACAAACTTCACAGTCATTTCCCGGGAGTGCGTTTGTAAGGCTCATCGATGTGTCTGCTAGAAGGTAGAAGTCGAATGCTAATCTGGCATGCCTCCACCTTTTCCTTTATAAAATGCCTATCAATGGCAACGTTTTTGGTCATGTCATGATGGACCGTATCATTAGCTATGTCGATAGTTGCCTTATTATCACAAAAAAATCTCATTGGAAGAATCACTTCTTGTCCCAAATCTTCTAGCACCTATTGTAGCCACAATTACTCACAAATAGCTTGAGCCATGGCTTGGAACTCCGCCTTTGCACTACTCATTGCCACCACACTCTGTTTGTTTCTATGCTAGGTTACCGAGTTACTCCACACAAAACAACAATACCCAGAAACTTATCTCCTATCTTTAACACGGGTTCTCCAATTTGCATCAGTGAACACTTCCACAATCCACATTCTGTTTTTTGATTTTGAAGTGAAGTCCTTTCCTAGGCATTCCTTACTAGAATCGCAAAGTTCTATCCACAACTTCTCCATGCTTTTTCATAGGGTTCTGCATGTACTGACTAACCGCATAAGCGATACCAGGTCTGGTATGTGAAAGGTAAATGAGCTTCCTTACAAGTCTGTAATATCTCTCCTTACTCACAAGTATCTCTTCCTTAACCTCCCCCAACTTGGTATTATACTCAATGGAGTACTAGTTGGCTTACAATTCTCCATTCTAGTCTCCTTTAGCAAGTATATAATGTATTTCCTCTAAGACACAACAATCTCTTCCTTGGTTTTGGCTACCTTCATACCCAGGAAATACCAGATAAAACCAAGGCCTTTTATCTCAAACCTCGAAGATAAGTTTTCCCTGACTTCCTGAGCACCTAAAGTGTCATTTCCTGTGAGGACAATATCGTCCACATGCACAATTATAACTGTCAACTTGCCCAAGTCCGACTTCTTGATAAAGAGAGTATGGTCTGACTTGCCTTGATAGAACACTAAACTTTTAAGAACTTAAGGAACCTGTCAAACCAGGCTATATGGCTTTGTTTTAACCCATACAACGATCGTCTAAGCCTACAAACTTTCCTTTGCTCAAACCCTGGTGGTCCCAGCATATGCACTTCCTCCTTCAAATCACCGGGGATAAATGCTTTCTTAACATTTAGCTGGTGTAGTGGCCAATCCAAACTCACAACCACCGAAAGAATAACCCTGATGGTGTTTAACTTAGAAACATGAGAAAAAGTTTCAGAGTAGCCAACACCATAGGTCTGAGAGAACCCCTTAACTACTAATATGGTTTTATGCCTCTGGACAATCAGAACTGTGTTTCACAGTGAAGACCCACTTGCACCCTACAACCTTTCTCTCCTCATGTAACTCTACCTTCTCCTAGGTTTTGTTCTTCTCTTGAGCTCTCATTTCTTCCAAGACCGATTCTCTCCACTCAGGAATTTCTAGAGCATCTTGAACAAATTTAGGATAGTTGTATTGAATGGATGACACAAATGCCTTATATGATGGATAAAGGGTTTTAAAGGAGATGTAATAGGCTACAAGATGTCTAGGGAATTTGATGCAGCTACGATAAGTTTTCTGAGAGCAATGGGGTCATATGGAATATGGATCTTATATAAATATTTAGAAAATCCATACAAAGTCATATTTATCTAATATAAATATTTATCATTGTAAGTATAGACAAAAAATAATACATATATACATAAACGTATATATGTATATATATATATATATATATATATATATATATATATATATATATATATATATATAGTGTGTGTGTGTGTGTGTATGAGTGTGTTTGTTTGTGAAATATGTCTTATTTTTTATGGTCTGTAGTTATTTTAATGTTGTACAGTAGAGATTCTAATGCAGTTGACCATGTGTAGATGTTCTGTAAATCAGATAAAAGTGGTGTTGGAGTCTGTAAAGTAGAGAATTTGTTAAGAGACAACGTCAGAGTGCTAAAAAAGCGAAAAGATGCAGATATACCGATTCCACATAAGTACATGTGGATGAAGGATCTTCGGATTTCTGGGGATTATGAGTCAGTTTAGCTACTCGAGTTGTTCCTTGGTGAAGAGAGACACCCATGGATCCATGATTGCCTGGTTAGCCGACTTACTTTGGTTTTCTTGACCATTGGTCCTACAAGTGCTTTTTAGTGTATCTCCCAACACGTGTCCTGAGTATGACCCACTTTCTTACAATGATCACACCTCAACTTGGATTTGTTTGTCTTTTTGGACCCCTTTGTTCTTCCAACAACAAGGGCCTAATTATCCATCTCGGAAATTGGACTCCTCTGCATCACCTTCCTCCTTACCCCCCTTACCTCATCCAACTCCGGTGTCATCCTTGCCAAAAAAGAATATACTCGCTCATTCTCCTCTCTCTATTTGAAATTTATACTACTTGCCGGGCATTCCCAAGAGTATTCATAACACAGATCCAGTTCCTGCCACAACGTGCAATTTCGTTGTAGTAAACTATCACATCATGACTTTCCTGCTTCATATTCCATAGTATCGTTTTCAACTCATAAATCTGAGATGAATTTTCAACAAGTACATTTTTCTGACAGCATCCCATATGCCCTTGGCTGTCGGGAGGAACGTATGTGGTCTGGAAATTGCAGGCTCCATAGAACTTATGAGCCATGGCATGACCATGGAGTTTTAAGACTTCTATGTCCTGTATTTCGGGTCTGTCGCCTAAGGAGAAGTCCGGTCTGGTTTGATGGGTTGCCGTCGACAGTTTGGCTTGATGGAGTTTTCAGACTTCCATGTCCTGTATTTCGGGTCTGTCGCTGCCAATGGGGCGATGAAGCTCACTCACGCTCGACGGTCTCACTGCTGGATTGTTGCCAGGCGCGGAGGAGATGGGGGTTCTCTCTCTCTCTCTCGTCATGGCGGCTCTGTAATGTTTAGGGTTTATTTGGATGTGGTTTTGATACCAGGTTGATATTACTGGTATGAGAACTGAATAAAATGTATTATTTCAGCAATAGGAAAATGCCTTAAATAGGCATACATACTTGGACAAAGGGAAAACACTCAAAACCTAGTTGACTAGCATAGGATTCTTTTTTATTACTCTCATGACCGTTACACACACGGCTTACAAATAAATGAAAATAAAACATAAAAACAAAAGGTCTTCGACAAAAAGAGATGTCCAAAAATGAATATATTCTAGAATTGATAAAATGCTATGCAATGAGCTATGAAAGGACAAGTCTCACAACCAAACCGAATATGTCTTCTATGGGTATCAGATCAATGGGAGTTCTAGATGTCAATTTGCAAGTTATCTTTGGGCCAAAACCTTTTTAAGTTCATCTCTGCTAGGCAAAACCATCCTAATATTTACAATTCTCTTAGATGCCTGGCGTAGGAGTGTGGAAAGGTATTATCCAGGTTCTGTAAGAATGTCAAAAAACTTAAATATCCCTTTTCCGTCTCTGCACCTTAAGTACTGTAGAAATAACTATGGTTGGGTTCTTGAAGTGAAGCAAAAGATTGGAACATGCACAAAGGGAACTGCTTCCGCATGGAACATGCACAAAGGAATCTAATTAATTCTATCCAGTTAGCTTTAACTGGCATTTAGTTTTGAGATGTGTTTTTGATGCCATTTGTTCTGGTATCCTTGCCTTAGAAAGTAAGAAATATGATCTGTCATTTTGCTCAACTTATCATGCTACTCTGGCCTTCAGGAGCGTGAGGATAGGATTCGTGAAAGACAACGGTCAGATGATCACAGAAACTATGCATCAACCTCATCTATTACTGATGAGGCGTATCAGCAGCAGAAAACACAGAGATTTAATAAGCTTCCTCCAGGTATTTTTGTTGTTGTAATATTATGCATGCATGTTAAGTATTTCATTATACAAGTTGGATAACTGATGCACTAATTTTTGATATTTCTTTACCATTTTATTTTTATATTGACTTATCGAGAATGAGAATGCAAGAGATTTTGTCTTGGTTGAAAGTTGAAAATGAGTTCTACAGAATTTTCGAAGCCATCTCTGCTGATGAAAATAATTTATGGATAAAAATATCTGTCGTAATCCCATTTACAAAGATTTTTTTTTGCTCACACACACATTGAAATTGCTCATTATTGAAACAATCATTTAATCAAATCTTATTACCTTGAAAAATTATCAGATCAACTTTTTCTCTTTATTTTTTCATCACACAAGAAATGTTCAATGATGCTAAATAAAGATGCTGTTTGTGAAATTTGTCAACTTTATATTGAAGAGTACCTCTGTAAGGACTAATATATGTAGCATATGCATATTGCACATTCCATATTATCAATATCCGTAGTTTATTGCATCAAAATTGTTGAAACGAAATGTGAAAAAGATTATGCACAGCAATGCAAATATTGATTTAAAGCATGATTCAAATCCAGCTTTGTTTCTACCAGAATAGGTCAAATAGTAATTAAAATCATGATTAAATCTACGTTGCAATTGGACATATAACCCCTTTTCTTCTGTTTTTTTTAAGAGCTGACGTGGTATTAATTTTTTTTCTTTCTGTTTTTGACTGAGAAGAATGATTTATTTCTCTGCTATATTGAATAAGTCCAAGATTAAAATTATGCACATGTTTTCTTATCCTTATTTCCTTTTGTCGGTTGTTTTAACCATCTTTTTTTGCTTACCCTTTATTTTGTCTGCAGGTTGGTTGGATTGTCCAGCATTTGGACGAGAAATAGGCTGTATAATACCTTCAAAAGTTCCATTGGGTGAATCATTCAATGATGCAGTTGGTCCCAGAAAGAGATACTCATTTAGGCAAGTGATTGATCATCTGAGAGTTCTATCCAAAAAGGTATTGGTAGGCTTCTAATTCCTTCTGAATTCTTGTTGGACATTCAATTTGTTCTTACTTTTCACTTTTTAAAGTTTTTTGGGACCATTTTCTCACCACCATATGTATATACCAAAAAAGAATAAAATAAAAAGGAAAAAGAAAGTGAGAAACGGCAGTCCCGAGGGGATTGGACTGGCTTAATGGTAAAGGTCATTGCACTTCCCGGTGAAAGTCACAGTTCAATCCCCAACCCTAACCCCAATGTTTAAAAAATCCCCTTCCCCTCCCCAACTAAAAAAAAAAGAGAAAAAGAAACGGCAGTCCCACTGAAGAAGCATCCTGCTCATTCTAGATCCAAAGAAGGGCATTTAGGCATACCTCATACGAGCCTGTAATTTTCATACGCGGAACGTGAAAGACCATTTTCACTGCTCGGCTTGTGACCTGGTCACACAACAGGTTTCTACAGCGCTTTAATGTTCCCCTTGAAACCAAAAAAATAAATAAAGAAAAAGGAAAAATATATATATTCTTTTATGTCAGGTAAAAGTGCCCTGATATGTTGGCCCTCCAAGACATGGTAGATAAGAACGCTATCTTTGATTACCGATCTCTTAACTTAGTTATAATTTATAAACATGAAGTAACGGAAATCTCATTCCGGGTAGTTACGGGCGGTCACTACCGTTTACCGTCACGCCACCACTTCTGCTCTTCTGCGCCGGCATCCTCCAACATCATTCTTTCCTTACTGCTCGCTATTTTCTATTGATATTCAGTCACTTCATGGAAGTAAACGTAGGCGGAAATCAGTATATTGTAAGATGGAAGAGTTCAGGTCAATAACTTTCTGTAACATTATGCATGTGTATCACCGATGGATTTGCGATCAGATTCAAGTCAATTTCTAGCCTAGCCAGAGGAAATTGCTGTCTTTATGGTGGGTAGATCCATCCAAGATGACATCTTGTTAATGCATGAGCTTGTGAGGAACCCCCCAATAGTGATGGGGCACCTACTAGGTGTCTAGAATATATATATATTATGTAAGGCTATGATTCTCAATGAGTGATTCAATCTCACCGTACCTTTTATTCTAGTGTTGTAGCCTTGTAGGAGTGTATTACGTGTTGAGGGGTTGGGCAACCCAAGGGTTTTCTCAATAGCACCCTATATTTGTACCCTGGTTGACACTATCCTATGCTGATTGTCCTAATCTTCAACGGTATACACAGCTTTTATTCCTTTGTCAACTGAAATGTGGGTGTGGGAGTAAATTTAGGAATTTTTTCGAAGGGATTTAATGTGGCATGCAATGTCTCCTTGTGTCCATATGGTGGGCCAGAAAGGAACTAAATTCTTACTTGTAGTAGGACTGGTGGATTAGCATACTTAGTTGTATATGTTTGAAATGATCTCCCCCACCCCCACCCCCACCCCAAAAAAAAATAAAAGAAAAAAAAGATTGATAGAACAACTATTTCTTTTGCTCAGGCGCACATTTAAAAGGTTACCCAAGTTGTATGCAAATATAACAATTGTATATGTTTGAAATGATCTCTCTCCTCCCCCACACACACACACACACACAAAAAAAAAAAAAAAAGAAGAAAAGAAAAAAAGAAGATTGATAGTACAACTATTTCTTTTGCCCAGACAAATATTGAAAAGGTTACCCAAGTTGTATGCAAATATAACATTGTTTTTGTTTTGTTCTCTGTTATTTCACATCCCAGCTCGGCTTGGTGATTGATCTAACAGATACAGATAGGTACTATTTGAAGACCGATTTGAAGAGAGAGGATATAAAACATGTTAAGGTGGGTAATTTTGACTTGAGTTTGTTAACTTGCGTTTTTTAGTTGAAGGTAAAAAAAAAAATTATCTTCCATGCTCAACTCTATTTTTGGTTGTGTGTAATCGCTTATCTTTACTTTTTAAATCTTGATTCAGATAGCTTGCAGTGGGCATAATTCTGTACCCGACAATGAGTCTGTTAATTGGTTTGTTTATGAGGCAAGTATTGTAAGGTTTTCTCATTTATGTTCGTTCCTTAGTCATTAGTGCAAGAATACCAGGATATATTTCTTATTCATGAAGGATGCGGTGTAATACTTTCCCAGTTTATGCAACCTAAGCTTGTGATATTTTTGAAGGATGTGGACTTTTGAATAGTTTCTCCAAAATTAACGGGCTTACATGTATTCATAAATTGTGTTTGGGGGGGCTCTCCTTGAAGTTGAAAGTTGTCTTGTCGCCTTACTCTCATTTTCAAAGTTGAAAATTTTTCGTTTGTGTTTGCTGAAGAATATAATTATAAATGGCTAGTTAGTGAATTCCTTTAATGTTTGATTCAACCATGACTGTTAGGTGTCACAATTTCTCGCTCGGCAAAAGCCGCCTAAGAAATATGTTTTGGTCCACTGCACTCATGGCTACAATCGAACTGGGTATATGATTGTTCATTATCTTATGCGTAACGAGCAAATAACTGTCACTCAGGTCAGTTATATGATCTCTGTTTAGTTTATGTTAAGGTTTGTAATCGGTTCACTTAAAGTATCTGGGGGGTTATTCTGTTTTTGTTATGTAGGCATTAAGAAGATTTGCCGAGGCACGTCCACCAGGAATATACAAGCCTGATTATATTGATGCATTGTACTCCTTTTATCATGAAAAGAAGCCATATATGTTCGTTTGTCCCTCCACTCCTGAGTGGAAAAGGTCCTCAGAATTTGATCTAAATGGAGATTCTGCTGCTCTCCCTCAGACCAGCAGGACACTTTTCGGAAATTCTGCTATGAAGCACTGAAGTTAACTGGGAGGGGTGTAAATAAATGAAGTAGATGCAGTTTTATGTTCTTTTGAAATACTATCTTAAATATCGAAGTTGGATTGGGTTCCTAAATCATATCTTTAACATTTTGTCTGTTGTAATTTAGAGGGATTCTAATTACTGATGAAAATCAATGAATCATAGCAGCTGCAGGTTTTGCAGTTGCTTTCGCGTCTTGATTTTTGTTTTTTTGTTTTTGTGGTATTTAACTAATTATAAGTTGGTGATAATGTATGTGGTTTGGAAGCAGTTTTTGTTTCAGCATAGGGGTTTAGGTTTGGAATAGGCATGTGGTACAACATTGTTGGTGGCTTAATCGGTGGGCCGCTCCCCTGTCCCGAGTTGATTCAGTGTGGAAGTGATGTGTTGGTATTATCAGTGTAAGCCAACTGCATCAAATGATTGCCAAGATATTTATGTTTTTAGATTATTCTTCCACATACTTCATCAGTTGATTCCCGTTCCCTTTCTAATGTAGTATTAAAAAAATCCCATTCCACTTTCTTCGATTTTTATATTAAAATTTGCCAATTAATTAAAAGTGAAAATTGAAACAAGTGTCTCAATATGTATTAAGTTAACTTTTGGATGATCAACCAAGGAAACTTGTGGGTGGTTTTGATGTACTTACCGTTGAGGTATTAACGCTACTTTAGAGTTATTTTCGAGAGAGACTCTCAGCGATTGATAACTCATTGTGAGAATCCCTTGGTAGTGGAGAGTATAATTGACGATTGTTATTCTCTTTTGTCTGTTTTTGTGAAAACTTCTTTTTCATTTGTCAAGCGTATAGGAATATCCATGCGCGCCACTAAGTGAATGAGGGTTTGCGCTTAGTTAGAAGTGTGTAATGGGGTTCTTGGACTGAGTACCATTGGATGTTAGTCAAGCGTGTGTTGCGCTACTTGTCTGGCACCACCACCACGGGTCTACAGTTATATCGGGATTCGCCGTTGGCTCTGCATGCCTTCTCCGATTCGGATTGGGGGGGGAATAAGGAAGCGGCTATACTTCCACCTCTGCTTATATAGTCTTCTTGGGTAGAATGCGATTTCTTGGAGCTTCGTTCGTCCACGGTGAATACGAGATGTGTTCTTGACATCTGCGGCGGTGCTTGGTGAACTATCTATCTTGCGAGATCTCGGTTTTTCGCCGCTCTACACCGTGATTTTTTGTGATAATTTAGGTGCTCTTCGGCTAAGCGCCAATCCAGTGTTTCACTCAAGAATGAAGCATGTTGCTATCGATTATCACTTCATTCGTGAGCATGTTGAGCGAGGACTTGTTCGTGTTGCCCGTGTAGCTACTGCTGATCAGTTGGCTGATGTTCTCACCAAGCCACTGCCACGTTTATCTTTTTCTACTTTTATTTCCAAGCTTGGCCTTCGCACAGCGCCGTCAGCTTGAGGGAGCGTATTAGACGATAAATTATATTTAATTATTTTTGTATTTACGTTTATAACCTTGTGGCTCGCTATATAAACTCCTTGTAATGGTTTGTGTTAATCTAATGATAAAATACATTGTTATTCAACAAATCTATCATAGCTTGACAACAATAATTATTAAAATACTGGACATAAATACAATTGTTAAATCGATTACTATTCTAATGCATGAGCAACCCAAACACATAAATTAAATGTACGTCAAGCCAATGAACAAAGGTTTCACAAGTCAACACTTAACTAGAGTTTATTTTTTGTTATGTTTGTCTTTCAATTGCTTGCAGTAACGAGTAATTGGTCATTTATCTTTCATTAATCAAGAAAACAAAAGCCAAGAGAAACATCACCATTAAAATTGTGGTTTTACCAGAGAGTAAGATAACGATCACTTCATCTTTTGACAAGTGACACAAAAGTAATTAATTTCTCCGACAATCAAAATCATTATCTTTATGTTATATTGAACTATTAAAGTGTACGTTATGGTTTTCATTAATGAGTTCAGTCATCGTCTAATGCTCAAAATATATTTGTTTATTTCTCTATGTGATTTTGTGAATGAATGGTGTATTGTTACTTATATGTATAAATATATATGTATGTACTAGTAGGAAAACCCGTGCAATGCACGAGACTGTAATATTAATGAATGTACACAATGAATATACATAACCTGAGAATACTTAATTAGATACTACAATAATTTGCTTTAAGACTATATTAAGGAGTCCCTTAAAAAAAGACTATAATTAAGGAGAGCTGACAAACGCAATGTAAAGGTTTGAGAATTCTCAATTTTGACACCGGCTTTCTAAGTTTCTTCAGTTAGACCACAACGCAAGCAAAATAATTCACAGATGGATACCTAAGTAGAACCCAGAAGAAGCCTTTAGGATGAATGTCAAGCAAATTGATAAATACTATACGATGGGAATGCGTAATTGCGTATCCTGAATATTGGATGATGCTCAAATCCACACCCGGCTAGTATCTCTGGATTAGCACAACGTTATTAGACAGAAACACCAATGTATTATAAGAATCTCACCGCCATACGAAGTCATCATCACCCTATGAGACATCAGCTTTATCATAACAACTCATGTCATATCTAAAAGCAAAATTGAGAAATCACAAATCAATTTCAACCCACAGGATACTGAAACCAAACATAAGTAGGGTAGCTGCTCCAAATATGATCAAACCGTTTACTTCAAAAGACATCATAGATGAAAGCCAAAACAAATGCAACTACTTAGCAACAATGCAACCCAAATGATCTTCAAACATTAGATAATTAGATAATGCATGCACCTGCAATTAACACAAACAGATTACTTGAAAAGAGAAGACAACCATCCATTTGTACTAAATAGATCAACTAAGCCAAAAACACTAAGGTAAAAATGAGAAATGACATTCTTGTTCCACACAAACAACGTGCAATGCACCTGCATTCAGCTTCTACTTCCCCCTCCCTAAACCTAAAAAATAGTTATGTAACAACATAACTTCACTTACACTCGAATTTAACGAAGACGGACTGACGTTGAACCGATGCTACTCAAATCGGAAAAAAAAAAACATAGGAAAATTTTGATGATTGTTGGAAGAGTAAACATGATCATAAAAGTGAGCATGGACTAATGAAACAATATATAGAACACATAAAACAGTGAACATACAGAGTCTGTAGCCTATGACAAATGTTTTAATTTCCTAGCATGTCGTGTTTCACAATCGCACCTGTCTTAGTGATGCAAGTGGATGTCTTGGAAGTAGAGTAAGAGCGTTGCTAGAGCTATAACTTGTGTATGACATATCAATGTCAGCTACTGCTGTCTAAGCAATTTAAAAAGGACACAAATTGCCGTGGCAACAACAAAAACGCTTTGAAATATTTCATGTCATTTTCACCGGAGAATACCATAAGCTTCAACGTTCGCCCAAAGCAACACCATTTTCCTCCTCAAACTCAGCCATTTTCTTCAACTGAGACATGAATACAAAAGCTTAGAATCTGAAATCAACCAAAAACACAATGACACACACAAAAAAAAAAAACCTTACATCGTTGGGTTGAAATGTTTGAAGAGCTTTTAATATGCATTACCCCCACGAAACACCACCACCAAAAAAAAAAGATGGGTAACAACACCAAACAAATCCAAAGAATAAAATGACTTACCAAAGACTAAACCGCCATCAAAGAACCAAATTAAAAAGATGCCATCTAAGAGACACATGCAACAACATAGCGTCATGGTGATAATGAATTCAATAACATACACTAATAATTGGAAGAGAAAATAAAATTACGTAAGACCTCCACCACTCTGTTACTCAGAGAAGCCATAACCCAAGGTATGTAAATTCTCCCCCAATCTCATTCTGTGAGGCCGAAAAATCTCCCCAAAAATACTAAATAAAGATAATGTAAGAAGTATCCGTATAAATTGAAAGAATAATAAGGAATCCATCAAATATCCTATATACACATCTTCAAGGGCTGCAGAGGTTGGGAAGCCAAATTGATGAATGGAGCAGCAATGATTTTTTTAAGAAGGAAAATGAATTGGAGTTTTATCGTCTGGTGTGGGGCGTTTTGATAGAACCGACGGAAACGTGCGTGCGGCGGGTATATTGCAGCAGGAGTTACGTGCAATTGAGACAATTGAGACGTGGGAGCATTTATTTTAAAATTTTTAATTATATATATATTTACTTTCCGGGTCCGGGTCCGGGTCGGGTAATTGACCTTTATTGGGCTAATTAGTAGTTTTTCGCTCTTAAATCTATATCTATATGTAATATATAGACGAAAGAATTTAACCCAATTTTGCCCCAAACCCGCCTTTGACCCGTTCCGTGACCCGGTGATCAATGAAAAAAAACAACCCACGGTAGAACAATTTATACCACGTTCTCCATTTGACCAAATGACCCCAAAATTGACCCGTTTTGAACTCCTGCTGTCGCAAATGAACTGGACATTTCTCCTTCCGTTCCCCGCCGCGATCTGCAGTATGTATGTATGTACACATACATATACATATATGAAGTTTAGATTAATCTATTATACGGTGGGCATGGGGTATTACGTCGAGTAGAAAACATATACTAGTGGATGCACCCGTGCGATGCACGGGGCCCACTCGTTTTTATTTGCTTTTAATAAGTGTAATGTTGTGTGGAATATTAAAACAAAATATGCAAACAAACATGTAAAACAGATATCAGCTTGCTTGCTTTAAGCTGCTACGCTTTCAAGCGTTTAAAATATCAGATAATTACATATCAATATCAATGCTGACATCAAGCCTTATAACTCTATTCACATGAAAGCTAACTGTCCAAACAAGAGAATAAGGAGACAAACTTTCCATCAAACATAAATTATAACAGTCTTTCCGTTTCCAAGCACAGGCACAAACTGATCGTTGTCCAAAGGGCGTAAACTAGCCACGGAGCTTGGATACGGTTTCCCGATCGGAGATCCATGGATCACAACGTTATCTCCCCATGGCCTTTTGCCTCTGAAAGCGTCCTTCCTCCTCAATGCCCGGGCATCCATCCAATGCATTCTTTTCGATCTTATACCGCTTGTTTCGCGTAACCTACACTCGCTTCGGAGCGTACACTGAACACAAAGAGAATCTCGACAAAAGAGCGAAGTACTGTAGCGAGTAGAGTGAAGTAACGAGTACTCGTTTGTAGCGAGTGAAGTAGAAGCCCTTCTCCTTTCAGTCGAGCTACTTTACATTCATTCTTTTCCTATCCGTGATGGGTTTTGAAAAAACAAGTCCAAGCCGAATTGGATCGAAATTAACATCTCAAAATATACTTTTTAAAGATTTTATTGTTGAAAAACTGAAATAAATGAGAGAAATATTTCTTTTTATTTTATTTTAGAAGAAGAGTTATTTTATTCAACAGGCCCAAAAGACAGCAAAAGGCAAAATTTACAAGGTAGTTGATCATGCTAAGATCTACCCAAAGATCAACCCAAAGAAAACTCTACAAAAAACTAGTCTAAGGACCAAGCTAACCGAAAGTTTATGGCCCTTTCAAAAGCTTTAGCTACAAAATTATAGGTTGGAGGGCTATCCTCATCGCAATCATGCTTAACCTTGTTTCTCCACATCCAAATACCATAGGTTGCTTCCTTCCACATATACTTCCATTTCTCTCTTTCACTTCTTGTTAAGTGAGTACTCTTCAAGTTGCATAAAATCCATTCTTTAGTAGTCGTTGCTCCAAAAAACTCAATTCTTAGTTTCTCGGGTACACATTCTTTTCAAATTTCTTTAGCCCATTGGCATTCCCTAATCATGCATAGTGGTCTCATCAGTCTCTCCACATAAAATACACAAAGGGAGAAATTTTTAGGTAGTGTGTCTGCACGCAGGTGACATACTACGCAACGATTAAGCGTGATCAGGCCAGCGTGATCGATTGCGAATTGTTTATGTGGTATGTAGTTACGATCCCGCGCGCTCGATTATCTTGGTCAGTTGTATGTCTACGTAAGTGCAGACACACTACCTAAAAATTTCCCACACAAAGGTGAGTCTGCAACATGTCTATTGTATAGCAAATCAGCAACAGGTATAGCATTGTGGGCAATGCCCCAAATTAGATAAGTCCCTCTAGTTGGGCCTTTTAACTCCCATATAGCCTTCCAAATTGGCTCAGGTGCAGCAGGTTGCTCTGTTTGGCATGAGAGAAATATTTCTGAAATGCCTTTTAAAGAACATTCTGAAATCACCCATTTACATTCACCGGATAATATTTATTTATAACGTTAAATAAAATGAAAAATCTATATGCACGAGTATCTCTCGGGGTCTCTCGCCTGTCCTATTTTTCATTCATTCCGTAAACAGTGAAACGAGGGCTTAAAGTGAAGACTAACTGAAGAAACCGGCCATTTTGCTGCTCCAGTCTTCACGTTGAGGCGTTGTGCTTGAGGAATCCTCTGTGTTTTTGTTTCTCATTGTTCACTGTTCGATTCATCGCTGTGTCTATCACCATACCTAGACTAGACTTATGGCTTTGTGATTTGGTCTTTGATTTTCAAGTTTATTAATTGATGATATTAGCTATATTCAAGTGAAGAAGCAATCTTCTATGAGGACTAGGGTTTTATTTTTCTGTTATCTTCTTCTTTTTCACTGCAATTTAACCATTTCGCGATCGGAGGAAACTAAGAAGAATAAATTTCGAGATCGAGAGGCTACTGATGATTCAGCCGGCTATCCCAATCTGTGAGCTTCCTTTTTTTTTTGTTCCATTCTTACTTTCTGTTGATTTTTCCCCCCCTTTTCCCACGTCCTTATTCTGCTCAGTGAAAGCATATTGCTATGTTACGAAGTATTTAAGTCAAGTTGTATAAGGTTTAGTGCTGCCGCATTTCTCCTTTTTTAATTTTAATAGATTGTTTCCCCAAATCCAATTTATAAATTGGTAATCTTTTCATGCTTCAGTTAGCATTATCACCGTTCTTAGTTGGATTTATATTGTGTTATATATAAGGGCAGAAAACGAGAGATTTGAGGCATCCTGAGTGTTAAAAAATAAAGTCAGATTTTCAGGGTTATATGGCACATGTGTTTTTGTAGGGATGAGGATGATTTGTTGAACAGCCAGTGCCCTCAGCATTTGGAGCTAAGATGGCAGACGGAAGTCAGTTCTAGCGTATATGCTACACCCTTGATCGCTGATATTAACAGGTGAATGATGCATATCATTTGTTGTGATAGATTTAGCTTGCTGAGATGGTTTGTTGTTGCTCCTAGAGATTTCTTTCTGGACTCAACATCATTAGTTGGGCGTACATGGTATTTTTTTTTTAAATGTAATACTATTTCAAAATCAGACTGACTATTCTATTTGACAGTAAGTTTCTGTAGCCACCAATCCTTTTATATGGACAAGAGTTTAATCCTTACTAGGTCTACACATTGCCTGTTTCAGTGATGGAAAGCATGAAGTCATAGTTCCTTCGTTTGTTCACTACTTAGAGGTTTTAGAAGGTTCTGATGGAGATAAATTGCCAGGTATGATCTCTAGGGATGTAGCTTTTCTTCTTATTTTCTCTTGATAAAGAAATGAGGAATAAAAATAGTGTTTTTTTGGGGTGGGGGGTCACAAGCATAAAGTTGTTTAAAAAGATTTTATATAAAAGGCAACGGTAAAGGATTGGGTTTCAGATTTCCAAGACTAAAGTAAAATGCAAAGCTCACAAGTAAATAATCTTGTTTGTGGTGATCGAATGGTGGAGTGTTTCTGGTATTCTGATACAAATTGCAAGATCTATTTACCGATTTTCATAACTTGGCAGGATGGCCTGCTTTTCATCAGTCAACTGTTCACTCCAGTCCGTTCTTGTATGATATTGACAAGGACGGCATGAGAGAAGTAGGTTTGGCCACGTATAATGGCGAGGTGCTCTTTTTCAGGTGACAGCTACTTTCCACTATTTACTTGTCCTGCTTAACCCATAACTGCTTCATGCTTATTCTTCTCATTTTCTTAATATTACAGGGCTTCTGGCTACACTTTGTCAGACAAACTAGAGATACCTCGGTTGAAAGTAAAGAAGGATTGGCATGTTGGTTTGAATCCTGATCTGGTGGACAGATCTCATCCTGATGTTCATGATGATCAGCTCATCCACGAGTCAACAGTGCGTAAGTTTTTCAGCATAGATAAGTAGCTGTCTGTATTTCCTATGTAGCAGTAGCAGATACTTATGATTCATTTCCCTTAAAACTTCTTGTCAGAACTGTCTGTATCATCTGTCGATCATATAAATCATGATAGTTTCACACGTTACTTGACTGCATTGCTTGCTGCTCATGACGGATAACGTTTATATTTATAATGATCTGTTATTGTAAGCTAGATGTCAGCTTGTGCAAATTGCTAGAGCACTAAGGATACTATGGCGTCAACATGATATTCACATTTGCTGTTATGCTTGTGCGCTTATAGCATACATGATATTTATTGGCAGATCATAATGGAAGTTCGGATGGTGAACATATTTCGAACTCTGTGCCTGCAGAAGTTCAGAAAGAGAAATTAAATTCTTCAGTTTCGTCTCCAAATGAAATTCATGCTAGTTTGTTGAATTCATCCAGTATAGATGAAAACAGGCACAATAATGATAGTCAAATAGATCCGAAAATTCAGATGCCAGTAGACACAAGTAATACCTCTTTGAGTTCTGGAATGCAGAATAGTAGCCATGCAGAAAATGTTACAAATAATGGGAGACGTCTTCTTCAAGATGATAACTCAAAAGGGTCCACAGATGGTGGATCTGAATCCGAAACTAAAAGCAATGAGGAAGTTCATGCTGCTACAGTAGAAAACGATGCAGCTTTAGAGGACGATGCAGATTCATCTTTTGAGTTATTTCGAGATAGTGATGAGTTGGCTGATGAATATGACTATGATTATGATGATTTTGTTGATGAGTCTATGTGGGGAGATGAGGAATGGACTGAGGCACAACATGATAAATTAGAAAATTATGTGCATATTGATGCACATGTATTATCCACTCCTGTAAGTCAAGCACCACAATTTTCTTCTGATATTTTTCTTGACTAATCTTTCAGATGCTCCAACTTTGTTTTAATGGTCTCCGTCAGGTCATAGCAGATATCGACAATGATGGTGTCTCAGAGTTGATTGTAGCGGTGTCCTACTTTTTTGACCATGAGTAAGTTGACCTGTTATTGAATCATTGTTTTACCCCCTCTCTTTCTCCTTGATAGATAATCTGATTCAAATTGGGAAAAGGTAATTTACTTTTTTTTCGAAGTGCATTACAAATGAACTGACATGAATTTCATAGCTGGGGGACCTCTAAGCAAATTTCAGGGATACATGCATGATTTTCCTGTGAAGATAGGCATATTGCCAGTTTTCATAAATAAGGGGAACTCATGGTAGATGAATAGTACACTGGCCTTAAAAGGGCTGAAATGGTCTTTTGCAGTGGGAAGGGCACCATTTTTCTTAAAGGGAAATAATGAATTGTCTAGAACTTAGAAGTTGTCACTCTTTGATTATTTGAAAAACTTGTGATCTGATTTCACGTCATCTAACTTTTTCTTTAACGTTACAATCCGAAAGCATGAGATTGCTTTCTCATTCTTAATTTTTCCACTGTGATTTTGTTTCTTTACATGTCGTTGCTGTAGGGGATTGTTTCACATTTCATGCAAAAGGGTGAAAATCATGCATTCCATCTTTTCCATTTCTTCATTTTTGCACCCGGAAATTGTGGGATTTGTTCTGTTACATCCTTGTTTTTGGTTATGGCTAAGGTAAGCATGCATACCACAACTCACAGTCTTTTAATGGGAAGAGTTCAATACTTAGTCCCACAATTTCACTAGTTATAGTTGTTTTTTATCACCAAAATCCTGTTGATTTTTTTTATTAATGTAAACCAGGACATTCAATTATACCCCCTTCCAAGTTGATGATTAGTTTTAAAACATAGAGGCTTAAGGTGAGATTAATTCCGAATTTTATGCAAAAGACTGTCAATCTATGCATGCCATTTTTTCTCTTATGGAGTATTTTGAAGCATGTAGACTTGATAACTTAGATATATTTGCTTTATGTCATGGGTTGGTGACTTGGTGGTTAAGGCGAACTATCAATGTAACCGCGCGTGCCTATATTTTTGCAATGCAATAAATTGTGGAATATGAAACCATGAAATAAAGACGTGTCTCTGTCATGTCCTGGGTTGCTTATTTTTGTTGCGAACCCGTGGTTTGTGGCTATATTTTTTAATGCCATCTTCCAAAACTTTGTTTTTTAAATTTTATTAGCCGGAACTTTAACTCATCAATCATAAGCTATCAGGTATTATGACAACCCGGAGCGCTTAAAGGAACTTGGTGATATTGATATTGGAAAGTATGTTGCTGGTGGCATCGTTGTCTTCAATCTTGATACGAAACAGGTTAAATGGACAGCTCAGCTAGATATGAGTACAGATAGTGGAACTTTTCGCGCCTACATATATTCTTCTCCTACTGTTGTTGATTTGGATGGCGATGGGAATATGGACATTTTGATTGGAACTTCTTTTGGCTTGTTCTATGTCCTAGATCACAAGGGTAATGATTTGCAACTGGCGTTTAAACTTTGTTTTGCTAACTTTCATAATGGTGCTTGCTGATTGTTTTGTACATATTTCTGATATTTGACTGCCCCATTTTGTTGGGTGAAAGCCAACACCACCTTCCAAAACAAGGACAAATTTGTTTCCTCTGTCATATTGCAATATTTCCAATTCTACCTATTTTCTGTCTATGCCCCTGCCCCTGCCCCCAGCTCCAAGGTTTTCTTTCCCTAGAATTTATTGAAATTCTTTTATCTTCTTCTGCGTGGGACTCATGTCAAAATTCGTACAATCTTCTGTAACTCAACACTGACAATTCTTTTTTTCAAATTTCTGCTGAGTAAGGATTTGGGAACCTTAGGTGAAGAGAGTAAACTTATATTTGAATTGGTTAGAGTAAACCTTTGGGTTTGTTTATAGACAAAATTTTGGTTTTATGTTTGATAGGAATAATGCTATTTGGTTATCAAATTGCGTTTGTTCAGGGAATGTCAGGGATAAATTCCCTCTGGAAATGGCTGAAATACAAGGGGCAGTTGTTGCCGCGGATATTAATGATGATGGCAAAATCGAACTAGTGACTACCGATACACATGGAAATGTAGCTGCATGGACTGCACAAGGAAAAGAAATATGGGAACAACACGTTAAGAGCCTTATACCGCAGGTAAGTTTTGGTAACTGCCTCCTTGACATTTTTAGCTTTGTATACTGTTTGGCATATGAGATTTTTATAATGAAAGACATGCCAAACCTTTCACTGATCCTAGGGTCCCACCATTGGTGATGTGGATGGAGATGGCCGCACAGAAGTAGTTGTTCCAACCGTGTCAGGGAATATATATGTTCTTAGCGGCAAGGATGGTTCATTTGTAAAGCCATATCCATATAGAACGCATGGTCGAGTGATGAATCAAGTTCTTCTGGTTGACTTGAGCAAGCGCGGTGAAAAGAAAAAGGGTCTCACTATTGTTACGACATCGTTTGACGGGTACTTGTATCTTATAGATGGACCCACATCATGCGCTGATGTGGTGGATATTGGCGAAACCTCGTAAGGATGTCTCCCTCCTTTTGGCGTTCTTTTAACCTATTGTCATCTTCATCTTTGCTAAGCTTTGAAATCTTATATTACTCCTTTATGATTTTGATAGGTATAGCATGGTCTTGGCTGAGAACGTGGACGGTGGAGATGATCTTGATTTAATAGTGGCAACCATGAATGGCAATGTCTTCTGTTTTTCAACTCCTTCTCCACATCATCCCCTGAAGGCAGGATACAATTTATTTTAAAGACTATATACAACAAACTTTTATCTATACACTTTCAAGTTTTGTGAATTTGAGTTTCCTGATGCTCGTCTGTAGGCCTGGAAATCACCAAATCAGGGGAGGAACAACAATGCTTATCGATGGAATCGCCAGGGGATTCATATTACACCTTCATCAAGAACATTTCGAGATGAAGCTGGAAAAAATTTCTGGGTTGAAGTAGAGATAGTAGACAAATACAGATTCCCATCTGGTTCTCAGGCTCCGTATAATGTTACTGTAAGTGATTACTCTTACCTAGTTGTGGTTGTACAGGCATTGGGAAAGGTTTTCTTGAACATAAAATTTGAATAGGCATTCTGTATTTTGTGCACTACAAGTAACGTATAATCTAGAGATTTTGTAATTTACTTCCATACCTGTGGGTGTGTGTGCAGGTAAGCCTGTTGGTACCTGGGAATTATCAAGGAGACAGGACAATAAAGCAAAACCATATATTTAACCAAGCTGGAACTCACCGGATTAAATTCCCAACGGTTAGGGTGAGAACTGCAGGAACAGTGGTAGTTGAGATGGTTGATAAGAACGGGCTTCATTTTTCAGACGAATTTGCCCTTACTTTCCATCTCTATTATTACAAGTTGTTGAAATGGCTTTTGGTCCTTCCAATGCTCGGAATGTTTGGTATTCTGGTCATTCTCCGGCCCCAGGATGCAATGCCGCTGCCTTCTTTTTCCCGGAATATTGACTAGAAACTATGTCACCTGATGGCACCTCATAAGTAGCTGATGAAGAAAAGCGTAGAATGAAAAGAATTTTGCTAGTTGATGCGGAGGAGAATGAAACCATCATGTAATACGTCAGTGAATTTTCTGGTTATATTGTTCTTCTTCTTCGTATGTTTACACCTGTCCATTTTACAGTAGTACATCTCTTATTAGTGAGAAGATGAATTTTCTGATCTTGTTACTTCTATCTAGAAGCTGGAGTGGCCATTCATAGTTATTATGTAGACGATCTTAATTAATTTTTTTTTTTGGGAAACTGAACTTTGCTGAAAAATAAACTGTTTATCAATACAACGCAAGCTTTGACATTTAGCTGGAATGGAGTATATTTTTGGTTTCATCGTCTTGACACATCTGGATGATTTTTTTTTATTCCATTGGAATGAAAATTGGTCGTTTTTAGATTCAAGGCTTTGATGAATTGAAATGCTGAAAACACAATTAAGGGATGAAAAAAAAAGGCGTCAATGCCACCACCCATGATCACCCATTTACGTGTCTTCATCATCATCCATGGTTGTCACCTATCATCTCATAACGAATCTTGTTGAAACGTAAAAAATGTAATCGTGCATTCTATTCTTTTTGACGTGTTAAATGCAGGAATTTAATTGTCATTTCACTCCATTCTATTCAATCAAACGTGCATTTCATTATGTTTCATTCCAGCAATTCTAAAAATGCAGTAAAAGTTATCGTCTAGTGAACAGAGCTCATCGATTAAAACCGTGAATATATGGTAACTTCACATACAATGATCTAAAGATACCAAGTCATCTTAGAACACTGTGTAGGCATATAGAGCTTCTATGCATTGGACTGTCTTTTGAGGAATAGCTTTTGGTCTCCTGTGGCGGGTATGAAAATAAGATATGGCATTGTTACTACTATTGACTTAGTCGGCCACCAACTGATTACATAACCTAACCTCTCGTGATCTTCCATTCAGTGCGCAAAACACATTTTCACCAGTATCATGTGTGAGTTATCTATACTTAGATTTTATGTTGAGCATATACACATTTTGCTAAGTAAAGAAGAACAATAGTCACTATTAGAGATGCATACATGCATACATACCATACATGCAATACATACATCAAGGTACAAAAGGTTGAGGGAAAAAAAAAAGGGTCAACTTCTCTAAAAGCACACAAGGAAATGATTTGATTCATCAAACATACAATCAGAGTTAAACACTTCAAACATGAGGATACAAAAGAAAAGACTGTTTGTTGTAACAATATTGTAAAATGCACTGACTCTGAGTGCATCATTTCGACTCGGTTTGACACATTCACACCATGTACAACCTTCTTGCCACAATTTTGCATCATAAAACTTATCCTACATGATGATACTAACATGGAAGTAGTTCAAACAGAGGAAAGTTGCAACTGTAACAATGTGAAAATTAAAAGGATGATGATGATGAAGAAGAAGAAGAATTTTGTATTCAGGAAACTTGGAGAACAGGCCTCTTACCAAGCCTCTTGATTTCTCTATCCATTTGTCCAGTGAGCATTAAACCAAACATCTTGAGATCACACAAGAAGGACCAAATCGGATGACCAAAAGTTGCAGGAACATTTCCCTCAACGAAGAAATGGCTGTACCAAGCCAAAGCATATCCAATCAGAGGCACAAACATCAATAACCACCAATTGACAATCAACGAATATATCAACCACAATATGCTCCCAAGCGTCCCTGCAAAATGCCAACGCCTTGTAGCTTGTTTCGTGTGCTGATTCATATAAAACACCCAAAACTCCTCCATGTTCCTGAAATTCATCCCCTTCCAAACACGATCAACAACCTAATCAGAAAAAGAATAAGAAAAAAACCCAAATCTTAAAAAGCGAAATTCAGTAACAGGATTGAGAGTTGAGCAGAAATTTTGAAAGCAAGAGAGAGGAGGGCTACAATAGAAAACGGGATGCTTGAAATTATGGCTTTTGAAAAGAAAAAAATGCAAAAAGTAATTGGAAAAAATGGATAAAAGGGTTTGTAAAGCCGGGCCGAAGGTTAGAAAGTAGCAATCTCACTGTAACAGGGAAAGGGTCAAAGGAGAGGAGGAGAGGAGGAGAGCCGGTTTGTGAAGACAGAGGGTCTTGGAGGAGATATTTTAAATTAATAAAAATTTATTTCCTTTGCCGATTTTTTTTTTTCTTTTGTAATAATATCTCATATAAAAACAAGAATGTTAGGAACAACACATATTTTTATTATTACAAATATAAATTGAGAGCAATGTAAAAGCAATATTCAGGATGTCACCGATTCGATTCTCTTTTGAATCGCCGAACTTTTGGTCGTGGAGTAAGGGTTAGACTTGTAGACAAGACTCGAACTGAACATCGAATTAATCGGACCAGTAAAAAGCAAGATCCAGCAATAGGGCCTTTTTCTATTTGTTGTAAATGCCGGCCATGATAATATAGAAGGAGGGTTCGTTTTTAGGAGTTTGTCCATTTATTACTACTTGAGAGAAAATTTCAAGACTGATCCGGATGGGAAAATTCATGGGGAACTTTTTACTGTAGTTTTTATAAGGGGTTTCGATTTTTTAGATGAATCTGATCACTTTTTAGTTGAAGGATACTTATTTTTTGGATGAACATGATCAATTACTTTTTTCTTTAAATACGACATATAATTAGAAATGGAGAGAGTAATATATACACGTAAGAGATGATTCTAGAATCAATCAAGGACTACAAATAAGGAAATATAAAATTGACAAAGATTCATGTGTATTGCGTGTATATTTTCTAATACGTCCCCTAAGTTGTGTTCCGAAACTGGACGCACAACTTGTCACGCCATGTGATGAACGTTAATTGAGCAAGGTAAGGACGTCACTTATTTGATCTTGAGCAGAAACCCGAGCAACCCGGATAACCCACGATTAATTTGGTCTCGTATAAAATCATAATCAATATCAACGTGTTTCATACTAGAGTGTCACGACTTGCTTCCCCAAATCCAAGCATATTTAGAAAACAAAACATTCGGCACGCGCCATATTTAAAATCCAATATGACACACCAGCCTTAACTCATGTGGAAGTAGATTAGAAGATCGAACCACTATAAATCATTGTGTGCACTACTTTATATGTAACTTACCTGTCTTCTTCATGTGCATAGCTGTTTTGTGCTTAATTCTCTTAAGCTTTGCATCCTATAATCCTTGATAACCTAAGCTTATATCTCATATGTTTATAGTTGCATTCTTGTTCGATCTTATATGCACATCTAGTTAAGTGTTTTCAACTGTCACTGCAAGGTGTCACGACACAAATGTCACTGCAAGTCTGTTATTTGTTTTGCTTGAACATTGCCGTTGATACATCTGTTGTAACTTTAACATACACATGCCTCTGCTAATCCACATGCTTCGTACTTGATCTTTCATTCAAAATACTTGGCTTATTACACAATTGACAACTGTAACATCGTTTTATCAGATTTGGATGGAACTGCTCCTATCATAAATAATGAGACCCAAAAAACTATAAAAAAAAAAAACAATGGAGGGGGGGCATCATGTGCAGTACTACACAAAGGAACATCCTTCTTTTGTATGTGATGTCTTTGAGCTCAAAAGTACTCTCTTTTGGATGCAAGTTGTGGGGCATCATGTGCTGTACTACACAAAGGATGTTGGAATAATTATTTTCTCTAACCATGAAGCATGGAACAACATACATTTAAAGGAAAAATATGATATAAACACAAAAGTAATACTATTTTGCATACATTTTGAGCATCTCCACAGGGAATCTTATTCGAGTTCAATACACACATCAAATGGCATTTGAAAGCTTCTCTTTTTCCATCTGTGTTTGCATCATCGAGTGCCCGCAACACTAATCTATATGAGTGACCATACATCAGCCTACTGTATAATAAGTTCCATCAACCGACCATCTCAACGTCAGGAATTGCAGTCTCGTTGTTGCCTAAACATGATGTAATTGAGGCAAGAAGATGCTCGATTCTCAAAGGGGAATGACGAGCAGCGTGCTGGAACAACACCTTAGAATAACTATCTGCAAATGTACGAGCACGATTTACTTTGCTTAGGTACTCAAGGTCTGCCTTCTCCAACTTTCCACTGGCAAAGTGCAATCCGACAGCAAAGCGTAATAGATTTCCGGGTTTCAGTCCTTCCTTTCGGATGAAATCCTCATTCAATGACCCAAATATAGCAGGAGGATCATCACAAGTAGAAACCCTCCCGTCCTCCAAAAGTTCCAAAACAACCTGTTGCCGGTCTGGGACTTGTCCCATATTATCTGTATCAATAACGTACTGGCTACACCTCTCATCTTTCCATACTAAAGATAATGGAGTATTTCCCGTCTGGTAATGTGCATGCTTGTTATAAAACAGCAAACCGTCCTTGGCATAAGGAACTGGCCCCAAATAAGCTGTTTGCAATCCTTGTTGATCACAATTATAAACAGAAACAGCACAGAATCGAAAACTATGGTAAACTGAGGGTGGATCACAAGCCCCCGACTCAACAAGCTTGCTATTTAACCAGAAAAATCTGAAATCAGCTGGGCACTCGTACAAGGAGATCCCTGCCCAGCAAACCATATCAATAACATAGTATGTTTGATCACTCTCATGAAATATGCAGTCAAGTATAGAATACGAGGCACCTGACCTATTTTGTCGGGAACCATTGGGTAAGGCAGAAGGGAAACGGTGCAGTTGGGAGCCATTGCGCATCCTACTAACTGTAGTTCCGTTGGAAGAGACCACAAGACATCGCTTCCCAGCTGGTCTTGCAAATACGTACCAATCAGAGATTAAGTTATCAGGGATGTCAATCATCCATTCAGGAAGCATGAGCTGCTTGGCGAACCACCACCGGCGAGCTTCAGGACCTCTGAGCTTGGATGCCTGAAGAAGATCATAGTTCTTCGTCGGAGTTTCATGTTCAACATCGGAGAGGTCTTGCTCAGGGGATGTGGGCCCAATTTCAAAGGAAAGAATAGCGGAGGCTACATTACGGGCTCTATTTTGAGCGTCTTGGCGGTTCTGAGCCTGCCGAAGTAAAGATATTTCTCGGCGTCGTTGCTGGTCGGATATCGCCGGTCGTTTATACCGCCGCCGGATTTCTACAGGGGCCATACTTTTGCCGCTTCAACTTCAATTCGATCACCAGAGATGAACTTAGGCTTCCTCTGCTCTCCCAATGATTCAAAATTGTCCAGATTAAACAAATAAAAGAATTCCCAGCCAAAGAATCCCTTTTGCAGTCTGGTAGGAGGAGGAGCGATCAATCAATTTTGTGGGGAAGCCTTTCTCAACGAAAAAATTGTGTGTGGAGAGAGGGGGGAGAATCGGTCGATCAAATTTGGAGATCGGTAATTAAATTGAGTTAGGGTTACGAGAATTCTTCGCTATTACTTTATTTACACCGACACGTGGATGAATTAGGACCACACAGATTGAATTTAATTTGAAAGTGTGTCTATGATCCTAATTTATCCACTTATGTTTACGGTGTAAATGAAATAATTAGGAAAGAAATACCCGTTAGGGATACCCATTGCGGAAAAGAACTTACATAGAGAGATTGAGAAGTTTTCATATGCTTTTTTTTTTTCCTGGGAAGATAAAAGATTTATTAAAAACCGGAAATAGTACAGACAAAACGTCGGAACAAACGCCCGGAAAGTGCAAACAACACACTACTAATACAAACGCCAAAACTAACCTAGCCGTTGTTGTCAAAGTATATGACTCCTCATAGTAACTTTGACAAGAAAGCAAGCTCCATGGAGGCCAAAGCTAGAAACCGGGATTAAGCAAATAGAGAAAATACAACAAACAAGATTTACAAAGAAACACAACAGAGCGTGGATTAGCCAAACGGACTACGACTGAGGAGCCGAAGCGAACATGAAGCACCACTGGGAGCACCACCGTTGACCGCTGCACTCATAGGAAGCAAAGAGCCCGGAAGTGTGACATCCACGTTCCAAGAGAAACAGCACATTCGCAGCCAAACTAAGAGCCCACAGCCTTAGCAGGACCAAGTAGCCAACACCGATGACCCACCGTAAAACGCCGCCCATTGCTGTAGCCGGAAACTTCCACCGTCACAGAACCGCCGCTAAAATCAGGCTCCAGAAGACACAAACCGACCAAGATAACTAAGAAGCTTCGGATCTATCACAGACAACCTCAGATCGAGGAAGAGAGAAAGGCAATAGAACCGATCTGAGCCATCTTGACCGGAAAAAGCAACAGAGGAACTAAGGAGACAGACATCGAAAGGGGGAAAACTAAAGGAAAAGAGAGAGGCGAGGGAAGTTTTCATCTGCTAATCGACATCATTTTTTTTTGGTTTTAATTATCAAACAACACATTATTTAGTCACATTTAAGGAGTGACGATGTTGGATATCGTCGGGTAGTAATCCGGGGGCTTGTGCTTCTAATGGCAACTGTTCAAGATCTAAGAACATGAAAGATGTAAACGGGGAGGGGGGGGGGGGGTGTTTTGTGTGCGTTTAGACTGAGCCTGAGATGTTGTACCTCAAGTTGCCTATGTATCCTATGTATTAGTCAAAAATCAAGTCTTTCGTAGTTCTTTAGGGATTGTTTATATAGAGGGGGCTTGTGCTCTAGGCCATCATGGGCGGGTCCTTGTTGGACCCCAATGCCATGTTCCCTAAGGAATAGATAGCTACAAATTTATCTCCTTGATTTTAGGAGATAACCGTGGGATTTTAGATAATAATCACAAGAGGATCCAAGTCCTAATGGGTAAAAGATCCTTAGGATCTTATCATAATTATTTGATAATAAAGGCATGTGTCAGGGATATAGCTTGGCCGACCTGTATGTACAGTTTAACCTCCTTAATTATAGGAGATAATCTCGGTATTCAAATATTGATTTAAATGATAAGGATCAGAGCCTTAATGGCTTTCCATAATTATCCTGATAAACGTGTATTTATCATTATATATTCTAGCCGACCTGCGGCGAGCAGCCGAAGGTAAGATGACCGAGCTACGCAGGTCGGCCCTTGCTTCGTCCTGACCGATCTGCGGTGGACTGATGATCGACCTGGCCAACTTCCCCCTTACGGGCGGAGATCGGCCCTTATATAATTCTTAGTCTACTTTTATCATTATTCGAGTATCGTGTGCATGACACGTGGAGTGGTGAAATTTGTCCTCGTCATATATATTTTCCTTGTCTCGGTTTTTTTTTTTTTCATTCTGTGATCTTTTTCATTTTTCAAGTGTGATATATCACTTTTTGTAGTAGTGAGGTTGAAGATGCAAATGAGAATTATAATGACCAATATTAAGCATGGCATGGAAGAAATTATTTCGGGCATTTGTTTCTAGTTTTGGAATACTAGAAATTCGAAAATTTTGTTTCCAACCGCCACAGAATTGAATGCAATGCTGCATTACTAGCATTTTTTGTTATGTTCCATAGCGATTTAAGTGAGTCAAGTGAAGTTAGGTTGTATTGTTCTTCAAAGTAACCTAATGGGGCTTGTATCGAGTGTTTTGTTCTAGTCAATGGTTCAATTTTTAAGAATGAGTGTTAGATCAGACATACAAGTCGTAAATTGGTGCTCAACCATAAATGTCATGAAAATAATTAACAAGATTAATTATTTATAAAAAAAAAAGGGAAGATTGTATCTTTGTTCATTTTTAATAAATGTCACTATTTCATGTGAATGATACAAAACATTTTTTCCGTCTCACCATGTAAGAATATATGCTGAAAAAGCTATGAACCTCTCAAACTTTGTAATAATCAAGGCCCGACTTATCAATTGGTCTGTTGAAGAAGTTTGCCAAATAATCTTTTACCGTAAAATCTCTATATTTAGAGGGTCTTTCGTCAGATATCAGCTCTTTGATTGGACCGTAAGTCTTTTCGGTGAGTGAAACACCAATGAAGAAGCATGCTGTAGAGATTCTTGGTCCTTCCGAGTTTGCAAGAACTCGATGCTCTACACTCTTAAACTTGTCATTTGATATTATCTACAATGACAACATAATTAATATTATATAAGAGAGGCCAAAAGTTTTATGTAAAAATGATATTGTGTCATATTCAATAGAAATGATAGGTGTAAATTCGAATGTCTATTTCATTTTATATCATCTACATAACTTTTGATTTAGTTGAGATGTGTGCAATATGAAAATAAAAAGAGTACATAAAAAAACAAAAAACATGTGAGATCGGACTGAGATCATGACAAGCTTTGATAAACCGTAATGTTCTGTTTTCATTCCATCATCAATCATATATTTATACATCATAAGAGAAACCCTATCACCGTAAAATACCGACTATGTCCTTTTTCTACTTACCATAGATTTTAACTACTAATAATGCAATAATAATAATATTGTATATAGATATATCCGCAATACCCCCCCTCGAGTTGGAGCGTGAAGATCACGGACGCCCAACTTGGACGATAAAGTGAAACTGCTTGCTTCCCAACGCCTTGGTAAATATGTCACCTAACTTGCTTCATGAGTAGTAACATAATCCGGGGCAATCAGACCCTCAATAATCGCGTCACGAACAAAATGACAATCAGCCTCAATATGCTTAGTCCGCTCATGAAAGACGGGATTCTGCGCAATATGCAATGCTGCCTGACTATCACAATGTAAGGGAATCCCCGGCGGAACTCGGACCCCCAAGTCCCCAAGAAGTTGGCGGAGCCACTTAAGTTCACACGTAATAGCCGCCATGGAACGATATTCTGCTTCAGCGGATGACCGTGACACCGTTTGTTGTTTCTTAGTCTTCCACGACCGAGAGGCGTACCAGGACCACGAACCAACCAAATCAACGAGCGACGAGTGACCGGGCAACTTGCCCAATCGAATCACACCACCCCTCCAAAGATAATGGATTATCGCCAAGAATAAAATGCCCTGGCCAGGATGTTTCTTTAAGTAACGAGCGACGCGAACGCGGCTTCCCCCATGCCCAAGCCGCGGGGATTGCATAAACGAGAAAGAACATGGACCGCGATAAGCCAAATCAGTCGCAGAACGCCAAGATAGATTAACCGACCCACCATCGTCCGGTATTTACCGGGATCATCCAAAGGGCACTCGCCATCGGTGGCCAACCGGTGATTTTGCTCCATAGAAACTCGGCCGGACGAGATCCTAACAATCCAGATTCTCGAATAATGTCCAAAGCGCACTTCCGTTGGGACGAGAAAAATACCTTGTGCATTTCTTGCAACTTCCAACCCAAGAAAATATTTCAAACGGCCCAAATCTTTCATTTTGAAACAACCGCTCAAGTAATTTTTGAATACCCATGACGCGGTAGCATTGTTGCCAAAGAAGAATCATATCGTCAACATACACAAAGACATTAATTCGAACATCCCTACGAACAAGAGTGAATAAGGAGTAGTCCGAATAAGACTGTTGAAAGCCATATTGTTTCAATGCCGAAGCCAATTTTGCAAACCAGCAACGAGGTGCCTGTTTCAATCCATATAAAGATTTACGCATCCGACATACCATATTTCGATTTGCATGGTCAAAGCCCGGGGGAATTTTCATGTAAATCTCCTCATCCAGATCACCATGCAAGAAAGCATTGTGGACGTCCATCTGATGAAGTTCCCATTTCGGACAGCCACCACCGCAAGAAATGCGCGGACAGTCACCATTTTGGCCACGGGAGCAAATGTTTCATGATAATCAACTCCTTCGACTTGGTGATGACCAAAGGCAACTAACCGAGCCTTTAACCGCCACAAGATTCCCCAACTCATCATATTTTTCGGTGTAAACCCATTTGCTCCCTAAGGCCTTCTTTTCCGGGAGGCAATTCTTGCAAGACCCACGTGCCTTGTTCCTCTGAGAGCTCGTATTTAAATCGGCCATAGCACGGGCGCCAACCGTCGGATTTCACCGCTTCTTTAAAAGTATGAGGAGGATGGCTGCGCTCATTTGCTAGAAAACGCTCTATGGGCGCGAGAAAAACAATTATAATCAACAAAGTGTGTAAGCGGATATAAACTACTACGAGAGACGGATGGACCGGAGGAGCATGCCGAAGGACTTTTCTTTTCCATTGCCAAATGAGTCACGTAATCTTGATACCGTGTGTTGGGAATTTTTGCACGTTTCCCTCTACCCAACTCCATCAGTATCGCATGTTACCGTTCTTTGGAACCTCCGTAACTAGCTCATCATGCTCCCCACCCCCCAGTCATCAGTAGAAGAGGGTGACCCTTCAATCAAACCACTTATGTCCGCATAGACCTCATCATGTGCAATGTCGGGAAATACACCTGGGGTGGGGGGAGTGGGGGACAACACGCCCATAGGAAAAATATGTTCAAAGAACTTCACATCTCTAGACACAAATATTTCTTCAGTTTCTAAATCAAATAAAGTCCAACCTTTTTTCGCGAAAGGGTATCCTAAAAACACGCATTTCCGACTCCTACTTTCAAATTTATCGCCCTTATGACGTAAATTGTGTGCATAACATAGACATCCAAAACTCGCAATGCATCCAGACTGGTGGTTTCCCAAAAGGCATTCATAAGGTGTCCGATAATTTAAAACACGGGATGGAGTACGATTGATTAGGTAGCAAGCGGTCATAACACACTCTCCCCAAAACCGCAGCGGGGGAGTTGACCTCAAACCGTAGAGCCCTCGCCACATTCAAAATATGTTGATGTTTTCTTTCAACCCGACCATTCTCGCTGAGGGTTCCCACACAAGATGTTTCAAAAATAATCCTTCTTTCAAAGTACGGAAACAAACGCTTAAACTCGCTCCATTGTCACTCCTAACCCGTTGAAGTTTGACACTAAATTGCCTCTCAATTAATGCAAGAAAATTCAAAAATATTTTCAACTTCCCATTTATTATATAATAAATAAACCTGCATGTAACGAGAATAATCATCCACAATAGTCAAAAATAAGAGGCCCCGCATGTAGAAGGTGTAGCATACGGTCCCCACAAATCACAATGCACGAGTTCAAAAATTCTACTAGCTCTACTTTCACTACGCTGGAAACTTTCCCGTGGTTGTTTAGCTCGAAACAAGCCTCACAACCATCCTTATTGAGAAAACTAGACGCACTCACACTAGGAAGTTGCTTCAACACTTTTTCTGAGGGATGTCCCAACCGCTTGTGCCATAGATCCATGGATGTTGTCCCACTGATAGCCATAACTTTCACGTCTGGTACTCCCGAAAAAGAAAAGTCCATCTCGCCGCTCACCCACTCCAATCATCCTCCTCGCTATTCGGTCCCGCATAACACACAATGTTGAAGTGAGTTGAATCGACAATCAAATGCATCAAGTAATTGAGTCACGATATTAAGTTGCATTCCAAATGTGGGACAAAAGAACGCTTTTAAGTGTCAAACCACCGGGCAAAATACTCGCTTCCTTCATGAGTCGCATGAGATGTTCGACCATCTGGTAGTCCCACAGACATATTTCTATCTCCCGTACATCTATTAAATTATTTAACTCACTACGATCACATGGTGAGTTGCACTGTATCTATTATCCACGAGTACTCACCGTTAATCGATCTTTAGGCTTTGCTAGATTCAAGATATCAAGAATCCTTTGCCATCGTGTCGGTGTCAAGTTTGACCCTTTCGCTCTTCGCCGTTGTCGGGACCTTTGGCATCGCTTGAATTTGAGCCGGGCGGCCAGATCGCCGCTTTATTTGCACGAGCCGAGCTGCTATCGAGACGGCCCGATGCAACGGTCTGTTCGACTTGAAATCCACGCCCCGCCGCCGAACTCAGACGCCCTCCCTCGGTTACCACGTCCTGAACCTCGACCACCCTTGGGCCTATCTCCCCACCAGTCAGGATATCCATGGAGCTCAAAGCATGTCTGATTATCGTGCCCATTACGCCGACAGTGGTTGCAGTATTTCTCTGTGTATTCAGCCTTGATTTTTGCTCTACTATCGGCCTGAAATTTAAATGCCATCATGGTGTCTCGTTCTTCCCTTTGATGCCCAAAATTACTGCCACGCAGTTGCTCCTCTTGAATTAAATTTTGATAAGCTCGGTCAATTGATGGGAGCGGCTCTTGATTCAGCAACTGGGACCGAACCGATGAGTAGGTTCCATCTAATCCCAACAAAAACCATTGTAATCGATCCTCAAGCAACAATTTTTGGAATTGATCTGGGAGTTTGCACTCGCAACCTCCACATGAACACCCATCACAGGAACATACAGGTACTGCAATCAAAGTTGCCAAATCGTCCCAAATTTTGCTGATACGTCCGAAATAGGAGGAGATAGATTCAGTTTTGCCTTGTTTGCATTCAGCTAAGGATGCCTTTAATTGACAGATTCGCGTTCCGTTCACCACGCCGAAACGTCCCTTTAGCGCCAACCAGAGATCATGAGCATCTTCAAAGTGAGACAAAGTCGATCGAATAGACGGTTCGATCGTATTCATAAGCCAAGACACTAACATCGAGTGTACTGTATACCAATCTTCTAATTTTCCGTCATCTGTTGGTTTCTTGATCGTCCCTTCCAAAACCAAATTTTTCGCTTTTGCTCTCAACGCCGCACGTCGACCCCTCGACCATTCATCGTAGTTATTTCCACGCAATTGTGTTGGTGTGATAAGGTAGCTGGATTATCTGTGGTGCTAAGGAAGTAAGCATCCACCTTTTTCCTAGTTCTTCACCTTCGCCATGATGATACCTGTTGATTTGATTTTGCGACTTTAAGTTTTACCGCTGCGCGTCCTTTTTTCTTCCGATCCTTTTTTTTTTTTTCAAGTACCGTAACCTTGCTCTGATACCATGACAAGCTTTGATAAACCGTAATGTTCTGTTTTCATTCCATCATCAATCATATATTTATACATCATAAGAGAAACCCTATCACCGTAAAATACCGACTATGTCCTTTTTATACTTACCATAGATTTTAACTACTAATAATGCAATAATAATAATATTGTATATAGATATATCCGCAATAGATCACCCGTTCAATTTCGATGTCTAATTTCGATGTTCAAGTAAAAAATTACGTCGTTTCATGTGCGCTTTATTTTTGAGACAAAATTTAAGAAAAACAAAAAACCCAAAAAAAAAACTGTTGAAACACAGATGAAAAAATTGCACTTGAAGAAAGATAAAACATATGCAATCTAACAGAAAAATAAGGTGGAATTGATAAAACACAGAACAAAGAGAACACGATGATTTATTATGCACGGGCTGAAAATGAGATATTTTATTATGCACAGAAGTTACAAGAATTTTCACACTCTTGAAAAACACACACTGCATTGATTAAAATATGCTATTTATAGACACAAATCCCTAAACCCAAACCGCCATAGAATCTCTGCCGGATTGTCATAAATGCCAGATGTGGATCCCACTCAAACTCGACTCCACCGGATAAAACTCACTTTTCCCTTGTAATCAACCAACTCCGATGTAGAACTCAAAGAAACTCGCCTCCAACAAAACTCGGTTTCCATGAAAACTCGCCTCGAACTTAGTTTCTCGCTTTTCCAAAACTCCGCTTTCACTTTACAAAACCGACTTTCACATTAGTTCCACCAGTTTTAGAGATCAAGTCACAAAACTGACAAATCTCCACCTTGACTTGAACTCTCATTCAATGTCACCAGATTGCATAATTCAGATGTACTTGTACCAGATGCATTCGTCAATGCCAGGATGTACTTGTACCAGCATTTCTCCACGTAATCCACTCGCTGACTCCCCTCAACTAAGTTTCTAGAAAACTGATTATAATCTTTGAATGTTAAGCAAGTCCAGACACAACCGAAACTTGCTTTGTTGAACTGGTTTAGTAAGCATATCAGTGGGATTTTCCTTGGTGCTGATCTTCTTCTACAACCCTTTTCTCATTCCTTAGAAAATGATATCTCACATCAATATGCTTGGTTCTCACATAATGAACCTGATCTTTAGCTAGACAAATTGCACTTAAACTGTCAAAATAAATCTCAGTTTGATCTTGATGTAGCCCCAAATCACTGATTAGACCCTTCAACCATATTGCTTCATTGGCTGCTTCAGTAAGAGCCATATACTCTGCCTCAGTGGTTGATAAAGCTACTGTTGATTGCAAAGTTGCTTTCCAGCTGACAACTGAATTCCCCAATGTGAAAACATAACCATTCATTGATTTTCTACTGTCCACATCACCTGTATTATCAGCATCACAATATCCTGTGACCAAACTCTGAGTATCACCTCCATAAATAAGACCAACATCACCAGTACTCTAAGTTACACCGAACATTCTTTTCACAAACTTTCAATATTCCTTTCTAGGTTGAGACATAAATCATGACAACACCGATTGCTCGAGCGAGATCGGGCCTAAGCAAACCATGGCATACATTAAATCATCAACTACACTAGCATAAGGAACTCTTGACATATATTCCTTCTCCTTAGTTGATCGTGAAGCATAAACGACAAATGAACATTTGATGCTAAGGTAGTATCTATTGGCTTTGCAACCGACATACCAAACTTCGCCAAAATCTTACAGATATAGCCATGCCGAGATAAAAGCAGCTTTTTTGACTTCTATCTCTCCAGATCTCCATCCCCAAGATTTTCTTGGTTTTGCACTCCAAATCTTTCATTTCAATTTCAAAGACTAAGAAGGTCTTTCAGATTCGAATATCGACTTCTTTCTTGCAAATATATCAAAGATATCATCCACATACGTAAACAAGATAGATGTATGATCCATCTTCTAGCCGACTATTGTGTACACAACAATCATAAGGACTTCTACTATAACCAAGCCGGATCATGTAATCACAAACCTTTTATACCATCTGTCTCAGAGCCACTTCAATCCATACAAGGACTTTTTCACTTACAAACAAATGCTTCTTTACCAGGAACTTGAAATCCTCCGGCCGAGTCATGTATATCTCTTTGTCTACCTCACCATGTAGAAAAGATGTCTTCACATCTAACTGCTCAAGTTCAAGGTCTTATTGTGCCACAATTGCTAGTAACACTGATTGAAGTATGTCCATGAGAATATCTCATCAAAATCCACTCATTCTTTCTCGATCAATCTCTAAAGCAACCAAACGTGCCTTATAATTGACCCTTCGCCTCGCCATTCCTTCTTTTTCTTGAAGATCCATTTGTATGTAACAACTCTCATATCACCGGATGTTTAACAAGATCCCAAGTCCGATTCTTCAGTAATGACTCTATTTCATCACCCATGGCAGCAAGCCATTGAGATGACTCAGAACACGTCACTTCTTCCCTGTAAGTAGAAGGTTTAAAACCATCCACCTCTTCTGCAACTTGAAGTGCATATCCAGCCAAATCATCAAACTCATACCTTCTGTGAGGTATCCCAACATTGATCTTCTAGCTCATTGATGATTATACTTTGTCGACTAATATCGCTTTGATGCTCAATTGACCCTGCTCACCGATCGCTTGGATTCAATTCTAGTTCAAGAATCTAGATCGATGATGAAAATCGACTTTGTCCAAACCGAGTGTCGATCTCACCGACTCCACTTGAAGCTCCACTTTATCGCTCATTTTTCTCGCCAAAGACTCGGTTTCGATTTGACAATCCTTCCCACTGATGAGCTGATCATAGAATTCTCATCGAAAACAACATCTCTTCTGAGAATAACTCTGTAATCTGCTGATGACCTTATGCTATAACCTTTCACTCTATCACCATACCCTAAAAACACTCCTTTCTTGGCCTTGCTCCTTTCTTGGCCTTTGGTTCCAGTTTCCCTTCACTGACATGATAGTAAACTGTGCTCCCAAATACCCTTAGAACTGAGTAATCAGCAGGCTTTCTCGACCACATTTCAACTGGTGTCTAAACCGATCCTCAAAGTGAGGACTCCTATTGATTAAGTAACAAGTTGTGTTTACGACACTTTCCGCCCAAAAATCTTCTTGATAAACCAACATTATAGAGCATGCATCTTGCCCTCTCCAAAAGAGTTTGATTCATTCACTCAACTACACCATTTTGCTAAGGTGTATTCCTTATAGTGTGATGTCGACAATACCCTCAGTTTTGCAAAATGTATCAAACTCACTCCAACAAAATTCCAGACCATTATCTATACGAAGCATCTTAATCTTCTTTTCCAACTGATTTTCAGCTAGAGCTTTCCACAGCTTGTAGTTATTAAATGCATCACTCTTGTGTTTCATCATCACCACCAAGTCATCCTTGAATAGTCATCTATGAATGACACAAAATAACTATGACCACCCAATGACTCCACCTTTGCAGGCCCCCCAACAATCAGAATGAATGTAATCAAGTGATGACTTTGTGTTGTGTATTTCTTTTGAGAACTTGCCTTTGTGAAGCTTCCCAAACACAGTGCTCACAAAATTCCAGATTCTTGACCTTACATCCTCCAAGAAGATTATTCTGAGAAAGAATCAGATCCCTTTTCACCCATGTGACCAAGTCTCAAATGCCACGCTTTGTAAGTCGTGGATCGATGAATTTCAAAGAGATGCTACAAAGAAGAGATCCGCATACGCAGATCCTTGCACAATATACAAGGTTCCCCTTTTAACTCCCATGAGAACTGAAACCGAGTTTTTGTAGACACTCAGTTTTCCACCTTCACCCTTAAAACTGAATCCCTCGTTGTCTAAAAAACTGCGAGATACCAAGTTCTTGGTCATCTGTGGAACATGTCTAACTTCACTCTACGTACAGAATTTACCATCATATGTCCTCAACTGAACTGAGCCAATCCCAATTATCTTGCAGACCTTGTTGTTTGCCAAAGCTATATGACCACCATCTATCTCGTTGATAACTTGAGAACCACTGTGGTGGAAAAATATGATAAGATGCTCAAGAGTCCAAGATTCACACATCAAATTTGATGTGCCGATTCTCCATCTACTAGAACCATGTCCTCATCTGAATCAAACTTAGCTGCAACAGCAGATGTTCTAAACTGCTTCTTGTCGCTTTTTTCTTTGGACAGCTTGGACTTCCAATGTCCCCGCTCCCCTACAAAGAATTGCGGACATCTCAGAATTTAGGACCTTGGGACCTGCCTTCTTGGCTTTCTTCTTCCTAGACCGTCCACGTTCTTTTCCACTACCACTACTGACTACCAGTCCAACAGCCTGACTGTCTGCCCCAGCTGCCTTATGTCTCAGCTCTTTGGCATGTAAACCTAAACTTACATCTTCCAATACAATCAGTATCCTTCCCAACTATTGCACAAAGTTCTCATGTTGTCGGGTAAGGATACCAACAAAATCGTGAGCGGCATCTTCATCCTCAAACTTCACATCAATATTCCCGAGATCAAGTAATATTGTGTTCAAATGATCAAGATGATCTCTCACGTGAGCCCCTTCATGCATCCTTAGGCTAAATAGTCTCTCGCTTTAGCGAAGAACTTGTTGGTCAATGACTTAGTCATATACGAGTGTTTCAAGCTTTGACCATAACTTAGCAGCGGTGTCTTTCCTAGCAACTTCTGTGATAACATCATCAGACAAGAACAACACGATGGTAGAATGTGCTTTCTCCTCCAGACTGGCGTAATCTGCTGCACTGGCATCTCCTTAACCGGATAAAGGAGTCCACAATCCTTGTTGTTTTAACAAGGCCTACATCTTGATTTTCCACAGATCAAATCATGTCTCTTGTAATCTTATCAATCTTTACGTTAATTGTCGACATCTTTCTTGCTAAAGAACATATCTTGATCACAAAATCCTAGCACCGGTCACCGGTCACGGTGAAGATCAACTCCGCTCACCTTACAAATCTCTCTCTCGAATCTTGAACCTCAAGCTCGATACCAGCTTTGTTAAAACACGACGATTTAGAAACTTGCACTTGAAGAAAGATAAAACAGATGCAATCTAACAAAAATAAGACGGAATTGATAAAACACGAAACAAAAGAGAACACAATGATTTAACGTGTTATCCGGCATTGTGCCAACTAATCCACGGGCAGAAAATGAGATATTTTATTATGCAAAGAAGTTACAAGAATCTTCACACTCTTGAAAAACTCACCCAAAGATTGATCACAATAGATGATATTTATAGACACAAATCCTAAAACCCTAGCCGCCATAGATCTCTGGCCGGATTGTCATAAATGCCCCATATGTGATCCCTGCTCAAATTGACTCCACCACATGAAAACTCATTTTTCTAGAAATTCACTTTCCAGAAACTTACTTTTCCATTCTAATCAACCAACTCAGATGTAGAACTCAACAAACTCAGTTTCCACCAACTCAGTTTACACCAAAACTCGGTTTCCACCAAAACTCGCTTTTCTTCGTTCTCCAAACTCGCCACAAAACCGACTTTCGATTAGTTCCATCAGTTTTAGAGTTCAAGTCACAAAACTGAAAAATTTCCTCCTTCACTTGAACTCTCATTCAATGTCACCATATTGCATAATTCAGATGTACTTGTACCAGATGCATTCGTCAATGCCAGGATGTACTTGTACCAGATTTCTCCACAGAATCCACTCAGCTGACTTCAAGCTGTGGAAAGCTCTAGTTGAAAATCAGTTGGGAAAGAAGATCAAAAGGCTTTGTACAGATAATGGTCTGGAATTTTGTTGGACAGAGTTTGATACATTTTGCAAAATGGAGGGTATTGTCAGACATCACACTGTAAGGAATACACCTCAGCAAAATGGTGTAGCTGAGAGAATGAATCAAACTCTTCTGGAGAGGGCAAGATGTATACTCTCTAATGCTGGGTTTGTCAAGAAGATTTTGGGCGTGTCAGTAAACACAAATTTGTTACTTAATCAACAGAGTCCTCACACAGGATCGCCAAGACACCAGCTTGAAATGTGGTCAAGAAAGCTCACCATTACTCGATTCTAAGGGTATTTGGAAGCACAGTTTACTATCATGTCAGTGAAGGGAAACTAGAACCAAGGGCCAAGAAAGGAGTGTTTGCGGGGTATGGTGATGGAGTGAAAGGTTATGGAATCTGGTCATCAGCAGAGAACAGAGTTATTCTTAGTAGAGATGTTGTTTTCGATGAGAATTCTATGATCAGCTCATCGGCTGGGAGGATTGTTTGGCTGGCGAATCAAATCGAAAAGTCGTTTTCACATCTAACCGCTTTCAAGTTCAAGGTCTTGTTGTGCCACCATTGCTAGTAACACTCTGATTGAAGTATGTCCGACTCATCGGTGAGAATATCTCATCAAGACCTTGAACTTGAGCAATTAGATACGAAGACAACTTTTCTACATGGTGAGGTAGACAAATAGATATACATGACTCAAATTGTAGGGATTTCAAGTTCTGGTAAAGAAGTATTTGTTTGTGTTTCTAAAAGTCCTTGTATGGATTGAAGCAGCTCCTAGACAAAGGGTATAAAAGGTTTGATAGCTACATGATCCAAATTGGTTATAGCATATGTCCTTATGATTGTTGTGTCTCACAATAGTCACTAGAAGATGGATTATACATCTATCTTGTTCTCAGATGTGGATGATATCTTCGATAATGCAAGAAAGAAGTCTCGATATTCAAAATTGAAAGACCTTCTTAGTCTTTGAATTTGAAATGAAAGATTTGGGTGTAGCCAAGAAAATTTTGGGGATGGAGATCCTGAGAGATGTGTTAGAAGAAATTGTTTTTATCTCAACAGGGCTATATATAAGATTTTGTCAAAGTTTGGCATGTCACCGCAAAGCCAATAGATACTCCTCTAGCATCAAATGTTCATTTGTCGGGCTTTATGCTTCACAATCACCGAGGAGAAGGAATATATGTCAAGAGTTCCCCCCATGCTAGTGCAATTAAGCGATCGATGTATGCCATGGTTTGCACTCAGCCCGATCTCGCTCAGCAAATAATGTTGTCGCAGGTTTATGGCTCAACCTCGGAAAGGAACACCGAAAGTCGTGAAAAGAATGTTCGTGTACCTTGTGGGGTACAACCGATGTTGGTCTCATTTATGGAGGTGATTCTCAGAGTTTGGTCACAGGATACTGTGATACTGATTATGCAGGTGATGTGGACGGTAGAAAATCAATAGCTGGTTATGTTTTCGCATTGGAGAATTCGGTTGTTAGTTTGAAAGCAACTTTGCAAGAAACAAGAGCTTTATCAACAATCGAGCAGAGTATATGGCTCTTACCGCAGAATGGCTAAGCAATCTGGTTGAAGGGTCTAGTCGTGATTTGGGGCTACATCAGGATCAAGCTGAGATTTATTGTGGCAGTTTGAGTACAATTAGTCTAGCTAAGGATCAGGTTCATAATGACAGAATCAAGCATATTGATGTGAGATATCATTTTCTGAGAAATGAGAAGTTAGTTGTAGTGAAGAATATCAGCACCAAGGAAAATCCTGCTGATATGCTTACTAAACCAGTTCAACAAAGCAAGTTTCAGTTTGTGTCTGGACTTGCTTAACATTCAAAGCTTATAATCAGTTTTCTAGAAACTCGCAGCTGCAGCAAAGTCGTGAGTGGATTCTGTGGAGAAATCTGCTACAAGTACATCCTGACATTGACAAATGCATCTAGTACAAGTACATCTGCATTATGCAATCTGGTGACATTGAATGAGAGTTCAAGTCAAGGTGGAGATTTGTCAGTTTTGTGACTTGATCTCTAAAACTGGTGGAACTAATGTGAAAGTCAGTTTTGTAAAGTGAAACGGAGTTTTGGAGAAAACTGAGAAACTAAGTTCTGGAGAAACTGAGTTTTCATGGAAACTGAGTTTTGTTGGAAACTGAGTTTGTTGAGTTCTACATCGGAGTTGGTTGATTACAAGGGAAAAGTGAGTTTTTATCTGGTGGAGTCAGTTTGAGCTGGGATCCACATCTGGCATTTATGACAATCCGGCGAGATTCTACATGGCGTTAGGGTTTAGTGATTTGTGTTTATAAATAGCATATTTTAATCAATGCAAGGTGTGTGTTTTTCAAGAGTGTGAAAATTCTTGTAATCTCAAGCATAATAATAAAATATCTCCTTTTTCTGCTCGTGGATTAGTCGACACAACGCCGGATACCACGCTAAATCACCGTGTTCTCTTTGTTTATGTGTTTTATCAATTTTCGCCTTATTTTTCTGTTAGATTGCGTATGTTTTATCTTTCTTCAAGTGCAAGTTTCTCGTCTGTGTTTCAACATGGACACTTCCTCGAAGGTTCCACATACTTATAATGTGTCAAAGACTAGAACATACCCAGAAGTAGTTTTAATTTTTCCAGACAAAATAAGGACAAATTGCAACATTAAACTCACGAGCTACTAAACAAAGGAATAACTCATGCAAATATGCCCAGAATATTCTAATACTTTTACATTCTCCTCGGCAAATTTTTAACCTCATTCTTGATTATTTCGTGTTTTTTTTAAATCGTGAACATGCCCAGAAATCTTAAATGGAGTGCGAAATTGAACATAGACACAAAGACTAACCTGAAGTAGATCTCCGATGTTGACTACCAATGATCCGGCACAGGGGAGAACGTCTGTCCAACGATTGTCATGCATGAACTGGAGGCCGCCGATGCCATCTTGAAGAAGAACAGTGAGGAACGCAGGATCTGTATGTTTCCTAACACCCAAGGTTAGATGGGGTTCTGGGCATGCAGGATAATAATGGCAAACCATACTCCTAGATGTGGCACATCCCATTTCATTTAGGTTGTGTTCTTTCAAACCAAGAGCCTCTGATAGTAGGTCCAATAAGGTTTCTCCAAGCTTAATCACATGCTTTTGGTACTCAACTATTTCAACCCTGTCAATTTAATTGCCAAATACAATGTTAGGAAATCTTGTACACTCTCCTCCCCTCATGCAAGTGATGTATTAACAGAGAATTACATCAATGATTGTCACATATTATAATCATGGGTCCCGAATCATCAATTCCAATGTCTTTTTATCAGTCTTTTTTTTAAATCAAAATACCGTACAAATAACAAGGGATAAAGCTAGAAATTCAGCCTTTGCAATGATACATGCTAGAATTATTTCTTATTGATCTACTACATCCGTCCTCAAAATAAGAGAACTTTAACTAAAAAAAATTGTCACGAGATAAAAGTCACTTTAAAACATCAAGACATGAGTTATTTATTCGTTTTTCTTTTCTTCATCCAACCTCTAATTTTTCATACCCACAACTTATGGAACCCCAACTTCTTGTGTATTATCTTTTAAGGGTATTTCCGTCTTTTTGAAATAATGTTTTTTTTCTTGTTAGTTTAAGGTTAATTAAGTCTTTATTTTCCTCCAAGGCACCTTAGAACCGACATCAAGCTCAGGAATCCTATAAACCGCCTCTAGATAGCCCTAGCCCCTAGATTTCTCAGTCTCACATTTTTTATGTTTCAGAAAACATTCGGCTTGCTTTCCTGAGAGCTACTCCGGGACGGAAAATTTTGTAATACAAGCGTTGTACGAAAGTTGTACCGAGTGACATGATTACAACTTTTCATTTCTAACCTCTCGCACGCGATAAAAGTGTATTATGTGAAATAGAGTAAAAACGAATGGCCCTAATGTGTGCCACCTGGTACAACCATCGTACAATCGTTGCACCATAAAATCTCTCCTCCTGAGATAGTGCACGAGTCAACCTCTGGCTTTGTGTTGCGGATCGATGTGTTGAAATCGGCACACGCCGGGTTGTACGTAGAAGTTGTTTTAAGTTCAGAATCTCTTTTGAAGATAAGATTTGATCTTTTCGTAATAGTTCTTGCCTTTGATCATAATTAGGTTAGATTCGAAGCGTAATCAATGTTTGATTTGTTGTTGGTTTGTAGATTCATGTAGATTTGAAAGAAGTTGTTGTTCGCTTCAGTAGTTCGTAGTTTGCCTCGCCTTTAAGGTAAGAAGTTCTTATCAAAAGCTTCCATTTTTAGTTTCAAGATTATGCTTTTAAGTTGTTTTAAAAACTGTGTTTCGTTAAATTGGACGAATACGGATATGATTATGTGTTTGTCGGGTAATTGTAATATTGATTTCACAAAGACTATTTGGTTTTCTCGTTACTTTTGTGTAAACTGCTTTTATGCATTTTGGTTATACGTCATGAGATGCGATGGAAGTTTTGTGTTGTTACGGCCTTTTTGTATGCTCACGTGGGTTAGTTATGGACTTTAACTTGAACTTGTGTGCTTTATGTGCTCCTACTTGTGTTAAGATAATGTTTAGCTAGTTACCTTGTAGAATGTACTGAGTACCACGGGTATTATTCAAAGTCACGTGTCGGAGGTATGGCCACCAGATTAGCCATGTCTTTCTTAAGACTACATATTGTACTGAAACACCTTGGGTATTATTCAAAGTCCCAAGTTGAGGTATGATTAGTCAAATTATCCGTATTGCACCAAGCCCACATGTTAAGTAAGAAAATGAATATGATAGACATGACACGAACATGTTATGGATAATAGACAAGTGATGTATGGATTAGTGAGTAGCTTACGTAAGTTTGATCAACAAACTGTACACGTAAAGTAAGTAGTTAATGAACGAACAAGTACGCGGCTTGATGAATCATTAATAGCTAATAGACATGCTTTATGTGCATTGGTCAACGTGATTTTAGAGTGTATTTTTTTTTGGTAGTTTTCTTTATGTTTCAAAGATATGAGATTTCATTATGTTTCAAGATATTCTTTCAAAGGTGTTTATGTATTCTACACGATATAATTTTAACGTAATTTTTCTTCATGCTTTAAGTCGATGATTTCAACATTGTTTGTAAACTAGATGAAGTATACTCATGTCATGTCTTCCGCATCCGATAGACAAGAATCTCTCTTTGGTCTTCTTTCTCCTTACGGAGCATACATCCATCCGTGCTCACTCCTTTATTTGGAATAAGAAGAAATGCACATTGAAGACGAAATAATGAAGAGTATGAAGAGTAAGTTTAGAATGAGTCATGAAGTTCGCTGTGTTCCGGCAGCTTCTTTTTAGATAAGTTGAGTTGTAATGGATGTTAGCATTTATTTATGATTGTAGTTTGACAACGCTTGTATTTCTCGTTAAGTTGTTTAATTAACGGAGGACCCTAATGGTCGGGCTTCCCAAGTCTCATACTTGTTTCTTTTCTTCCGCTTTTATTATTACTGATATGACATGCGACTTTTGTGAGATTAAGGATTCACTCTAAATGTCACGTGTCGTTGTTCCTTTCTCGATAAGGATTTAGTATATATATAGGATAGGGGCGTTACCCAAAGATTTTAAACATTGAAATATTTGCATTAGTGCAAGTCAAATGGCATTTTAAACTTCACCTACCTATATTTATGCCATGTACCCTCTATAAAACCCTCTAAGGGCAAGTCCAATGGTGGGTGTCAAACCCATTTTTTGACACCTATAGAAACGTATTAAGATCTCCAATGATAAAATCGATATAGATTGTAATTGATATGATACTGCGAGAGATGACTATATTGTGCACTCCCCTAATACCTTTGAGAATGCAAACACGCGCCTTGAGGAAGTGGCCAAGAAAAGAGCAAAAAGTACCGCCACTTAATTTCCCTTGTCCCCCCTCCCCATGTCCCTCCTTTTTTCTACTTTACTTTTGTTGATTATTAAAAAAAGTACAGAACCGATACACCCATTTTCATTTGAATTTTTATCAATATATCTATCGTATATAATTTCTTTGTTAAATAACCGATATTGAAAATGATATATCAAGCAAATCAATGTACGACTTCTAGTGAATTATTGTTAATTCGTGCATATTTTATTTTGGATTTTTGTCAGGAGGCCATTGTATAATTTTTTTCAAAATTATTACTACGTAAAAATATTAACTAACACAATAATAAACATTTTATATTATTGAATATACTCAAATCATCAAAAAATTAATCAAAACGCAATGAAAATAAATTTGATATGTGAATTTGATACCTATTGTTGAGATGTTGCTTATAGGATCAAAACTAAATTTTCGATACCTATTGTTGGAGATAAAATTTGATACCTATATTTAATAAGATCTATATCGTGCAAAAATTTGACATTTGATACCTATGGGCAAGTACCACCATTGACTTGCCTCTAAACGACTTTTATTTTGGGGACATAGGTAGGTATTAAATATATATAATATCATGCTACTTTGTAGATATCACACTACTGCTATTTTGTATTTTTATACTGGTTTATTAATTAACAAATTAGAGAGTTCAATGATGGGTATAACTCTTTGATATCATTATCTAATAACGACAGCCACCTGCTTTGCCTGCATAAATATCTGCATGATATACTATCTAATTGATGATCATTCGTAATAACAAATATAGACTCCAAAGCGTTTAATAGCACTATATGCCGTTATGTTTTCATGTATAAGAAATTTCTTTCTTTCCTTTTCGCGCTTTAGATCGCGATAACAAACTCAAAACACCGCGGAAACAATAGTGGAAGGGACATAAGTTGGCAAAGCTCCGATGGGCATGCGTATGCCCAAGACTCTTATTACCAAATCGTTATCTCTTACATAGGCATCATTGGCATATTGACTACTTCTCCTCAATATATAACACAACATTATAACATAATGCAACTCATAGAATAATGTAGTTCATAAGAGCACACGTACCAGATTCTCTTAACGAATACTCAATTTTACAGTTTTTAATACATATTCTTTTTAATTTGCAGAATTTATATACGAAGTGAAATGCATAAGATTCTCTATTTTACATAATTCAAGTAAATATAAAATAAAATTTACTTGGATTATCATGATAAATGTAAAAGAAATTTTATAAAATATGTATTTTAGAGTACAAAATAGAGCATGTGTTCTGTTTTAATATACTTTTTTCCCAAACGTACACTACCGATAACAATTATGACAGATTTGTGACCCAATTTTTTTTCTTCTCTTATTAAGATGTTGAATGGGGTAATTATATGCTGCCTCCACAATGCGCAAGAGACATCGCATGGCTTAAACACAAAACACGCAGCTTTATTCTCAGATTTAAACCGCGCGGTGCTTCCGATCATTTCACCCGCGGTTAATCTCAAATTCCATCACCACACTAGTGCTTTTCGTAGAATGGGTTACGCGTTGACAAAGTAAGGTCAAATGAAAAAGACTTACCGGCAAGCTTCAGGAACTTGATGATCTACAAGATTACCATCCATTGAATTAATAGTCATTGTGTCCTCCAATTAGCTGAACTTGATTTGTACAAATCAATATTGCTTTCATATCTCACCTTCCTCATTGGATCCCTCGAGTACATCTCTTTCTTCACCTCAGAATCAAGTTCATGAAACTTCAGAATTCCATTCAACATTCCATCCAATACACTCTGCGGAATCCCATGATTCACCACTTTGAAGAAACCCCATTTTTCAGAAGCTTCTTTCAGTTCAAGGACGATTGTCTTCCGTCGTCGGTCATCATCGGATTCTATGCAACTGAGATCAATGACCGGAACTTGCACATCAGGTGGTGGAGACTGTGGAGTGTGGTGAGTTTTCTCCTGGGCAAGCTCCTCTAATGGTCGGATGAACATTTTTGGGAGGGTCGAAATCCCTGAATCAACTAGCCCTTTTACTCCGGCTTTGGACTCGTCGAATTCCTTTAGCTCCAAGTATCGATCCTCGCTCCCGGAGATCTCCATAGATGAATTTTTTTTTTTTTTTTTAATTTTAATTTTTCGCTTTTTAGAGAAGGAAGAAGGTGTCTAGCTATGACAATGAGAGAGTGATTCAACGCCTTTCACCAAGAATTAATGAAGTCGTTTATTTGCACTTGTAATTTAATATTTGTGTGTTTGTCAATTTGTCATGTTACATGTAAGAAAAAGCTTGCAATGTACGCATTAATGTAGTTTATTTATAGTTGACCGATCCCCATTATCATTTTTTATTTGAGTAATTACATCAATGTGATATCCCGAATTCAGTTCCATAGCATATTGCACTTATGCATCCATGTGACATTGCAAATAAGGGTTATCAGAGTAATTACATCCGAAAAGCAAACTGCCCAATTCACTCCCACGAAGAAGCCTATATAAAGCGACCACCATCCTCATATTTAAGGATGATTTACATAGACTGCAAATACTCCGCTTGCCACGTCATTATCACATAAATTTCTATTGAATACTGACCGAAATACCGAGAGTGGCCCTTCCGAGGCTAACTCAGCGACCCCTAACACTCTACGTGCTTTGCAGCCCAATTACAAAATCCACCAAAATATACTTTGATCTTCCCTACGGCGATATATATAGTTATCCGTATCACAATCGGACGATTTCTCGACATCGCCGTGTCGAATCACTCGAATGATTATATTAAAAAGAAGAGGACAATTACATTATTGTTTTTAGTATCAGCCATGGAATCACTAATTTAAAGTGTACATCGACTAAGTTAAAAACTTTCTTCATTTGTTTGTCCTTTGAGTGAAACTTCAGCAACTTCTTAAAAACAGACTCCCTATGCACCAGCATTTTTCAACTAAATTAGAACATAATACATTGTCTCTGGCGTAAAACTTATATGCAATCGGTTAAATTACTCCGTCCAATTGAGAATGTTTAAGAAAAATCTGAAATTAATCAAAAGTACATATACATATTTACTTGTGACAACCCAAATTTTCAAGTGAAAATACGATGTCAGCCCCTGTAAGAGATTTTGCATATTTCAGAAACTTAAATAGAGATGTTAGATGCCCTCACCAATTCTATTCCATTTCCATGTAATTGGTTGTTTGGTGCATCAATGATGATTGGCTGCCTAAAGAATCTTCTAGCTCCAAACTTTGTGCATAAATGAAGCAAAAGCATTGAGATCCATCTGTAAATTCCTCTACCCATCAAAAGTGCTTCAAGAAGGCCATGAATTGGCCAGTTGTTTACTGCTAGCCGCCACATTGCATTAAGAAATGTAATTGTAAGAAGGCCACCTGCAATTAGGAATAATATGTAGAAATTCTCAATGCCTAAAACCGGCCCGTCGTCACTGTCACTGTCACTGTCACCAGTATCTGCCCCTTGTGAGGAAGATGAGCAGTCAGAAAAGTAAAGCATTCGCTTTTCTAGTTGATTGATTGTTCCACTCTGTGTTACTTCTAGTATTGCCTCTGAGATATCAGCTGATATTTTAGCTCCCTTTTCAAAACCTGAAGATACAATGAAAAAAAGGAAATGACTTTAAAACAGAAAGATAATGTGAGAGAAGTAGTTATGCTATGTCTTACAAAGCCGAAAACCGCCGAGTTTATAGCTAGGTCCTGCCATTGTGTACCCATTGCAATGTTCAGAAAGAAATATTCTGGCATGTGGGACAACAAAGAAGGCTGCTTTAATGTCTCCAGTTTGAAAAGCTTTAGGATAGTCATTGATGGAACTGATTTTCCTTATGTTTTCAGGCTTGAATTCTAAGACATCTGTCAAGTAACGGATTTATGAATGAGTTGCCGTTGCATCCAACTGTTGCACCGGTGCCGAGTAGAGAGTCTATGTCTATACTGGCTTGAAGCTTTGGGACAGTCATAATGGAATTAACAGCAGCCGTAAAACAAGCCAGTTACTATCACTGTGACGACAACCAAGTTGAGAGGACCAATCGCGATAGATTGTGTTGTATAGGTTCTCCTGCAACATTTTGCAATAGTTGTTAAGTTTCAAGATTCTGTTTTTTTACTTCATTTCCAAACATTAAGGGCTTACTTTGATTGAAAGTCAGAACAGTGACAGAAAACCAAAGCATTGCACCAATTATTTGAGGGAAAGGGCCTCTGAAATCTGGGTTGTTGTTGACGATTCATTGAACCAAATGACTAAACCTGTAAGCATGGTCATGGATGCCATTACAATCCACATCGTCAAACTGAATGCCTTTAGCACACTCATTCCTGCCTGTTTCATGTCCAGTTTTAATCTCACCACCATGACAAGGCCAGAGTCCATATAAGGATGTGTGAAATCAACTTTCTTGAAACGATCCGCCATTATCTCTGTATCTCCTACTGCGCCATCCAAGGTCTAGTTCAAAATAGGCACCATGCATTAGTTTCCTTCTATTTCATGCTTGAGTGTGTGGGTGTGAGAGAGAGAGAGAGAGTTAAGATAGAATTACCTTATTGGAAACTTGAGCCACCATTTCATCATAAGATCCATAAAAGGGGACTAAAACATAAGGTAAATGGTAAGGAAGTCTTCTCACTGCTGCTTCAAATACTTGAACTGAAAACCCGGTAATGGTGGTTTGTTTTGTGTATGAATCATAAGTTACATTAACAAACTGTTTAAAAGCACCCATAGCAGGAACTCCTATTCTTAATGGCTTTTCTACACCACTCAACATCCTCCCTTTGGGAACATTTGTTTCACCGCCAGGCCAATAAATCGAATCCAGACGAACATCGTTCCCAATCTTTATTTTCTTTGTTTTAATATGCTCATTTGAGTCCTCCATGAGCCCGAGCTGAGGGATCCACATTCCGATTTCTCGGTAGCTTCTACCAATGAGATTGATGATCTCAAAGATGGGATTTTGCATAAGTGAACCATTCTTGAAGCATATGTTACCACTTAGTCCCTTGAAATTACTAGCCAAAATGTGTTTGATCAAGTCATTGGAATCTGATGCAGTTTGCATGGCTCTGGCTGTCGCCATTGTTGCATCATAAGCTTTGAGAGCATGTATACTTGGACTGGAATGTTTATCTTCTTCTTCATCAGGATATTCTGTTCTGTACTTTCTTGAAAATCTACGTTCGAATGATTTGAAAGAATGATCGCTGACCACTTAATCTTTCCTTGAAACCAATTACTCCCTGCATGTAATTGACTATGATAGATGAATCAATGGAATCAAGAAGGCTAGCTATATCATCTGAAATAATCCAAACATAACCCTTTTCCATCATTCCCATTTCTTTTGCCTTCTTGAAAGGACCCTTGCAAAATCCAAAGAACATTGCAAGACACTGAAAACAGTAATCTCAGTCTTGCTCCTCAATTTCTTCAGTATTTTTCAATATACTCTTCAGGTTGATCTTCTGACAGTGATTTCAAATGAGGGAAAGCAAAATGATGCTCAACAACTGATCCAACTGCCCGGAGTGAGTCGGAGAGGTGAGTGATTAGAGAAGAATCTCTGAAAACTGCTGCTACACGCTCATAGATTGCTATGACCTTCCGCCACCTGAAATGGCTAACAATGGCAGCAATGCATTGCATTTGCACTTCAATATTGTAGTTCATAGCGACGAATGGATGAGGTAGTATACGGATAGAAGAGGAGGATGTGGGCATTAAAGAAATTATAGGGATGTCTTTAGAGGGTTCATTAAATTCCCAGATAAAAGCTGCTTCTTGCAATGTCAAGCCCCCAAGAATGGCTTCAGCTCTCTTGTTGTTCAATAGTTCAATTACTGCATGTAAAATGATTGAAATATATTCAGCTTACATGATAGTGACACAAATATATTAATCATAACGACTATCTTAGGCCTGTCACAATAAGTTATATCAATCGTCAACAAGCATGCTGCAAAAGATGATTTGTGACACATCTTGCCTGCGTAATTGTTAATTTTACGATCATGATCAGGCTTAGTAACACATGATCAAGCCAGCAGCAGAGCAGGTCAACATTAATTAGCTCAATCATGCAAACAAAAGTACAAACATGCTCAATCATAAGAAGTTCAAGTCAGGAATCATGAAGATTAACAACTGTTTAGAGCTTTTGAAGACACAGCTGTGAAGTTGAATCAAGGGCTGAAGTCTATAAAGAACAGATAATTAAGGGGTGTTTGTCAATGTTGTGTTCTTAGAGACATAGGTCGAACACCTTGTGTAAGAAAACGGTTTACAAGGTATATAGTATTGGCTATCCCTTGTATAACGTACGTACCATGAGAAGCTGTTAGAGCTGAGCTTCCACGTGAGTCGCGGAAGTGCAACTGGAGCTTAAAACAAGGAAAACCACTAACAGTACTATCATCCACTGCCATCTCCATTGCTATTTTTTGCTGTTTACCGATCCTCGAGCTTAGATCAATTACAGCCCCTATGTTAATTTGCCTATACACCTCATGATTTTCTTCACAAGTCTTTGCTGATACTGCTTTTGGGTCGGACAAAATGAGGATTCCCAACAAGAAGCTGAGAATTAAGAGAGGATACATTATGCACTTCATCACAGTGGGAAAACGAATGACCAATATATGTTAGGATATCAACAAGTTGTATGTATATATACTCATCCAGGTTTGTAAGTTTACGACTGATTCAAACGGTTCGTTATTATGAAGTTCTTTTCGTTAACAGATTCTTTGCAAAGACTAACTAACTACATTATCCTCAATATTGAATAATGGAAGTTACACTATAATTTCCATTTTTCAACATATCAAAAGGTCAATGAGGAACTCTTACAGGCTACATGTGGGAGCGGGTGGGAGCAGGCGGGCTGAGAAAAAATAATCCGTAAACCAATCTAAACCAATCCGAATAAAACTAAAACAATAACAAACCAAATGAATTTGGTTTGCTTTTAACTAAAACCGAATCGTAGACGATTAGTTTCGGATAACTTTAATTATACCCAATCCAATCCAAACCAAATTTTTATACATTAATTATATATATTATACTCATTACCCAACCGACCCAATATAACCCCCTTTTTTTTTTTATGATTTTGCTACGTTGCTTTTGGTTGGAAGATACTCACTGTTTTGATAATTTGGCTGTGCCAACATTCAAGATTTTGTTGCTTTTGATGTAAATATGTAAATCAAGAAATGACGTATGTAAGATGCAAGATTGATGATTGGTTGTAGATTTAATTATATCAGAATGCCATTATTACTGTTAGCTTGTTTTAAGTTTTTCTTTTTTTCATTTTGGTTTGTAATTTATTTTAATAGATGTAGCTTATTTGTAGCTTCATATAAAAATGTTGGTTTTGTAATATTTTTTAAAAGATTGCCATAAACCGAAACTAACCCAATCCAAACCGAAACCAATTCGAACCAAACTATCGGCTTGATTGTTTTGGCCGGCTTGAGGAAACTAATTACGCGCCCCAAACCGACCCGAGCCTTTCAAAACAAATCCAAACCCATCCAAACAAACCTAAGCTCAGCCCTAAGTGGCAATATTTGAAACTTGGACAATTTTTTTATAATAAAACCGAAGTTGCAGGCCGGCCTCCCTAAGGCCTTCGAGACCCGGTCTGCCCAATTCTGTTTTGTTTCCAACTGCATACAAGCTTCGCTAAAAAAAAAATCGCAGATTTAATCCGATCCAACCTAAAAATATTTAATTTTCTTTTTAGGTAGAGGCCAAATTTGTTTTTATTCTAATTGATAAAGCGCCTAATAAAAAAATTACTTGACCCAAAAAATAGATATATACAAACAAGTTTTATTAATTTTTTGATATACTGGATGTTAAAAATGCGATAAGTCATTGAAAAAATGTA